>CM053594.1:360442911-360498347 GCA_028646575.1 Pseudocheirus occidentalis | reverse complement strand
AATTATATCATATCATATTATAGCATATCATGTTATATTATATCATATCATATTATATTATATTGTATTATATTATTAATATGTTGGTGATTTGTGCATTTATTTTATATCTTTCAACTTTGCTGAAGTTGTTCATTGTTTTTTATTAGTTTTTTAGTTAACTCTTTAGGGCTGATAAGATCAACCATCTTTTCATCTGCAAAAAGTGACCGTTTTGTTTCCTTGTTGCCTATGCTTATTCCTTCTATTTTTTTCTCTTGTCTTACTGCTGTAGCTAGGACTTCTAGTACAATATTGAACAGTAATGGTGATAATGGTCACCCTTGCTTCAAACTTGATCTTGCTGGAAAGATTTCCAGTTTGTCCCTGTTAAAGAATGGTTGTTCTTGGTTTTAGGTGAATACTACTTAGCATGTTAAGGAAAGCTCCCTTTATTCCTATGATTCCTAGTGTTTTCTGACTTTTTTCTTTAAACCACAACATCACACTCAAGCAGAAATACAGGATCTCAAGATTGTAAGAGACCTTAGGGAACAGCTAATCCAACCTATAGCCAAGCAGGGATCCCTTCCACAGCTCCCCCTACTTGAGGGTTCCAGGGACCAGCTGGCCCTCTAGCTTGTGAGAGCTCATTCCCCGTTGGGACTGCTCTCATTGCTGTCAATTCCTTACTTACATTGAACCTGAATCTACCTCTCTGGGCAGCTTCCAGTCTTTGTTCATGGTCTTGTCCCTTAGGGCCAAGCTAGACCTCATCTGCGGGATATACTTTGTCATACTTTACCTTGGATATCAAAATTATGCCATGTTGTCTTCTTGGGAGGAATATGTCTGGTTCCTTCAACCAGTCATCATATCAGACGATCTCCTGTCTCCTCATCAGCCCAGCCATCTTCCCGAGGACAGACTTGCTGATTTCCTTTCTAAAATATAGTGTCTATAACAGAACACAACATTGTTGTGACCAGAAGAGTAGAGGGTATGGGAAGGAAAAATCCAGTTACATAGAAATGGTTCCTTCATTCTAGGAGTTTTCAATCCAAAATAGATTATGTGGATATGGACAAATACATGCTAGGCAATCTTTCCCTCATAAACGTGAGGTATTTACGTGGTGATGATGATGATGATGATGATGATGATGATGATGATGACGACGACGATGACGATGATGATGATGATGATGATGACGATGATGATGATGATGATGACAGTGATGATGATGATGACGACGATGACGATGACGATGACAGTGATGATGATGATGATGATGATGATGATGACAATGACGATGATGATGATGATGATGATGACGATGACGACAACAACGACGACGATGATGATGATGATGATACTTTTAAAAAATATTCGCTTTGGCTCCATCGGTTGAGAAATGCCATTTTGCTTCAATGAGTTCTTTCTGGAAGAGGTAGAATTCCGAGTCCTTTGACAGAAAGGAGCTCGCTTGGCACACTTGTGGAGTGATGTGATGCCGCCCATTGGGTGCTGTTTGAGAGGTCATTCAGTGGGCTATTGATGACTTGTCCTGAAAAAGAGAAGTTTATTTCTCTGTGGGAAATCTGACGACCTTGAGGTCATCATGTTCAGACATTCCCGTGGGTGGATTTATGTTTTACATTATTCCTAGACATGGAACCCAGTTCCAACTGAACAAAACGGGGCAGGAGGTATAAAACTCAATATAACCAGCTCCTGCTGCCCTGAAGGACAGACAGACACTAGGTGGGAGGCCTCGACTCATGACTAAATCGCACTGTGGAAAACTAGAGAGAAAACCAGGTGGGAGCCAAGGAGGGGAACCAAAAGAGAAAACGGGAGCTAACGAACCCCTAGAAATAAAGCTGGTGCCGAAGTGAGCAGACCGCGGGTGAGCACAGGATCCTAGCCTCACAGCTATCCAGATTCCCGGTGCCAGCATTCTGAGCACACTCTCTGGAACAAATGAACGCAACCGAAAGGAGAAAGGAGAAAGGACTGACAGGCTTCTGAATAACCATCCGTCCTAGTGTCCTATCAGTGGGAGTTCAGAGAGCTCCTAAGAACAAGCTGGGAGATACGGACCATGAGGCCAGAGGAAAAATTCCCAGGCTGCCCAGATTTCTTCTTGTTCTTTGTCCTGTTTTGTTCCGTTGGAAGCAGCATTGCAGGTGGAGGAGTGTGGGTCGGCCCGAAGTCCTCCAGCAGGCTCAATATAGGGCAGGAGGCCAGCTAGGGGAGGCTCGTGGGCTGAAGCTTTGAGTCCAGGGGCCTGCCACAGTGTGGACGGCAGGAAGCAAGAACTCAGGGGTGGGAAATTAGCTCCGGCGTTGAACAACTACAAAAGCAGAAATACAGAGAGAACTATTGGTGACTGAAACGAGAAGAGAGCTCTGGGGGCGTTTGGGGGGGCATTTTCTAGATACTTGGATATGGGCGCTGAGGGGGGTCTGAAGAGGGAGGCTGGACAGCCTGTCTCCTACCCTCAGCTACCTCCATCACAGTTGGGTACAGACAGTTCAAAACATCAAGAATTAAGATTTACTCTTTCCTGTTTGCTTTATACAATTTCCTCAGCAGATTGACCCCTCTTATTGTTTTATTTTGACTGTTATTTAAATTTGTTGGCCTTCCCTGAACACAAACTAGTGAATGGGGAGTGGGGCAGGCTGGCTGACCAGAGACAGGAAGGACAGAAGGGTGCTAGATGGCACAAAGACGGCCTCAGAAAGAAAATGCATCTCGTGGGAACAGCTTTGGCATCGATTCAGCTTGCTTCAGTGTGAGAGGCAAACCATTGTCGTGGGAAGGGTGCTAGATCAGAAGTCAGGGGACTGGGGGCCCCGTCCTGCTGTGAACTGGTTGGGTGAAGTTGTATATATCATTTGGCTTCTCTGAGTCTCCACTTTTCATCTGGAAAGTGAGAGCATGGGACCAAATGATCTCTTGAAGGTCATTTCCAGTTGTTCAGCGTTTTCAATCATGTTGAACTTTTTGTCACTCATTCAGGGTTTTCTTGGCAAAGGCACTAGAGTGTTTCACCATTTCCCTCTCCATCTCATGTTTACAGTTGAGGAAACTGAGGCAAATAGGATTATATGACTTGCCCGGGGTCACCCAGCCAGGAAGCATCTGAGGCCAGATTTGACCTTATGAAGATGAGTCTTCCTGTCCAGCATTCTGTCCACCATCCCACCTAGCTGCCTAAGTGGCTAACAAGTCGATTCAACACACATTTTATGAAGCACTTGCTATGGGCAAAGTAGCGTGCTATATGTAGGGAATACAAAGACAAAATGAAAAAGTATCTCAGACCTGAAGGAGCTTACATGCTTCTAAGAAATGGAGGTTGCTGGATCCTGCCCCTTCCTCTGTTCAAACTGCTCTGGAACCATCCTTTGATAGCATGAAAGTATGTCCTGCACTTGCTAATGAAAGAGACCATGACCGCCCTTCACAAACAGAGATTTCACGCTCTCAGACAGTGCAGAAGGAGTAGATCTCAGACAGACTTTCTTGAAGTGGAGACGGGTGTCCCTGAACCATCCCCTCTCTGCTCTAGGCTCCTTCCAACCACCCCTTTGGGCAGCATTTCTCTGATTCTTAGGGATTTAGAGAATTTTGTCACTTGACTACTGAGAACTTAATTTCTTCTTCTGAAAACGTCCTGTTTGTATTCTTCGACCTTCCTCATAGTTATTTTACAGAGCTATTAGGATGGCTCACATTTGTCAAAATGCTTAAAAGCACCTTGATTACAAGCCGATGAAAGCTAATTATTATGATGGCTAGTGATGGAATTTTCCCATTGAACTTAATGAAGCAAATGACGGTTCATCGTGGAAAGAGACGAGACGGCGTGATCATAGGGATAGAACACAGAACTAGAATCAAGTCCAATCTCACTTCTGACACCTACTAGCTACCCAGCCTTGGGCAATCACTTTAACTCCAAGACTCAATTTAGTCTTCTTTAAAATGGAGATAAGGGGTAGCTGGGTGGTGCAGTGAATAGAGCATCTACCCTAGAGTCAGGAGGACCTGAGCTCAAATCTGGCCTCAGACATTTAACACTTACTAGCCATGTGACCTTGGGCAAGTCACTTAACCTCAATTGCCCTGCCCTCCCCCTCCAAAAAGCAAAAAAAAAAAAAAAAAGCGGATAAAATCTTAGCACTCACCTGCAAACTGTGAGAGCCCAGCAAGTCATATGAATGACACGAATCTCAGTTTGCCCGTCTATTAAACAGAAGGTAGTACAAGCACCTTTGGGGGGTTTTTGTAAAGATCCAGCGAGGGTCATATATGTAAAATGTTTCACAAACCTGACAGTGATACAGACATGGAGCTATTGTCATCATTTGGCCATCACAGCCAGAAAGCTGCACTAGCAAACTGTTGTCTGTGCAGTATATGTAGTCAGTGTTTCAGATTAAATCTGAAGGTGCCAAGAGACGGAAAGGAAGGGACTGTGCAGATGTCCATTAGGGACCCATTTTGCTCTATTAGGATGTCTGGAGACTTGACTTGTTTGTTCATTATTCTGTAAGCCAGGACAACACACAGCTGCCTCAGCCCAGCACAAGTGAACAATGCTCCTGTTCACGTCATGGGTGGCTTAGAAAAGGCTGAGCATCTCATCCAGTATAAGCATCCAGGGGCTGTTGGATCCCTCTGCTTTAAGGAGAATACGTGGGATGGGGCCTTACAAACCAGGCTACTTAGGCTGTGCAACTTAGCCCTTTTTCTACCTTTTATTATATTAATTAATACATATTTATGGAATAGAACAAGCATTTCCATAGCCTAGTACAATAAAAAAGATGATTGTACATGAAAATCCGCAATGTACAGCTTGCTGTTCCTTTCAAATATACAAGATTATTGATATGGAAATGTCTTTCTTTCTACTTTTTTTCTTCCCTCCCCCCACCCCTTTCTAGAGATAGCTACCATGTGTGTGTGTGTGTGTGTGTGTGTGTGTGTGTGTGTGTAAAATTAGTCTATATATGCTTCTATTTATCAGTTCTTTCTCTGGATGAAGAAATATCTCCCTTTCTAGATGCTTTGTTTATAATAGTCAGAATGACATTCACTCAAAGTCCTTCTCAAAACAGTATTGCTGTTATCATATACAAGGTTCTCTTGGTTCTGCTCTTCTCATTCTTCGTTATTTCATGCAGGTCTTTCCACGTTTTTCTAAGATTACTGAGCTTGTCATTTCTTACAGCACAATATCATATACCATAATTTGTTCAGCCATCCCACAGCTGATAAATAAATCATTTTGTACTTCTCAAAGTGACTTCACATTCGTCTTGCTAATGCCATCTGCTGCTGTCGTCCAGCACTGGCATGAGACAAAAGCAGAAGTTGCTAACTTGGGAGAGCGAATGGTAAACTCCATTCTGCCTTTGGCGAGGGCTATCGCCTCCCTACCAAAGACGGTTGTGAAACAACCTCCGGACCTTATCTAACTTAGACAGAGCTGTGGCTAATGGACTCATTGGTGGGCAGTAGACCAAGGAGTATGCAATATTCTTAGACTTGAGTTAACTCAGAGGCTGAACTTATGACTTGCATGGATGAAATCTCCCACCTCTAAGTTAGTTGTCTTCAGAGTATGTTAAATATTGAGGGAATTAATTATGTTAAATGTCCATTGCACAAAACTGCTGGCACAGTTTGGAAAGGCTTTGATGTGCTCTGCTAGAAAGACCCATGGAGGGGGTAGCTGGGTGGCCCAGTGAATGGAGCACCGACCCCTAAGTCAGGAGGACCTGAATTCAAATGTGCCCTCACACACTTAACACTGACTAGCCATGTGACCTTGGGCAAGTCACTTAACCCCAATTGTCCTGCCTTCCCCCCTCCAAAAAGCAAAAAACAAAAAACAAAACAAAACAAAACAAAAAAACCAAGGACTGGAGTTCAAAAGGTCTGGACTCTAGAGTCATCTTGAATTAACGGTGGGACCACAAATCCCTTAACCACTTTGGATCTTTGCTTTCTCATCTGTATAATGGGAGAGGCAGCTAGTCAATGCAGGAGATAAATGGAACACTGGCCTTGGAATGAGGAAGATTTATCTTCATGAATTCAAACCCCGCCTCAGACATTTACCAGTCCTGTGGCCTGGGGCAAGTCACTTTTTAAAATAATCTCCCTATTAGCCAGCCATGTTGCAAAAGAAAATACAGACACCCCCCCAAAAAAAATTCAAGAAAAATTTTGTAAAATATGCTTTGATCTGCATTCAGATTCCTTCATTTTTTTCCCTGGAAAGAGACAGCATTTCTCATCCTTGAGAATTGTCTCTTATGTTACACTGTTTAAAAATATCTCACTTCTAAACATTTTTTCACAGCTCTCTATTTGGGAGGGGGCACTGTTTGCCTCAGTTTCTTCACCTGTAAAATAATCTGGAGAAGGAAATGGCAGACCACTCCAGTATCTTTACCAAGACCCCCAAATGGGGTCGTGAATAGTCAGACAGGACTGAAATGACTCAGTGACAACACAGGGTCCGAGTCCAAGTATAACGTCCTGTGAAGTCGTCTCCATCCCCTAGTGCAGCGCTTCTCAGTCTACGGCCCATGAACTTGTGCCACAATATTTTGGTGACTGTATCTCAAGATAAGTGAGTTTCCTTTTTAATCCTGTGCTTCATTGTACACATTTAAAACATCATTCTGAGAAGGGGGGTTGGCTTCTCCAGACTGCCCAATGTCCGTGACAGACAGCAGTGTTAAGGACCACTCCCCCCTCCCGCTGTGGTCTTCCCTGATGGGATCTGCACGTGCTTTTGTACCCTTGGCATGTCCTAACTGGTTTTCTATTTGTCTGTGTACATTCCTAACCATGCATAGTATATTCTAGCTTCTTGTAGCTGGAGACCAATGTCTTATGTGTATCTGTCTCTCTTCTGTCTAGTCTGTTCCATGAATCAACTTCTCCATCTTTTTTAACCAGGACCAGATGGTTTTTATGAGCACTGCTTTGTAACAGAGTTGAAGGTCTAGAAGTGCCTTCTCCCTTCATACCTACCTCTTTTCATTGTCTCCTTCATATTCTAGATCTTTTGCCTTTCTCCCTTTCCCTCCAGTGCCAAGAAAGGACATTATTCTATTCTAAACACTTGACAAACTGTTGCTCAAGGAAAGTATAAATAAAGGACTATATAGTGCTAACATTTTCTGATTTGACAAACTTCCCACCCACCCCCCAGAATTAAAATGTTTGCTTGTCTTAACATGACTCTTGGACAGCAGAGAGAAATATGACCTAAGAAAATAAATTTTGGGCAGCTTAGTGGTCATCATGTTTAGTTGCTGCAGAGCTGGAATAGTCTTGTCATTAGATCTTTGCTCAAGGCCTGGGGGCATTGAATCTCAGGAGAAGGAGGGCCCCGCTGACTCAGCTACGGACTGAGCAGCATCCCATAGTTAGGGACCCTGACACCAAGGGATGGGAAACCCGACGGGCAGTTGTGAATTGAGATCTAACAGAAACCTCTGGTCCTCTCCAGCAGAGCCTGTGGAATATATTGTGCAGAAAGGAAGGGGGGAAAGCAACTGAATTAAGAGCCAGAATCAGGGTTGAGAAGGCTAAGTTATTAAAGGGACATTACAAAGGGGAGGAGGACAGCAGTAGAAAGGAGGTGGTCGTGTGTGTCATGACTTCTGTGCTCCATGTTGACCTGACTCACAGAGGGAGGGTTTTGCCCTATGGCAGGGTCACTGATGGAACAAGCTCACCATGGCGCCTATCAAAGCACATTTGGGCAGGTCTGATCTTTAGCCTGTAACCCCACTGTCTGAAATTTAAGGTTTCTAGACAGTTTGCTCTCAATTCCTTTTTTCCTTCCTGTTTTCTTTCTCAAGGAATCCTGAGACCATGTACGAGGGTGAACCTTTTGTCAAAAGACATACCCTCTAGGGAGCTGACAAGAGACCATTTCTGTTAGGAAAATGAGCTGTAGGGCAGGATTTGATTCGGGGAAGGAGAAACTAGAAGGGGGAGCAGTAATGTCCAGTTGACAATCTGCCCTTTCCTCATCACAGTCAGTTTGCCAAGACAAACCACCTCAAAGGCCAGCAGCCCCAGACTCATTTGTAGCTTCTTTCTGTGGTGGTTGGGGCGGGGGGGGAAGCTTCACTCCAGTTGCTGGCTCGTATTCCCCCTTGCTTCCTGTCTCCCAACTGGGGTAACATTTGGTGAAACCAAATGTTCCTGTGGAGGCTGATGGGTATTGTGAAGGTCATCCATTCATGAGACACTTTGAGGAGGGTGTAGCAAGGCAAACACTTGTTCGCTGCTCCATGCACAAGAGATGGATCTCATTCTAGAACAGCTGCAGAAATGTGGATGAAGCCTGGGATGAGGGTGGACAGAGGTCACTTATGTCTGATGCGGCTCTAAGAGGCCTGACTTGGCCGTGACTCACCCGTGTCCTAATGGACTGTACGGACATGACTGTAAGTCAGTCATGGCTCAGCCTTTGGGACAGGCCAGAACTCAGTTTTACCTCTGAGTGATTCAATGTGTTCTTCTCTCCACCTCTCCTTCTATACTTTATTTCACTCGTCAGCAAAGATCACTTGACTCTTAGCCTGGTGCTTTCTGGTTCACCACACTCAGTGACTCTTGGCTCCAGGAGAGCAGGGATGGCTCCCCAAATCTGGGGATTCCAAGTGCAAAGCTGGGAGAGAAGAGTCAAAGCCCAACATCTCAACAGTATCCATCTCCTCTTTGCCTCTTCTCATTCTTCCACCCTGCACAAGCTGGCTACAAAAATGCGTATTTGTCGGTTGAAAAGGGGGTTAGTACAGATCAGCAGTTTCATAAGGCTTTCAACACAGCTACCAAAAAAAAAAAAAAAGAAAATAATGATAATTTGAAGCCAAACTAGTCATTTGGGCCAAAAGAAGGAGCTGAAATCAGTAACAAAACTGCCCCACCTACCAACTGCCTGTTGGTTCTGAAACCTAAGCCTTTCTTCCTATTTCCACATATATAATTCTTCCTAAAATTGGGCCGTAGGGTCATGGAGTTGGAATCGTCTGGTCCAACTGCCGTATTTTACAGATGAGAAAACAGAGGGAGCTTAAAGTGTCCTGATTGCCCAGGGTCACACAGCGAGCAATTGTCTGAGGCCAGAGCTGGACTCGAGAAGACGAGCTTTCCCAATTCCGAGCCTGGTGCTCTAGCCATTGTACTACCCAGCTATGCAGGTAAAGGCACATGGGTAGTTAGTAGTAATGCCATCAGTGTTAGAACCAGAGCCACTGATTTCAAATTTAGCACCCTTTCCACCATGCTACAGTTTCTCATTTGGACACTGCCCTTATCAGGAGATCTGCATTGCCCAGTTAGAGTCCAATAACATAAAAAATTCTTTGTTGCAAGGGATGGCTTTCTAGGAAAAGAAAGAGATATGAGAAATTTAGGTGATGTAAAACCTCAGACCCTCACTAGCTGTGTGGCCCTGGGCAAGTCACTCTACCCTATTTGCCTCAACTTCTTCATCTGTGGAATAAGTCAGAGGAGGAAATGGCAAACCTAGTATTTTTGCCAAGACAACCCCAAATGAGAACACAACCGTTTTATGTTCTCTCTTCCTAAGAGGAACCTAGACATTACAGCAGGGTACTAGGTTACTGGACTATGCTACGTTTATGAAAATGTTTGACTAGTTTTCTGCTTTATTTTGTGATGTTTATGAAAACCTTCCTTCTGCTGCTTGATCAGGAATTTAAAAGCCTGTTTGAGATCTGTCAGGATAATGGTCCCGGTCTAATAGACCGATGATGGGTGTGCCACTTGAAGTCCCCCCAGAGCCAGGTGGCTGCTCCTAACCAAGAGCAGCGGCCGGAGGGTTTGAGGACTGGTTTCCAAGGTCAGGCCAACAGATCTGCTTCCCATCATTGAAAAACACCACTGTGGTCTATTTCCAAAGATAATTAGGGAAAAGGAAAAGAACTTACAGGTTCTAAAATGTTTCTAGCAGTTCTCTTTGTGATAGCAAAGAACTGGAAATTGTGAGGATGTCCGTTAATTGGGGAATGACTGAACAAGCTGTGGTATAAGATTGTAATGGAATACTAGTGTGGTATAAGAAATGAGGAGCTCAGTGATCTTAGAAAAACATGGAAAGACCTAAAGTAATGAAGAGAGAAATGATCAGAACTAAGGGAATGCTGTATACGTGAACAGTGATATTGTTTTAAGAAAGACTTTGAACAAATAAGTTATTTTGACCATTCCAAGTACCCAAATTAGCTAAGAAGGGCGTAGGAAGAAAAATGCTGTCTGTGTCCGGAGAAAAAGCTGATGAATAGAAGTGTCTAGAATATTCTTACACATACATGCCTAGGTGTGTCTTTAGTGGGAGGGGAAGGGAAAAAAGACATTTACATGATAAATTCGCTGTATGTTTGAAAGGAATAGCAAGTCGTGCACAGCAGATTTGGAGTTTCATGGACAATCATTCTTTTTTTTTATTGTACTATTATGGAAAGGCTTGTTTTATTCCATAAATTAAAAAGAAAAAGAAGGAATGAAAAATCCATGCCAAGTCCCACCTACTGTAAACTACAGGCATTTATTTCAGTAGAAATCGGGGCTGTTTCTGAATCACCCACATATCAGTCTCCCTGCTGAGGTGACCTGAATCACTGCCCTTTTCTGTAAATCCTTGCCTGTGTTGGGAAAGAAAGGGAAACACTTGGCTGGAAGGCAAAGCCAAATATCCCAATGGGAAGGCGCACACTGTTTCCTTGAGGCTAATATTTTGTTTGCTTTCCCAGTCAGAAGTTTGGTGTTTTCTTGGTTTGGATCTACTATTTACTTACGTGTGACCTCAGTCAGTCAGTCAGCAAACATTTGTCAGGTGTCTCTTGCATGCCCGGCACGGTGCCATGCACGAGGAATACAGAGGAAGGCAAAAGCCAGTCCCTGCCCCTGAGGAAGTGTGTATGTGTTGGGGGGAAATGTGGGGGATGGTCATGCTGCTGTCTGTGAGCATTAGTCGACTCTTCTTCAAGATGAGGGCCTTGGACTGGACCATAGCCCCTTCCAGCTCTTCTTGACCTCTTAGCATCCCTCTGGCTGACCACTCAGGTCAAGGGCGTTAGAGGAATGACCCATCCCAGTCTGTGCCAGCACTGTACTGTTCCTAGAAACAAGAACTGTTCAAGTTACCCGGCCAAGGATAGAGTGGACAGTGGTCACCAGTGAAAGAGAAGGCAGCTTCCTTCTACCAAAATAGCCCAGCCCCTGTCAGCCTCCAGACAAGACTTGCTGGCTGTTTGCACAGGCTGCTTGCCCAGGGTACTTCTGCTCTTGGCTTTCAGATCAGAACTGCAGATGCTCCCTGGCCTGGTTTTCTGTTTTGTTTTGTTTTGCTTCCACTCCCACATGCACTCTCTCATGGGCTTATAAAATCTAGAATAAGGCTTTAAATAGGCTTGTAGGTACCAACCATGAGATAAAAGAAATCTGCCTTCCTTTATCATGAATTGAGGTCAACAGTGGATAGAGCTCAGGGGCTAGAGTTGGGAAAAGCAAGTTCAAATCTGACCTTAGACAGGTATTAGCCACTTGTATGTCACCATGCGTGCATGATGCTCCTCATCTGTAAAATGAACTGGAGAAGAACGTGGCAAACCACTCCAGTATCTCCGGATGGGGCACCGAAGAGTCAGACTCAGTAACAACGGTGCCCCCATAAGCTTTGCCTCAGTTGTAAGTAGATTGGAGACCCCCAAGATAGCATATTCTGGGACGTTGGAAATGCCCTGTACGTGCCATCAGGGAGAAGACACCTGAGCCGTCAGTGAAGAGTTCTCGGAGTGGGAGTGGGGTGGAAGATAGAACCCTTATTGGCCCAATTCATATTCAGAAGTTACCAGTCATCAGACAGACAGCCACGCTCCGACCCTGAGAAAAGAGCTGAGTAGATGTTGCCCTTGAAACAGGGCTGAGTAATGGGGTCTCCTGCCACCCTCCTGAGCCTGGCACAGGCACAAAGGTTGCAGCTCCATATGCCTGTGCTTCTGACAAATCTCAGAACACATCTGTCTTGTTTGCTGGGCTTGTTTGAACCATGTGAGGCAAATTAGGTGCAGAATTAATATTTAATCAGAGCTACAATTCACACTGAAAGACTATGGTGTTTAGTCTCTATGAAGGCAAGGAAGAAGTGCCAACCTTTACTGGATGGGGGCCTGTGCAAAGTCGAGGATTCATAGCAAAACTGGGTAGATTCACGGCTTGAGAGCATTCCCCAGAATGCCTGGAGCTCAGAGAAAGAGACAAGACCTGCTTGCTCTCCTCATATTGCTGCCAGCTCCAACTATAGGCACATGGTGCCCCAAGCCAAGGGGGCATCCCTAGGGAAAGGCATCAGGTCTTAGTAGAGCACTGTTATACCTAAACGCCGGCATCAGACGTCCCACCGGACACGTGCTGTGCCTGGAACTGAAAATTAATGCTATTTCTTAGGGAGTATAAGTGTTCTTTGGGTGAACTGATCAAAGATTCTGCCACATCTCGAGGGCATTGGGTAGAATATTAGCCCCTGCCAGCTGAGGAAAACCACTCTTCCTAAGGAGGGTTATTCATTCTTTTTTTCTTTTTGGAGGGGGTAGGGCAGGGCAATTGGGATTAAGTGACTTGCCCAGGGTCATGTGGCTAGTAAGTGTTATGTGTCTGAGGCAGAATTTGAACTCAGGTCCTCCTGACTTCAGGGCTGGTGCTCTATTCATTGCATCACCTAGCCACCTGAGTTATTCATTCTTCCAAGTGCATTTACATGGTATATGTGCTGTACACTGCAGACAAACTGGATTATTTTCCTATTCTATGAAAATGTGCCTCCGTTTGCTGTCTCCATTATTCCCTAGACCCAGAATTCCCTTCTCAGGGATGTCGCATATGTGATTGGGCGCGTGAGAGCCCTAGGTTTCTGGTCTTTTAGCTAATCCAGATAAACCTAAAAAGTCCTATGAGGCAGCCAAATGCCACAACAGGTGGAGCACTAGGCTTGGAATTATCTTCATGAGTTCACATCTGGCCTCAGAAACTTGCTGGCTGTGTGACCCTGGGCAAGTCACTTAACCCTAGTGACCTCAGTTTCCCAATCTGTAAAATGAGCTAGAGAAGGAAATGGCGAACCACTCCAGTATCCTACCCAAGAAAACCCTAATCGAGGTCGTGAAGAGTTGGTCGGGAATGAAAAACAGCAAAGAAAGTCTCTGTTCCCTCCACCTGCCCCCAATCTCCACTTGTTGAAATAACATTTGAAGTCAGCTTCCAAGACCTTCCCCATAAAGGCACCCTTATTTTCTCAAATCAGTCGAGCAACTTTTCAAAACCTTTAGCATAAACCCAGGGAGTGCTGGGTCTTATGTGTCCCGAGTTCTCTCGGACTTGGCTCCCACATCTGTAAAATGCAGAGGCTGGATTTCAGGGTCCCATAATGGGTGTAGAGGGAGCAAAGGCCGTCTGGTTATATGCTCACATGTAAACATTAGAAAATAGAGCTGGTTTGTTCAGATGTCACGCAGCTAGGTTTCTGAAGAACTGTCTGACAAATTAATGTTTGATGAGACTTCCCCACGTTCCATCATGTTGATGGTCTGCAGTCTGGCCTCTGCCTACCCGAGGGTGGATGAGTCCTTCTGTGGTAGGCTCTGCCCTTTGACTTGCCTTTGGGGACACACCCCAGAATCCTGTGCATTTCAGAGAGATTCTTTGGCCTTCCGCACAGACCAAACCAAGACCTCCTTGACCCTTTGGGGTTGGAGGAGAGTCATTCAGAAGACCGTGGCAGCCGGCAGAGACTAAAATTCTGGAGCAATGTCAGAATATTGAATAACACCCCTTGGATTGTCCAAGGTGAACCTTGGCAATTTTACAGTAATTCACAATCTTTCTTTTCCAAGAGTCTTAGAGCCAGGGGCTGTAACCCCAATTCTTTCTCTGCCAGATGTCTCACATTTTCATGCCTTTCCTGAGTCCTCCTTTCCTGCCAGTTTATGACTCATGTGACTCCATTCTAAGGGGGAATTGGACACAATCCATTGTCTTCACTGCAGCGCCTTTTGGGGTGGTACAATGTGTGATTGGGTGCGTGAGAGCCCAATTCTTTTGGTCAGCTGAGTCCTGAGAGTCCTATGGATCTGTCCATCCAAGGAATTGTAGGGGGCACCACTTCATAGGCACATACCAAAAGAAATATCAGAGATCAACAACCATAACTGTCTCATTGTTGTTTCAGTCCCATCCAACTCTTATGACCCCATTTGGGTTTTCTTGGCAAAGAGACTGCCATGGTTTGCCATTTCCTTCTCCAGGCCATTTTACATATGGAGAAACTGAGGCCAACAGGGTTAAGTGACTTGTCCAGGGTCACACAGCTAGTTAGTATCCAAAGCCAGATTTGAATTTACAACGTCTTTCTATCCGCTGCACTACCTTGCTATCCCTCACCACTTTGCTGCTCCTGTCTCATAACACAAATATTATATAATTTTTGTAAATATAATATAATATTTGTAAAAAGTGCTTAACTATGAGAAATGACGCACTCAGTGATCTTAGAGAAACATGGAAGGATTTGCATGAAATAATGAAGAAGAACCAAATGAGCAGAACCAAGAGAACATTATATACAAAATAAGTCATATTGTTTTAAGAACTACTTTGAGTGAATAAGTCATTTTGATTACTATAAATACCCAAATTAACTATAAAGGACATATGAAGGAAGATGATCTCTGCATCCAGAGAAAGAACTGATAAATAGAAGTATGTGTAGAATGATTCTACATATACACCCACACGCACACACACACTCACACACATACACACACATGCACATACACAGACCTCACATACACACACACACACTCACACATACACGCACACACTCACACATGCACATGCATACACACATACATGCACACACATATACACTCACACACATAGACACACGCACACATGCACACACTTGTGTCTAATGGTAGCCATCTCTAGGAGAGGGAAGGAAGAAAAAAAGAATTGACATGATAGCTTTATTATCTATTTAAAAGGAACAGCAAATTGTAGATAGACAATCATCTTTCTTATTATACTGTGTTGTAGAAATGCTCGCTTTATTCCCTAGATTAAAAATAAAATAATTGTCTTTAGAAAGTGCTTGATGTAGTTCCTGGCATGCAGTAGGTGCTTTGTACGTGTTTCTCTCCCCCCCTTCCCCCACCTAAGAAAATGCTTCTCAGCTGAAATAGCTGGGACTTGTTCTGTATCTTTGAACCCACCAGGAAAAAAATCCCCAACATCTCGGTAACGATTAGGTTTGTACCACGAGCAGCCAAACCGATGACCAGGAGAGACGAGAGCTTGTTCTGCCGTCATGGCCCGGGGCTTCTCTCTTATCTCCATCCCATGAGCATCCTTTATGCTGTGCTCCATACAGGCACCCAGAGAGCGAGCACCGCCTGACTTCTGCAGCTTGTTTGTTATTGTGCAGGCAAATGAGGCAGAAATCTGTTTGAAAACCGGCCTGCAGGTGCTAATGGATGTCCCTACAGAAGCAGCATGAGGTAGAGGACTGGAATCTGGTTACTTCGGCTCGCTGAACTTCCCCTTCCTCCACCATAAAATGGGGTTCACGCTTGTGCTACCAGCCTCACAGGGTTATTCTGAACCAGGTCATTGGTAAATCTGAGCTCGTGGCTGTTGATCTCAGAAGCACTTCAGAGGGCTTGTAATCCAGCCCCTTCATTTTAAGAATGACAAGATTGAAACTCAAAGAGGTTAATGACTCAGGGCCAGTAAGTGGGCAGCATGGTGGATAGTGCTAGACTTGAAGCTAGAAAGACCCAAATTCAAATCCTCCCTCAGATAATTACTAGCTGTGTGACCTTGGGTAAGTTACTTATCCTTTCTGTGCCTCAGTAGCCTAAACTGGAAAATTAGTTGGATTCAGTAGCCTCTAAGACTTCTGCCAGGTCAAAATGCCATAGTCTCTGACTGCTGGCCTGCTTCACTTCTTTTAAGTTCCAACTAAAATTCCACGTTCTACAGGAAGCCTTCCCCGGTGCCCTCTTAATTCTAGTGCCTTCCCTCCATTAATTATTAATTCTATACATAGCTAGCTTGCTTTGAATGATGTTTCCTTCACTAGGTTGTAAGCTCCTTGAGGGCAGGGATCATCTTTGGCTTTTTTGGTATCTCTTTAGTAAACTTAGGGCAGTACCTGGCATAGTGTAGACACCTAATAAATGTTTAGTGAATGAATGAACAAGATTATGATCCCCTCAGATGTGAGCCTGGGATTCCACGACCCCAAGTCCAGTGCCCTCTGCATTGCCCCACACCCCACCATGCCACAGAAATGGGAGCCATTATACCTTTCTCTTTGTCTGAACTGATCTTCATGGGTGCCCTGAAGCTATGAGGAGACTACTTAGGTCCCCAAAAGAATCTTTTCAATTTCCATCTTCTTAGAGCGTTTTCTGAAAGGGGAGCCCACCACCAGCAGGCCTGGGATCCCCTCTCTGCCAACAGAGTGAACCTCCATAAAAGAGATGACGGTCTAGCCAGCAACGTTCCAGGCATAATGGAAGGGGGTCGGTCTAAGTCATGCCACACTGGTTTCTGGGGGCTAAGTCGAGGCTCCAGCTGTCCCCTGCAGAAAGGACACTGTCAGTTGTGGCTGACCAGAGTAAGCATCATCATTGTTAGGAACATTTGAATAGCACTGTTTGTCCTGCTCTGATGAACCTTCTATTTCATTATTAGCTCCCAGTCTTAATCTTTTTTTTTTCTCCTTCCTTTAGGTCTGTTCCTTATCCTAGGCTTGATACTCTACCCTGCTGGTTGGGGTTCCCAGAAGGCAATAAACTACTGTGGACATTATGCTTCTGCCTATAAACTAGGAGACTGCTCTTTAGGCTGGGCCTTCTACACGGCCATTGGGGGTACTGTCCTGACATTCATCTGTGCCGTCTTCTCAGCACAAGCCGAGATCGCCACGTCCAGCGACAAAGTACAAGAAGAAATTGAAGAAGGGAAAAACCTGATCTGCCTCCTTTAATTTGAGAGAGAGAGAAAATCAAAGCCTGTTCTTTCCTGATGAACTTTGGAAAAGGATCCACTTTCCTGTTTTCACCAATTGTGACCATCCATGTGTCATCAGGGGCCTGTTTCTACCGCAGCCACCTTTCATCCCAGGTCTCTGAGGAACCAAGAGGAAGAGATAGCCCATGTGGGAGATGCTGGACGCAAGGCCGCTGATGGGGCGAGGTTGGGGAGGGAGTTTAGAAGCATGTAAATAGCATATAAACCTTTGTTAGATCCCGGGAGCCCCTGAGGGATTCTCAGTTAAATACCAAAGCCGGCAATCTTTATTCTGGACAGGGTGAGACAGGAAACTAGGTTGGGGGCCTCAAAGAGGGTCCTCTGTGTTTCAAGAACAACTTCTACCACAAGTTTAGGACCCTTGTACAAAGACCATCCATCAGAATGAATGGGATGGGCTGGGGGCGGGCAGGGGGGACTGTTGTCTAAAATAACTCCAAATATAGCTTACTGCCCGTTACAGAAAACTTTGGTGGGTGAAAATGGAGCTACACTCAATTCCTGCAGGGGAAAAAACATGGAAGTTAAAGGGGAAGCAGGCTGTTGTTAAGTGGGTCAAACACTTGCCTTCCTTGGGCACCGTGCAAAGAACTGAAGGTGATATTAGCCTTGGGGGTGCAGCCCTTTGTAAGATCCCCCATGGGAGGATTCCTCAAGATAAGGTGCCTTCTTAGGTTAGGTGGACCAAAAGTCAGTCTGGGATTGGAGAAACGGGGCAAAGAGGAAAGTCTTACAACCCAGTGGTCATGGAGGTGCCATCTTTGGTCAACACTCTGAAGGCTCCAACCCCACAGATGCTGGCACTTTTTTACACTTTATGCTATAGTATTAGTGAGTGTCTGTGGCCTCCCCTAACCTTCAGTGTCCAGACTTTTGGTCAGCTGCCTTCCTCGATTAGCTAGGCTGGTCCTTGACCAACAAACACAGAGTCTGTCAGCAGGCTTCCCACTGAAGCCTTTCCAGCTTTGTGGCTTAATCTTGGAGAAAGAATGCAAAGTCACCTCCACATCTAGAAGCGTCAGGATAGGCTTTAGGTGGTGGCTACCTCTCAAATGAAAGATAAATGCATTTCTTTCCTGAACACAGTCAAACAGGCCGGCCTGGTGGGGCCACCAAGTCCTGAGGATGCCCCAGTTTCCAGTTCAAACACAGATCATATGTTTTTCTCCTAGTGTTAGGACTTGGCTTCATTCAATTGCCAAAGGGAAGCTCATTCCCTTTCCTCATTCCAGAGACTGATGTCCCAGGGCCAGCTGTGGCCCATTCAGATGCTGAGCCCTGCCAAATTCTCAGCATTTGTGGGGAGACATTTTCCCACTGTTTTGCTCACCACGTTGCTCTCAGCTGTATTTCCAAATCTAGTAGCAACAACAGTTACCACGACTGACATTTTTTTAACAGAAGAAAAAAGGACAGCTAGTCATGTGACTTTAGTTTTTCTAGGCATGGCAACTCTTCGAAAGGACAGACTTAAAGAAGACAAAATGGTTGTAATGAAGGAATGTTTCCCCAGAAGCTGTAGGTTTTAAGTCAGTAAATCTGAAAACCCACTATGGGTGCTCCTGAATGTGCAGGGGCCGTGGACAAACTCGGGAAGATCCCTTCCTGTCTCTTCCAACCCTGAAAAGTGCCTCGGGGATCAGAAAGCACACCAACATCCACAGCTTTATTGTTTGGACCGATTCTGAACTTTATTCTTTAAACCATATTCATCATGGTTTGTTACGTAATGGTTTGGACTCAACTATAGTCCTGGTTTGCAGGCTTGAAGTCTTCATTTATGTTCCTTCATGTGCGTGAATTGGCCAAATCTGGACGTTTGTAATTTAGAGGAAAACCATTTTTGTTAAATTAGTTGACCTGTTATTTTTCTGATGTTTCATAAAGTGTCTAAAATATATATAATCAGTGAAATCAGATTGACCGCCAGATCCCAAGGAAGCCTTCAAAGAGACCAACAGAGACACGGCCGTACGCTCGCTTTCTTATGACAACCTTTCAGTTTTGAACACCAACTTGGCTGCAAACCACTGTGGCCCTAGTAGGCTGCTGAGCAGGATTTTTCCATTCTTCTCAGCAAACCCAATTCATGTGTTTTTCTTTGAATCTCTTGTATTAGAATACTTAGGAAAATTAATGATCTCCTTGGGGGCTGGGCATTCCTACTCTAGTCTCTCTTCATGGTGTGAAGGTGACCCTTGATTCTTGAAGTGCTAGCATGCTGTATCAATTCCATTTACTAAGCATTAAGCTGCCAGGCTAAGTGCACCAGGCACAAAGTCAAAAAAGAAAACTTCTTGCTCATAATGACTTTCCATACAGGTGCCATGACGGTCTGAGTATTTCTAATTGCAGAGAAAATCTTCAGCAGAAGGCTGTGGATGATCATCATCATAAGAGCTTTGGCTCTTGGGTCAAGCTACCTTTGTGACCTTGGACAAGTCACACCTGACTGGTGGTGGACACCAGTTTTCTCATCTGCAAATTGGGGGGATTAGAATAGATGGCTCCTAAGGTCCTTTCCAGCTCTAGATCTATGGTTTTAATCAAGAGCTCCCAAAACAATTGATTAGAAGTTGGAGTGGGGAGGAGATTCAACATATAGTAAATCAAGTTTTAAATTGTCACTTCAAACAATAAATCAAATTAATATCCAAAATTACCAAGTAGAATTTTTTCTAATCACCTAAAAAGATGGCAATGCAAAGATCATTGGAGTAAAGTAAGAGAATAATGAGGAAGGCCTTTTTTGGGGGGCACATCTTCCACATTTTATTCTAGCACTAAGCTGCTAAAACACTGTGCCTCTGGTTTTAGAGCCTGTATCCATTCTGTGAGGCCTCACAGGAAATACAGTAAATTCTCAAGTTTCATCTGAAATCATTTTAAGCTCAGGTGGGAAAGAGTTCTGTGAAGGGTTCATCCTATTTCCTGTACCTCTTTCTTCCTTCTCCAGTCTATCCTCAGTAAGTTTCCAGACTCAGCTGAGGGCCAGAGAATTGAGCCAACCACCTGGAAACTGAAATCTTTTGAACCTTTAGAAGTGCTCCAGAACTTGGGCTTTCTAAGATTTTCTCCAGCAGCCCACTTTAAAAGCTGTGTAAATCACTACTGGGCTCTTGCCTTTCACCTAGTGATTGCAATCGCTTGTGAGTGCACACACCTGCCATAACACCGGGAGCAGCTAAAGCTTGGCGGCCAATTAGCCTGCCCTAACTCGAGGAACCACCACAAGCTACAGGGTGGAAGCTGGGCTCTGAAGCTGAGAAAGAACATTCAGGTCCTCTGTTCTAACCACTAGTTCCCACTTTGACCAAAGTCCAAAGTAGATTGTAAACCCTGCGACTCAGATGACAAGGGAGGGGCAGGTGTTCAACGTGGTGACTCAACTCTCATTTTGAAGAGTAGATTCTCTATCTCATTTTTGTTGTCTACACTAACAGCTTAGAATCTCTAACTGCATCAGCTATCACATATAATTCTAGGGTTGAAAAAGACTCTGGGTAGGTCCGGGGTCCAATCTTGTATTAATGCTCTGACCTTAAGGTTTCCATGTAGGCACATAACCCAGCTTCATTGTTTGTTCAGTTATCGCTTTTAGGGCAAAGTATTACAGTTTTATTCATTAGGCAAAGGTCTTTTCTTGATTCATCAACAAAATGTTCCCACACCCATTATTTTTTCCTCCTTCATTTCAACCCTTGAAACAATCTCAGTCTCCCTTTTGAAATGCAGCTAATTTCTATGGACTTAAATAATTAGAAGAACCAGAAAGCCCCCTCTCTTTACCATCTTCACCATCATCACCTTCATCCGTGTGGCTGTCTTAGCTGTAAGAATACTCTGTCCCTACAGTTATTCCCTTCCCATCGATAACAAGATGTAAACATTTGTGTCCAGAGCCAAAAAAGAAAAAAAGGATTTTCATTCCATTAGTCGGAACTTGCAGGATTTTCTTACAAAGTACCAAGAAAATGAAACCACTGAAAAACATTCCACACATTGAAACTAACCATGTAACAGGAAGAGCATCTACTTGGTGGATAAAAGTGACATCAGACCTTGACGGCTGAACTACACTGAGACAACAGATAAACCAGCACCTGTTGATTCATCCATCCACCCACCACTATGCATCTACTTCCTGAAATGTCCTGAAAATTGTCTTGACCTGGACTCAGGTTATTCCGAATGGCTATTTTAAAACCACTCAAGATGGAGACTATGCAGGGAAGAAATGCAGATGTTAACTGTTCATTTCTCCATTTTTCTAGCACATATAAGAAAAAAAAAGTTGCAATATTCCTAATCCAGTTCATCTGACCAACTCATATTGTTTCATTGAAAACGTCATGTGCTTAGACTATCTCACCAGAAGACCCTAGTTTGCCCAGGCCTCCACGTGGGGCGAATTCGTATGGTCTCATGATGACGCTGAGTGAACTACGAGGCTCCTGGACTGTTTGCTGATGCTTCTGTGGATTCTTTAAACCTGTGTGTTAACTCAACAGTATAACGTATTGACTTGGGGTGGGAGGATATTTTTAATCATTTTCAATCTGTGGTTTGATAATCTTTTGTTAAACATGTACTCAGTAAAGTGCCATAGCCCTTCTTTGAAGTGTAGCATATTTAATATATATGTGTGCATGTATATATGTATATGTATGCACATATATATACAAGTACATGTATGTATATATACATATATATGTATATATATGCATACACAAGTCTGTGAGAGATGTGCAATAACAAAGGCATATGTTTTGTTTTTGAAAACTGGAGAAGAGTTGGAAAAGGGTTGGGGGGAGGGGGGAATCATCCTGTTCAAAGCAAAGGAGAGTTAAGAATGTGGGCTTTGGCCTCATAAGCCTATGGCATCCCAAAGTGCTATATATAGCCAGAGAGAGAAAGTGAGAAGAATCTGATTGTTGGTGCGAGTTTAATCTCAGTCTATAAAATCACCAGACTTTTTTGGGTTTTTGGAAAGTTAAGCCTGAGGACCCAGGCCCAATTTTTTGCTAGCCTTTAATTTGAAATGTGAAGCTGCCAAGCTGCTTTTATGTCAGGCTAATCTCTAGTAGCAAATATTATATATATATATATATATATATATATATATATATGTATGTATGTATGTATGTATATGTATATATAATCACTAAAGAGCTTATTTCGAATATGCTTTTTTTACACTTATCATCCATGTGGGACCACTGCTTCGAGGCTGTTTTCACACATCTCAGCCGCACCAGTCTTGCTTTTTAGTACAGGCATTTCTGTGCAATGACAGTGAGTGGAATTTTATAAAAATTCTAGACCTGTAGTTACACATTTATATTTAGGAGAGATGGTTCTGCAAGGCCAAAGGGATGGAAGGCAAGACTGTTTTCTTTTGAGATTGTGGTGAAACTCTCCATTGGCCTGAGGCATCATGGGGGGGGGTGGGGGGGTGAAGGAGGACTTCAGTGCCTGATGGTATGTGACAGCCACTTGAGCCAAATAGAAATAAAACTGTGCTGATGGACGTAGCTTGAGCCAGTCATCGTGTGTGGTACTCCTGTTGTGTTCTCAACTAACATGTTTTTCTAGCATTGCCTAGGTTCTTATGCACATGTATTTACCTTCTTTCCCACCCCCAAAAGATCTGAATTAAATAACTTTATAAACTTACTCCAAATATGCCTGATCGTATTGATTTGACTGCTGGGGATAGATTCCTGATCAAGAAAGTGTTATACATATACTCTGGGATAATTTCACGGAGCTTTTGATAGGGAAAAAAAGTTTCCGAGTGGGCGAAAACTTCTATTTATATGGAATGACACATACCTTTATTTAAAGATGAGGATATAAAACATCTGTTGAGAAGAATCTCAGAGTTAATGGTTATGAGGGAAAACCAGAAAATTTGGGTAGAGGATTAATCCAGAAAGTAAAGCTGCAGTACTGAATGTACTTTTTTTGGTTTTTGCTTTGAGGGACAGCAGGGAAATTTCAACCTCTATTTCTAACCTGTTCTGGTTTTTGGGGGGGAGCGGGTGGGGTGGTCCTTTCCCCCCCCTTTATGTAACCCGGTTTCCCCCTCCTCTGCCACTTACCATATTGATGTCATGGCAGACAACAGATACAGCTCTGAACTCCTGATCTCAAGCAATCCACCAGCCTCAGCTTACAGAGTGTCTGTGTGTGTGTGTGTGTGTGTGTGTCTGTGTGCACATGCACCACCATACCATGAAAACACCCACCATCATTGGGAAATGGCAAACTGATTGATACTTGCCCTCACCCCAAAATATCCAAGCCAATCATACAAAGGGGTTCACACTTCCTAAGGAAGCTCTTTCCCACGACGGTTTCTACCCAGACTGCAGCACTCGCTCCCTTTTAGTAACTTAGGTGACTCAGCTTGTCAAGGACCATGGGACAGTTAAGACAGGTAACTATGATGGAGTGCTCCTTGTCCCCACCTGAGGTCTACACCAGTCAGTGGCATCATTTGGCATTGTGGCTGCTGCTGAGGCTTCCACAGATAGCACTTACACAATTAAAAAACAAACAACAAACCTTTCATGTACAATATCACAAAACTACCATCTGAGGGAGGTCATGTGTGCAAGGAGTATTTTCCTCATTTTTACAGATGAGGATTCAAATTCAGGTGTCATGTAGCTACTAAGTGGTAGAATTGTATACAATTTCTCAGGTTTCTTGACTTCTGTTTCAGTACTCTTTCCCTTATCCCATATTCTCTCTCTCTCTCTCTGTCCCTCCCTTCCTTTCTCTCTGTCTCTCTCACTCTCTCTCTCTCTCATTCTCTCCCCTCTCCCTCTCCCTCCCTCCTTCTCACTCTCTCCCTTTCTCCCCCTCTCCCTCCCCTCCCTTTCTCTCTCCCCTCTCCCTCTCTCCCTATCTCTTTCCCTCTCACTCTCTCCCCCTCTCTCCCTTCCCCTCTCTCTCCCTCTCCCCCCCATAGCAATCTATTAGAATTAACATAATTATCCAGATAGCTGAGACCACACAGAAACATTGCCCAGATCATTATCTGCGTCCTTCTGATAAAAGGTAGGGTTTGTGGTTCAGTTTCCAGGTGGACGCCTTGATTTTTCTGGATGCTTCTAGACCTCTAATCAGATGTGGGGTTTAGAACATTTGCGTCTGTCCAGGAACCATCAAGGCTGAGCACATCAAGGAGACTGTTCTCCATCTGTCACCCCACTAAGCACTGAACAGCAAGCGCCTACACACTGTCATGTCCAACTCTTCCTGACCCCGTGGACCATGGTCCACCAATACTGTCCATGGGGCTTTCTTGGCAAAGATACTGGACGGGCTTCTCCAATGAATTAAAGCAAACAGGTTAAGTGATTTGCCCAGGATCACATAGCTAGTGTCTCATGCCACATTTGAATTCAGCTTTTCCTGATGCCGCCCTGTGGCTCTACCCACTGAGTCACCTAGCTGCCCTGAAGTTGGCACCTACTTATCTGAAATCAGGAAGCACCACAATCTGTCTAAACCAGTGGTTCTCAAACTGTGGGTTATGGTCAATTTCAATTTCAATACATCCTGCACATCAGATATTTACATTACGATTTATAACAAAATTACAGTTATGAAGTAGCAACGAAAATAATTTTATGGTTGGGGGGGTCACCACAAAATGAGGAAGTGTATTAAGGGGTCATGCTATTTTAGGAAGGTTGAGAACCACTGGTCTAACCACTGACATCTCTATATTGATAATAGCTTTAAAGTGAATAATTTATGTGACTATATATGTATATGTTATATAACGTGTGACTAAATATATATACACACACGTGTGCCTATATATACTGACTTCCAAAAATGTCTTTGCTCAAGTATCTGCAATGCTGTTCCAACTCACCAATGATTTTATTTCAGGCAGAAATTGAAGACAAATGAGCATAATCTTCTCTCTGGGGAGTCCAAATTAACAAATGCCCATCTGTCCAGGATGGTTTAAGGCTTAAAAAACTGACTGTAAGATCTACATGAGTGAATCATCTCTGGAATCTGCACAACAATAAGCTGATGCTAATGCAACAGAGACTGGGAAGGCTGGGATGAGGGTGGGAGGATTCCTCATCTAAAGGAAGCCAGTCATTTTTAACGAGAAAATAGCATGAAGCTTAAGAGAAACATTTTCATTCCTATAATGCTAAATTAAGATGTAAACAACTGAACTGGTTAATACCAAGAACTGGAATATAATTAGTTTTGTCTTTTGAAATAAATCTTCACTTTAGTCTGTTTATGGATTCAAGATTTTAAATTACATTCTGGCCTAAATCAATGTATTACAGTGAATTAAATCCTAATAGGTAAGTTTGTAAAACAAATATTTTTTTAAAAACCCAACATTTTAGTTAACCATATTTATTTGACTTCTGGAATACTCAAACTACATTCAATCAACAGATGACTTCTAAAACTTTTACTAAACAAAAGGGGGAAATAGATGAGCGTACAAGTATCATAACAATTCTGATACACAGGAGCCAAAGATGCTTAAGTCAATGAGTTCTGCAAATGAACAGTAGTAATAATTGTTGATTTGTAACTAATAAAAGTGTACAGACTGGTGTTGATGCTAACACTCTAGGAGAAAAGCAGAGCAATAATTAGATCAAAACTGCACAGATCACACTGATATACCTTTATAGAAACCAAAAAATTGAAAGAAAAAACTTTAAAAAATACAAACATCATTCAGTGTGGATTAGGAAATGTTAACTAGGAAAAACATTTTCCTAATAAATGAGTTGTGGAAATCCAAATTCTGAACTGAAAATACTGTTTGTCTTAAAGTGAACACGTCACCCAGAGGAAAGGAAACCAAATGATATTTTTGCAAAAACTCTTTAGATAAGGATGTAGAGAATCCGGCAATACACAGCAGGCATTCTTCTGTAGGTCTGCACATAAAACAGCATTCAGCGGTGATGCTGGGGAGGGGACAGAAGGACAAGGGTGGTGACAGAAAGTGTGTCAACTGGCTAAACAATGTAAACAAGCCTAGTTTCCATTTTAGGCAGGACACGTTGAATCTAGTTCAAATTTAGACAGGACATCTGTGGATTCAGCACAGACGAGTCCATACCCTACTGCTTTCTGAGTCCAATGTAAGACAAAAATTTCTGTGCTGAATATTTGTAAATACTTCCTTAAAGCACTGTGTACAGTCGGATTCTAAATGGGTCTGATATGTTACTTCTTGTTTCAAAAGATTATAAAATTATATATAAATTTTAAGACTTCAAATGTGGAATTCTCTGTACAGTCAGACCTGTGTAATTCCAGCCTTTAACTTCATTTTAATATATTCTTTAAAACTATACAGAGCAACCATCCAGTAAACAGTATTTTATTTTATGACACTCTGTTAATACAATAAATATACAAAACTTTCAAACTACTCAAAACATGCAACGTCAGAGGGGCAGATGAGAAGGGCATTTATATAGAACCAAGACAGTGACCATGATAGCAAAGCATTATTAATCATTTACAAAATATACAAACATCCCATAGATAAATAATCCAAACCCTAAATTACAGACAACTAAGCGATGACTTCCAGTGTTCAAACTTGTACTTTGAAATGAATGAGCCACAATCTGTTACTAGGAAACCAAACTTAAATGGGTGCACGTTGTCACGAAACTGCTCTGTGACGGGAATACCTGGAAATTTTAGGGTAAAGTATAAAACATTTTAACAAACAGCCTCTGCTTTCAAAGTGAACACATGAATATTTTCTTTTACTGACCAGAAAAAGGTAATTCCTTTAAGGAGTTATGATTTAAAGCCCCTTTCACCCCTGGCTATAGACATTACAGCATTATTTTAACAGAAAGTTCCTCTTTAAAAAACATACAATTGTCGACACAAATTTGTAACAAGAATATTCAAACAAATCTATTCCAAAACACTTTCCCACTCTCCCCTCCGCAAAAGAAGGACCCGTGAATTTTATGAATCCTTTGACACTTAGTAATGAGAATTTTTAACATCACCCTTTAGGGGACTGTAAAAATGTTTCCATTCTTAAGGAAATGATCATTAATCTAATCTCCTTTTAAATTTTTAAATGTCCTCCCCAAAATAAATTTTTAATCTGCGGTTTAAGGAAACACCAAAATAGATATGGAAGATGAGCCAGTGACCAAGAACGTTTAGTGGTCAACATTTTAACCAACAGAAAGTCGTTACATTAAATCATTAAAAATTCTGATACCCTCTCAGTAGGCGAAAGAGCTGGACTGAAAGATGTCATTGCAGTGTTTACCTTCTAAGTTCTGCAGGAGTTATTACTGAAGAAAATGATGGAAAAATAGCTTGAAGCTTCATAATGGGAACTAGATTTTCCTAAAGACAATGTACAAATGTATTTATTCTAAGTATACAAGTTTGTCCCAGCCCCGGCCGAATTTGACAGAAAGTCCTCTGACTTGGATCCACATCACTGGTCAAATTATTTATACAATGATTCTTAAGATCGGTCAGGTCACTAAGCATATCCAGCATTTTATTTAACTTTATAATATAGAAAGGGTGAAGGGGAAGCTTTTTCAAGGATTTACTTATTGGTGTTGACGTGAATTTTTTAAAAATAAGGCTTTGCATTATACTCAAACATTCTATTCCCCATATATAAACCTCCTTAAAATCAGGTTCATCTACGCTGTCCTCTACAAATGTATTATTCCTCCTTAAAAACTGCTCGAGCACCTCCGCGACCTTCTCCAAGGATGACTTGGGAAGGTACCGCCTTGTAATCATGAGACTTCTGTGCAGCAAGGAGGCAAGTGAGTAGTAGGACCTACACAATGAATACTTCTAGCTTTATTTTCAGTTCCTTTCTCGTATGCGCTGAATATTTAAATGTTTTAATTTTACTACTTGCTTCCACTTGGAAGCAGTCTTGCTATTTGCAGAATTTTAAACAATTCACTTGATTTGTCTCAAACCCCAAAGACTGAAGTGCAATAAAAGGAATTCAAGTATGTGTGAAGAATCAGCTTAAAAAATCATCAGCAGTGACAATAACAGAAGAAGAATAAGTTAAAACACTGTCTATTTATATTTGGGGCCAAAGGGCAACCTGACTCATAAAGGTAAGAAAGTTAATACCAATGTTAAAATTACAATTTGCACTGTTCAAACACAAATTACACACATGAACATAAGTCCCAAATACAACCAAATTCTCACTCCAAGAAGGGCAGAAGAGACTAACCACAAGAGTGTGTCAAGAAATAAGAAAGCATATTCTCATTAACAGCATTTTCCCTAAGACATGAATACTGAAAGTTTTTCTTTAAAGTAAAGAAGAGCAAGTATAATCACTTAATTCTACTCCATCAAGTTACCTTTTAATTCAACTGTTTAATTCACAAAGTGAATTCAACGCAATTCACTTTGAATATGCGTGTTGCATCGCATATTCCATTGTTAGACTATCGGAGCCCCTAAATAAACTCTTGTTGATGAGTATAATACCCTATTTAAAACACTTCTATGATTGCAAAAACAGTCCACCAAATCCTGTAATCATATAACGGTACAGATGAATTCTGAACCCAAACACTAATTGATTCAATTTTGATAACTCAATAGTGTTCGTGCAAGCCTACAAGCTGATATCAAAAGAACTTCTACCCTAAAAACAAAATAAGAAATAAAAATTAAATGTACATCAGCTTTTAATGAATGCACGCGGCCCATCATGGGTCTCCAAAGCTTCCACACCGGCAAGTCAAGCTGAAATCTCCAAACTCTCAGCCCACCCTATTTCTTTCTGTCCAAACAGGGAGACAGGAATGAAGAATCAATGCACTTGCTCCTAAATGTCCCTCATATTGAATAAAAGATTCCCAAAAGAATTACTGCAGCTAAAACCTAAATATATTTTTAATCATAATGAAGTACCATATTAATTTCAGTGTTCCATCACTGAAATAAGTCATTTGAAACATTCATCCCCCAGAAAATATGGAGAATATTTAGTTAGAGTATGCTATGATCTTTTTCTTTTGTGAGGAGCACTGAAATACCGCTGAAGAAAAACCTGTTAAGGATTTAAACAAAGCACTTTTCCTGGATTTTGCCCATGCACAGGTGAACAGGAAACATACATGCTGTGGAGAGTGTATTTCGAACATAAAAATCTTCACAGAATAATAATACAGTAACTTGAGAAAAAGTACAGTCAACAGGTAGCTGTGGGTTGTTGTCCGGAGACTTCTCTACATCTGGTTCCCCTTGAACGCGTTCTGGGCCGCACTCGTCGCCGCGGTGGAAGCTGCGTTTGCAGCTGCCGTCTGTACGGTTTTATTGGACATCACGCCTGTTGCAAACTCTTGCTGGGCCTTCTCAAAACTAGCACCTGTCGTACGGTATAGTCCGTGCACCTACGGAGGCAAAAGAGAAGGCAGATGGAAACACAGCCAAGTGCCACAGATGCACAAAGAAGACTCTCAAAAGTGCTCAGAAGGGTTGGATTGAGGTTGGGCTCATCGGTTATATCCTACCGATTAAAGGCTTCAGTCTACCAAGGGGCAAATGGTCAAGAAGCTCAAGGGAAATGACCAGGTTAGTAGCTGGAAGGTGGCTGAGCGCTTCCAAATCCCGAACCGTACTGTCAAATAACAGTCATTACAATGACTCGAGACCGTTCAATAGGAGAAACTGATCAGTGAAACCTATGAGGTGCACAATATGCTGAAACAAATTAATATAGGAGCACAATATTTGAGAAATGCAAAGACTCTGGTGACTGGCAAGAAAGGACTCATTACTGGGCAAAAACTGTTGGGAAAACCAGAAAGCCTCCTGAGAGGAGCGAGGTGTCAGCCAGCACCTGGGAACACAGCCCCAAACTGGGCTCCGCATCGAGACAGCTCAGAAATAATGGTGATGTAAGGAATCAGAGAAGGGCGTGAGAAGCTGCCTTTCAGATCCATAAAGAGGGGAAGAACTCATTAGCCAACAAGAAGGGGAGAAAGAATCACAAAGGAAAAAGCGGACAATTCTGATTACGTAAAACTGAGAAGTTTTTTCAAATAAAGCGAACGCAGAAAAAAGCAGACTTGGGAACTCTGACCAACAAAAGCAACCAGTCAGGATTCCATAGGACGAATCATGAAGAATTTTATCAACTTCCTGCTGAGAAGGTGATAGGATTAAATGTCTTTGGATTCACGAATAAGTTGGATGAGGGACTATATGCAGAACAAGACATGCATTTTTAGACACAAACACTATGAGCATCTATTTTGCTTGACTGCATATTAGTTACAAGGATTTTTTTTCTTTTGTTCTTCTAAATTATATATGACATGGGAGGGAAGGAAAATAAACTGGTAAATGAAACAAATTTTAAATGCTAAAATAAAGCACTGGCTAAACTGCACATTAATAAAATATTAAACTATCAATAACTACCTAAAAATTGTCTAAAATCACTAATAATCATATGAGTGCAAACTGAAACAACCTTGAGGTCTCATTATGCTAGAAAAGATAAGGAAACTCACTTATCAAAAGGCTTTGCAAAGACCGTGGATCAGAAAAATGGTTTAACTGTTCTGGAAAATCATCTGGAATCATGCAACAAAAATTACTGAGCTATTCAGACTCTTTGGTCCACAGATTCCACTTCTGTGACTACATCTCCAGAAGACAGTGAAGATGTTCACAGCATCATTATTTGTGATAAAATGCTGGCTACAAAACAGATAGCGAATGACTGGGGAAGACGGCTGAACCAATTATGGAATGTGAAGTGCTTTAAGGAATGATAAAATGATGAATTCACACTCTCCCCAGCTTCCCGACACTCCTAAGTGTCCCCAACTTTCTGTAAGGCCATCGCACGAGCTTTGAGTCCTTGTTCATTTGACCTCACTTTAGTTTTAAAAAATGTAGTTCCTACAGCACTTCCAGCTGATGACAGAAAAGGATGTAGGAACACAAAAGGCAAGGCCCAAAGGGACCAGGCTCCTAGACAGACCAGTAACTTAATGATGAGCCTGACCCCTGGTGGATACAGTTAAAGGCTAACAACATATAGACCTTAAGGGACTGAAAAAAGAGCCAGTTCTGCAGTGTGGAAAAAAGGTAAGAGAGAAAACCACTCAGCACCCAGGAGCTGCCCACAGTTAACCTCACACTTCCATCGCTGACTCTGCACGTCCACACTTCAGTCCAGACCCGAATCCCTATTTCCTCTGGGACTTGCTTCCTCCTTCTGTGGCTCTCCCCATCACCGGCTCATTCCCAGGCTCTGCTGACGCTCTCTCAGCAGTATCTTTGACACTTACCCCCCCCCCTTTCTGTCTTACTTCCATCATCCTGATTCAGACCATCATCACCTCTTGCCTCTGTTATAAAAGCTCTGCAACGACCCCCTCGCCTCCAGTCTCTCTCCACTTCAACTCATCCCAGACGCAGCTTCCAAAACGTATCCTTTCATTGCATGAGAATGATAACAGACCCGAGAAACTACATCTCAGAGAGCTCCTAGAATGCTTCTTAAGACACTCTGGCCACTTCTGAAGAAGACACGTGGCACGTGAAAGGCACCGCAAGCTTCGAGATGGGCAAGTGTTTAATTGTTAAAAAAGAAAAGGGGGGCTCGTCAAACTACCGGCTAAGACACCTAACTTCAGTCCTCAGCAAAGATTCTAAAGCAAGTTATGGAAGGGACGGGCGTATGAGCCCGGAGAAGGGAAACAGGTCGCTGCTATGAGCCAGCGTGGGTCCAACACCGTGCCCTATCCCATGAAACTCGTTTCTTCTTTAATTACTAATCAATTATAAGAGGAGTAACAAGAGCACAGAGCTGGCAGGTAAAGACGACTCTTTACATACAAGAGGAAAAGGACTTCACACAGAAGAAATGCCATTCCATACATAAGAAACAGCATCAGAGAGGCGAGGTGACTCGCCCACAGCCACACACACACTTAACAGGGTAAAAGGCACAAGTGTAGGCCCAGCCTCTTGGTCCAGAGCTTTGCAGTTCTGGGGGTTTTTTCCCGCTTGGCCACGCTGCCTCCTGCAGGATGACTAAAGTTGTCTATCAGAAATATGCAATAAAATGCCTCCAAGGCCGACAACACGTGTGACCGGTGCTTTCACGGCATCCAGACAAGACAGAGGGGAGGGCAGGGTTCCAAGTGCTTTCAGGCATGTGAAGGGCTGTCGTGGAGAAGGGAAACTTCAGACTTGTTTTAATGGGCCCAAGAGGCAGAACGAGGGTCAACCGGTAAAAGTTAAAGGGATGCAGATTTCAGATTAATGTAGAGAAAGACTTCCTAACCAGAGCCAACCAGAAGGTCAATACCCCAATACCTTGGGGAAAGAATGAGTTTCCCCTCACTAGGAGGACTTCCAGCAAAAGCTGAACCACCATTTGTCATGAATGTTATGGAAAGAATTTCCTTCTGGGTGGCCATCGTCTCATTCAACCTTGAAAGCCCCTTTCAATTCTCCCTGGAGGCCGGTGACCCAGGAGGTAAAAGTGAAGACCTCAGTCAGGAGACACACCTCTGAGTCTCATCTCAGAAAATCACCAGCCATGATATGATCATGGGCAAGTTACAGCTTCTCTGGGTCTTTGCTCCCAGACAGAAACAGGGGGATGACACTGGTGGCACAGCTCCTAAGGCCACTGTTAGGAAAGTGCTCTGGCAAAACTTCAGGTGTCACAGAGGTGGTCAGTTACCAGTTCCACTCTGAATCCTAGGACGATTATCTATGCCAAGATGTGAACCTTAATGACTCGAGATCATTTCTGAGCCATAATGAGGCCGCCATCAGCAAAAACAGGACAGAATCTGAACTGGGTCACTGGACAAGTGGGAGTGAGGAGAAAGGGGGAAATTAGAAATTTACGGAGACAGAAAATGGATTTTAGCTCCTTTTTTTTAAAAACAGAAACCAAAGTGGCTTTGTAATATCTGTTCATTGGCTCAGTGCACTTCAAACACAAAAGCTAAAAACATGGGGCTCAATTTAAGAAAATGCCAAAGTAAAAAAAGCAGCTGGTGGCTTTTTGCTTTATAATAATCTTTTACTTTATAAGTAAAGGCAGAATAAATTTCCCACAAATAACAAGTTTCTACTATGGTATATTTATTTACAAATAACCTTTTCAATATAAAAAATAATTCCAAAGGAGCACAATTTCCTCCCAATACTCCAGCCCAGAGATGGACAATACACCATCACACTGAACGTGTGACCTCAGGCCTGTCCCTTAACCTTCCCAGCCTCCCTCTCCTTAGCTACAGAGGGAGGGGCTTGGATGAGGCAGCTTCTAAAGACCCTCCCAGGTACGCATGCAGCATCCCTCTACCCGCCACTATCTCACAGTACAACAGCAGCCTTTTAAAACGCTTTGGGGTCATCACTCGTCTCACCATTAAGAGGGATGCGGGGAACAGGGGGCGGGGCAGGGCAGAACAAGAGTTTCCCTCTTTCCCCCTCCCTGAACAGAAAGGGAGGTGCAACAAAATATGGTTCTGTGGGTCTAGGACTCCCCTAGAAAACAGGTCAGCCCGGCAGGTCAGGCTAGACTCCATGTTTCATGAGGTATGTGGACGAGGAGCTGACGCGGCTCAACGCTCCCGAGCGGTGACAGGGCGGCTGGACGGTGGGAGCGATCTAAGCCAGGGTCGACAGCCAAGGGAAGCACAAAAAAGTGAAAAAACAATTCAAAATAGAAATGTGGAGTTATAAGTCTCATCTTACCTTTTTAAACATGACTAGAGAGATGACTGCGGACGCTGTGAAAAGCGCTGCTATGATCATCATCATGATCCCAACAGGAATACTTTTGTTGAGGCCGGTTAAGGATGAAATCCAACCACTGAGTTGTACCAGAAAAGACAAGAGAAAGAGACCCTGCAGTTAGTACAAGAGGACTCTTGCAGACAGGCGACTGCCTCCCTTCTCAACGCCAGGGGTCATGTAAGGTCTCTCCTCTCTAAGATACATCCAGTCTCTGTGATAGGGACCATGCTTTGTATCAAAATGTGAATAACTGTGAAAATATAGCAGTATAAGAAGAATGCCAAATATGTTAAAATGTTCACAAAGTTTCTCTGAGATGCTTGTGCCCAGATTCTTCAATGTCAGATACGTGTGGATCTTCCCCACTGATACAAACCATAACGTCTGGCCGCCTTCACCTGCGTCCAACTCAAACAGAAGTGGGGGCCACTGAGCCTTACAGAAGGACCCCTGCGGGTCACAGACTGACTTAGCTTTAAAATGTAACGGTATCTATGTTTTATGGCATTTTTATTACTGTGCTAAATATTTCCCAATTACATTTTCATTTCGGTCACAGGAACAATGTAGGCCACAGTTCCCACCGGCAGAGTATCTGACGCCTCTATCTCAGTCGAATACTTTTCATGGATCGTTATGGCCCAAAACCTCCTCAACCGGTGGACAATATTTTGGTAATAAGCCCTCTAGACAAATACACAAATTCAAAACCTTTATAAGCAATATAAGAAAAAGCGCCCCCAAAAGTCAAACTCTTCATGAACCAAGAGGCCACACCCCTGGCACTGCTTCTGAATACCCGGGTCACTTCCAGGCTCACTTTGAGAAGAGTTGTGTGATTTGGCCAGATGAGACTCTGGGAAGCCACTGAGCCCCCAGCCTTGAAAATCCAGATGTTGATGCTTCCCTCTCTGGTAACTTGAATAGGTATGGATGTGATGGTCAGATGGTTGGAAGCCCGTCTGCTGGTCTGTTTCTTGATCTGCTTATAACTTGTGCTTGTAACTTCTGTTTGTATTCTCTGGAGTTCAGGGTGCTGACTTTTTCCCATGAACTAGGTAAATAATATGTTTGTTTGATTAAAGTAAGATTGTTAACCCATTTTGAGTTGCTTTCCTTTAGAAAAGCAGACCTAAGAATCTGTGCTAGCAGCCATCCTGGGTAAGCTAGGGGGTTTGCTGATACATCCCCCGATCCTTTCTAATTCTAGCATTTCAATTCATCATTCTACTGAAATTATTCTCCTCAAAGTCACCAGTGATCTTGCTTAAAAAACAGGTTTTTCTTCATAGCTTTTGGGAAAGGAATACCTTTCTCTGTTTCCTCTTAGGAATCCTCCCTTAGAACACAGAATTTAAAAAGAAGAAGGAAAAAAAAAATCAGCACAACTGATCAATAAATAGAAAAAATAAGACACGACACACAATGTTCCACACTCGCGCGCTGCCTGTCCCCATTCCCTCGCAGAACAGATTGGTTCATGGCTGTTGTTCTTTGCCATCGACTTGACTGTAGTCACTGTGGTCTCCGTGCCGACTCCATTCTGCACAAGCTCATCTACCTTTCCACGCTTTTCAGTATTTCTTACTTTTCGTCATTTCTCATACCACAGTAATATCCCATTACATAAACGTACATAAGCTTTGTTACCAGTTTTTCTGCTACCAGAAAAAGTGCTGTAATGATTTTGGTGGACACGGTGCCTTTTTGTCTGTGTCCTCCACAGGGTACACACCCAAGAGTGCAATCTTTTGGTCAGTGGGTATGGGTAATTTATATAATTCCAAATTACTTTCCAGAATGGTGGTGCCAAGTCACAATTCTACCAACAATGCATTCATGTGCCTGTCTTTCCACAGCCCCTCCAGCAATGACCATTCCATGATCCAGGGCACCACTCTGCATCTGGTACAAAAGATCTCTAAGAAGTGAGTTTAGGGGCAGCTAGGTGGCACAGCGAATAGAGCGCCAGCCCTGGGGTCAGGAGGACACGAGTTCAAATCTAGCCTCAGACACTTGACATGCTTGCTAGTTGTGTGACCTTGGGCAAGTCACTTAATCCCATTTGACCTGCCCTGCCTCCTCCAAAAAAAAAAAAAAGAGGTGGGTTTAACCAGAAAGTAATTTTACTAAAAATAAATTCAAATACCCCAATGCCCACACTAAGAAGCAGATCCCAAGGCCAATAAATGCAATTCAAGAAGCTGCCAATAAGGAGGTTCCTCCAGCTTTGAGGACCTGCCAGACAAAAACCTAAAAATTGCTTTTATACTCATCTAGGACCGGCTCCCAAATCCATCTAACCCCAAACTCCCCCCATTTATATCACAACTTCCTTGCTTACAACAGTCCTGGGGATGTGTGGAGGTCAGGAGTTAACTTGTGCTGACTCAGATCCACAATACGCATCTCTGTCATCTTCCCCAGTTTGCCGGGTAGGAGGTATTGATTTTGATTTTAATTTCTTAATATTAATAACCTGGGGCACTCTTTCAAATGGCCAGCAAGCCAATAAGCAAATATGAAGCTAGGGATACAAAACGAAGAAAAAACAGTCCCTGCCCTCAAGGAACTCATGGTCTCACAGGTGGGACAACAAGCAAACAAATTACTTATTAATAGTCTGTGATTTCTTTTTTGAGAACTATTTATTCATATCCTTTGATCACTTTGATACCCATAAGCTTTTCTTACTTGTCAAACGTAAAGATCTTTTCTTACTCCTAACACTTCTCTGCCCATCTGCTGCCCACCACCGCCCTGCCCGCCACTGCACTACCTGCTGCCGCCCTGCCCGTCTCCCTGTCTCTGCTGCCCGCCACTGCACTACCTGCTGCCGCCCTGCCCGTCTCCCTTCCCCTGCTGCCCGCCACTGCACTACCTGCTGCCGCCCTGCCCGTCTCCCTTCCCCTGCTGCCCCTCCTCTCCTCAGACTCCCTCTGTTGCTCTTCCCTGACGTGCCTCCTATGTGTCTGGCTGCTCATTTTCAGCTTCCTTTGCTGGCACACACATCCTATTCCCTAAGGTTCTGTCTTGAGGCCTCTTCTCTTATCCCTCTTACACTCTACATCTCAGTAACCTCTTTAATCCCCACAGCTTAACTAACTACCACGTCTAAGCAGATGACCCCAAGATCTACAGCCCCAGCCCAGCTCCTCCTCTAAGCTTCAAGCCCACATTACCACCGGCCTATACCTGAGACACCCTAAATGCTACATGTACAAAGCTGAACTCATTGTCTTTCTCCCCTTTCCCAAACTTGCCTATTTCTGTCAAAGGCCTCACAATCCTCCCCAACTCTTCAGCATCCCCTCTGTCTCACTCATATATCCGATCAGTTGTTAACCTTGCCCATTCCATCCTCACAACACCGCTTACATTCCACTTCCACTCACGCAGCTACACAGCCTGTATTCGGGTCTTCATCGCCTCTTGCCCAGATTACAACAAAAGCCTCTTAAATCGGTCTTCCTGCCCCAGGAATCCCCCTAATCCGGTCCTTCTTACACACAGCTGCCAAAGCCATTCTACTCAAGTGCTGATGTGGTCATCTGACAGTCCTTTGCAATACCTGACAGCCGGCTTGGAGTACGTGGAAGAGGCTTCAGACTTGCTTTTCTCTCGTCACTGAGTCATTTCTGCTGTGTCCAATTCTTCGTGTGCCAACCTGAGTTTCCTTGGCAGAGACATTGGAGCGATGGGCCATTTCCTTCTCTGGCTCATTTACAGATGAGGAAACTGAAGTCGATAGGGTGAAGTGACTTGCCCAGGGTCACACAGCTAGGCAACATCTGGAGTCGAATTAGAATTCTTGAAGCTGCGTCTTCCCGATTCCAGGCTGAGGACTCTGCCCACTGCACCACACAGCTGCCCTTGAGACTTAGAGCAGCGAGGGATGGAAGTTAGCAAAGAACAGAATCGCACAAGTGCAGTCTCTCTGGGGGCAGAAGGCTCTCCTCGCTAGAGATCTTTACATGGTGGCTGGGGGGGGGGGTGTCACTTGCTGGGGCTGTCCAGAGGGGATTGTTACCCAAGTACAGGTTAGAACAGACGCCCACTGTGAGACCCTTCTCAGTTCTGGCGTAACATCTTTCCCACAGCAACAATAACTTTTCTATCACAAAGTTTGAAGAGCAGGTATAGGCATCTGGGCACTAGGAATCCACACTTACATAAGAGAAGATGCCTCCCTTACTCACCAGCTCCCCAAGTCATCTCAATTGGCATAAAAAGGACAGCTGAGCATGCAGAGGAGAAATGTCCAAGTCATTTATCATAAGTCACCTAATCAGAACTACCTCCATGGTGCTAACAAAAGCAACGTGCCCAAGCCCCGAAGGAGACAAGGCATGGCCTTTTCTGGAGTGCATCAGGACCACAGCCAATACCTGAACTACACAACCTGTGTTACAGAAAAAAACGTTTATAATGAGCATAGCTAAACTTGAAGTCACAAAAACCTGGGTTCAACTATATTGAAATATTTACCCTCTCAGTGGAGGGAAGGGAGAGAGGGAGGAAGAGAATCTGGAACTCAAAGTCTTTAAAAATGAATGTTAAAAAGTGTTTTTAGGGATAGGTAGGCGGCATGGTGGAACACCGGCCAAGAAGTCAAAAGGGACTGAGTTAAAATCCAGTCTCTGACACATACTAGCTGTGTGACCTTGGGCAAGTCATTTAACCCTAACTCCTTTCCCCCCAATATTTTTACATGTAACTGGAAAATAATAATAATAAAAAAAAGAATTGGGTTTGAGTTCCATGTAATAGGACCACCATCTAATCCCCCTCCAGCTCCCACATGATTAGAAAAGTTTTTCCTTGAAAAGTGATGAAGTTGCCTTACCCCTGCTTAACTGTCATGGGGCAGGGGTGGAGGGGTGTTAGGGCTCAAAGTGCCCCTTGAAATAACTTCCTTAGACCTGAGGCCATACTGAAATGGCTTCCTATTTACCTATGGGCCCTTTTAAAAGGCCCTCTACATAGAGTTAAAGCCCTTCAGACTTGGCACACCTTACCATGCTGACCAGACACATTCCGAACAGAAGAGGCAGGACCCTGGTCTATCTGAGCATAGTGTTGTTATAACCTTATTGACTATCTTTTCTATGCTATGATTAAATAAAACTCCTTTTGTTAACTGTTGAATAACAAAATGAGCATCTCATTCCAACACCAAACCCAAGGTAAGAAGGTCTTTCCCTGCCTGAAGCAGACCTGCCCAGTCCCCCCTAGCCCTGACACATCCTGGCTCTGTGTCCTTGGGGAAGTCATTTAACCTCCCAATGCTCTAGGTCAGCAGTGTCAAAGTCAGACAGAAAGGAAGACCACCAAACCCTACACGAGGATCCCTGAGCCCACACAGTGACTTAGAAAACCTTGTATTAACAGTATCTATATTGTGTTGCATTTTTGTTTTGTTAAATACTTCCTAATTATATTTTAATGTGGTTTGGACAACACTTGGGACCCAGACTTGGAGGTGGGGAGGAAAAGGGGCATGTTAGACACCTGAAGAAAAGGTGGTGACTAGCATTGCAGAAGGAATTTCCTCACCCAGGAGTTCCCTAGACTAGTGAATTCGCAGGTCTAGTCAGGGTGAAGTGATCAAAAAAGATTGTGATCCTATGATTATATGACAAAACGCTGAGAAGCAGCGAAGGACGAAATACTCTGGCAGACAGCTGACGCGCACCCACGCTGAGGAAAGGCAGGCAGAAGAAATGAAACAACCACTCGTCAGTGTGAGCCGGCATCTGTGAGGGGAGCCATTCCAGGCCGCCACCGTGGTGTCCTGAGTTCAGGCTCCACGGCCTCATCTTCCTCATGGGATCAGCGGGTGCCGAGTTATCTCAGAAGAGGAAGTAGAAAAGGCGGAATGGGCCAAGTACACGGAGAAGAAATTAATGCTGGAGGTTTGCATCACAACTTCTAGAAAACACACTGGTCTTCAAACTTCATGTTCAACCTATTTTTAAAGTAACTGCATGAGTATGATCTTCAAAACAATAATTCAGCTCAAACATAATCTTTTAACAACATTTTGATAAACTAAGCTAAAAAAAAGTAAGTTAAGAGAATGAAAAATCATTTGCACTTAAAACTGCAGAATTCCTCAGCTTTTTATCTCTGAAATTCCATGAACATGAACAAAAATAAAGTTAAATAACTTACCAGTTACCCCAGCTCTGGAATCCCGCAGCCTGAAGCACGTGCACGGCAAACTGACAAATGTACACAAAGAAGAAGACAAAGAACCTGAAGGAACTATCGCTCCTGAAGGGAAAGGAAAAAGGGTTCTCAATGCACTTGACACTTATTACAGCATCACATTAAAGCGGACAGGAGCAGACAAGGAGCCACTTAAGTGCCCATCATGGCGGCGGGGGGGGGGGGAGGGTGATTCTTCTGTATTTGCGCACAGATACGCAGCTGAGGAACACTTGCAAAAAGCATTTTTAAACCTTTGGAGATCACGCCAATTTAGGAAGCTTTTTAGTGAAATATAAATTGATGTTTATCTTTTGGTACCTTTCCCCCTTTAAGAACATAGTGACCGAAGCAGTGAGGTGTCACAGTGCACAGAACACTGAGTTAGGAGGACCTCAGACACTTAACATAAAAACTAGCCGTGTGACCTTGGGCAAGTCACTTAACCCCAATTGCCCTACCTTCCCTCCTCCAAACAGAAATGCATAAATTGAAAAAAAGAAAACAGTGACCCATGACAAATAACTCATTCCAAAAAAGTATAACATTATAGAAATATATCCACAGGCTCTCTTGATTCCACATTTTCAGAAAATGATACTCTAACAAAAAGCAGAAAGCTCCACATCTCAAAAAGGTTCAAAGTAGTATAAATTTAAACAGCACTGTCTAAACTTTCAACAGCAGCAACTGGAGTTGTCGCATTAGTCTGACAAACTTCTACTCAGTATTTCCTGCCATCAAGGAACTTACAATCTGGCAGAGGCAAAGAACCAAGCTTATAAATACCTATCGTACACTTTGGAAAACCATTTGTGAACCACAGGAGTATTAACTATGCAGAAGGTACAAAGAAGAATAAAATACAGAAGAGATTAAATACACAGGAGAGGTAAAAAAGAGTAAGAAACTCGAAAAAGAAGAACCAATAGTTGAGACCATCGGAAAGGGTCAGGCCTGGAGGAAGCTCTCTGTGGGCAGAGATGGGGGTCGATGTCTGCTCCAAGCAGGAGGAAGAGAGCAGGCAAAGCAGAAGCCTCTGAAGGCTTGACTGGGCCTCTCAGCTCAGGTTTACTCAGTAAAATGACATGATCACAAGGTTAACTGCCATGTAGCACAGCAAGTGGACAAAGTAGATCTACCCACACCGCAGGGCAATACCAACCAAAGTCTGGCCCACGGTCCAAAAGCACAGCCCAGCCAGAGGGCGAGGGAGACGTGTCAGAGGAGAAACAGGCTCAGAGTCGGGATCCGCGTGGTGAGGCTGCACACCCTGAGAACGGGCTTAGCAAAGAGCAGGTAATTGGTGCCAGAGGTAGACACCCCTGATCAGACTGAGATGCTGCAGGGCCAGCGAGACTTAAGGAGGGGGAACTTCTTTATCCGGACTACAGACTGGGGGCCGGATCTAATGTTAACTAGGGCAGAAGAAGGAGAACGGCTTATGGAGAGCACCGCGGCAGGTCGAGTTCAGCCAACCAAAAAGCTGTAAGCCCTGTACACCTGACACAAGAGGTGAACGGTGTAAAAGGACAAAGAATTGTTTGTTTTGCCCATGTATTTCTATGAGCATCTGGACCATTTGGTCTAAGTGACTCCACACTGGAGCCCTCTCATCATAAATGTAAAAGCAAACGACGACAATAACACCACCGACTGTCACAGGGAACGCCTCAATGCTGGCTCACCTTTACACTCTACTCAGGATATAACAGAGGATCTAATGAAGTTTTCTGAATGAGAAGTGACTCAGTCATACAATTAGAAGACTGTTTTTGGTGGAAGTGTGGATGACGGATTGGAGGACGAAGGAAGATGAGCGAACCAGTTATAAGGAAACCTACCCTAAGAAAGTCAGCGTGATGCTGTGATGCGCCGCGCAGGCAGGTATCTTTTAAAAGCAGCTAGAACTGTACGACTAGAGGTCATGGGGGGGGAAGCAGAGACATGGAGAGAGGGAGACAGAAAGGCTGCTAACATAGGTCTGCAAGGCTTCTACACCAAAGTTCTACATTTGGAACTATGCCCAAAGGGCTATAAAACTGTGCCTACCCTTTGACTCAGTCATACCACTATGAGGTCTGTATGGGAAGCGGGGAGAAGCCAAGGAAAAGGACCTCGTGAAAAACACTTAAGAGTGGCTCTTTATGCAGTGGCAAGGAATTATGAATCAAGGAGATGCTCATCAACTGAGGAATGACTGAACAAGTCGTGGCATTAGTTTGCGATGGAATCCTATAGCGCTATACAAAATGGTGAACGGAAAGCTTCCAAAAAACCTGGAAAAGCTCACATGAACAGAACCAGAACCAGGAAAACACCACACAGCAAGAGCAATATCATACAGGGATCAACTGAACGACCGAGCCCTTCTCCGCAATACAAAAATCCAAGATAATTCGGAAGGATGCGTGACGTGAAACACTATCTGTCTCTACAAAAGAACTGATGGACCCTGAAGGCAGGTTAAAGCACACTGGGGGCTTTTACTTTATTTTCCTTTTTTTGTCTGTTTTCTTTCACAACACAACTAATATGGGAATGTTTTGTGTGACTGCATGCATAACCTATCAGACTATAGGTTAACAATAATAATAATAATAAGAGAAGGAGGGGAGAATTTGGAACTCAAAACTGTTTTAAAAAATGAAGGCTATAACTTGTTTTTACATGTAATTGGGGAAAAACAAAAAAATTTTAAAAACAAATAGAAGCTATTGGAGATGTATGAGATTTGGGGAAAATATCAAGACAGAAAAGAATGTGAAGGAACAAACCCTGAAGGATGTGTGGGGTGGGGGGAGGGAAGGTGTCTTCCACATTTAATGGAATGAGGAAAAAGAAGCAGTAAAGAAGCCTAAGAAGAAAGAGACTGGGCAAGAGAGGTCAGGAACAGCAGCACAGAAGCCAAGGGAAAAATGGAAAAAAGATGAGTTCTCTACTGACCTTCAGAGAACAATTAAGCATGGCAGGGGTGTATGCGACACCGCAGGGGTTCTGAGAGTCAGTGGTGCAGAACAGGGAGACACGACACAGATTAGCAGTCAATCTACAAACACTTACTAAGCACCCACGGCACCATGTGCTGGGCTACAGGGATAAAGGTCACAATGAAACTGTCCTTGTCTTCTATCAAGAGAGACAAGTCATCAACAAGCACTTACTAAGCTCTGACTGTCAAGCATGGTGATAAATGCATGTAGTAAATCCTTAATACTTATAAAAACATCCCCACATACAAAGAAGTATAAACAAAATAGACAGAAGGTACTTTGAGGGGAGAGACTCAAGCGGCTGAGGATACACAAAGATTTCATGTAGGATAATGGTTTACACAAGGAACAGGGTCAGAGGAGGTTTGGTTTGGTTTGGTTTTTTTTTAATAAGATAAAGAGAGCTGCACACGTTTGTCGATGCAGGGAAATGTGAATGGAGATGAAAAAGAAAGAGAGAGGATAACCATTATAGAGAAGTAATGGGATGCAGGGAGCAGGTGGATGGGCTCACTCTGGAAAGGAGTGGACCATCCTATTCACTGGGGCTGAGAGTGAAAAAGGATTTAAAGTATGGAAGAGGGGAGATGAGGGGGCTCACACCTGATGCCTTTAATCTTCTCGGTACAAAAGGACACAAAGTCCTCTGATGAAAAAAAGGCAGGTGTGGAACTGGGAACGTGAGGAGGTTTGCACCTGCAGCCTACAGGATCAAAGCCAACTCTTTCACCTAGTATATTCATAATCTGTCTCCTAATTTGCCTTTCACATTAGTATCCTTGGTCTCTTAAGTTCTAACCATACTGTATTTTCTCACCTCTATGCTGTTTCCCATGTCTGGAACTCATTCCCTTCTCATCTAGAAACCTGATGAAGTCCTTCTCTTCCTTCAAAACCTAACTCAGGCACTCACCAGCTCCCAGAAATCTTTCTGAATCTCTAAGCTCAAAGTAACCACTTCTTTGCCTCCATCACATTCTATCCCATTTTACACTGAATTTTTATATATAGTTTATGTATTTTATTTTATATATAGTTTATCCCAGTGGTTGTAATGGCAATGGACTTTGAAGATCCCTTTGTATTGGAAAGCTGACAGGTACTTAGCACCTAGTTACTGTAAAGAAAAAGGAGGTATGAACCCCTGTTGCTGACATGACAGGAAGGGGCTGAACAGGGAGGAGCTATGCCAGGTATAAGGAAGAGCACAAGCTGGACAGTCAGAATTTCCTGGGGTAGGCATCGTGGAGCAAGGGCAGATGCTGCTGGACTGAAGACTAAAATGTGAACTGAGAATAACTGAGAGGAGAATAAAAAACTCCAACTTGTGGTGGCATCATTTTTGGTGAGATCCTTCTTCTGGGAACTTCTGCTAAAGAGCTTCCGAGAACCGACTGAAACTTCTGCTGAAGACTTCCAAGGTCCAGCTTGGAGTTGCCAGAGGAAGCATGACTGTAGTGTCAGTACTTTGTTTGTGGCTTTGTTAAGCCTTGATTTCCAGGGAATAGAGACTGTGAAGGATTTAAGGTGAACTGAACACTGTGAGCTTCCACGTGGAACAGGAACTGCATGGAGAGCTGGACAAGGAGCTGGGAGCTGCCTGCCTTTGAACCCAGGTGACAGTTGGAGCCAGCCTCAGGTCAAGCCCACAGGAAGCTAGTCAGAACTAGCGAGACAGTGGGAGAGAGAATGCTCATTAAGGAGACAGAGAGGTTTGTGAGGAAATATTGATCTTATATTGGTTTGTGGGAAGGCTGAAGGATGCTGTGGCTCTCAGTGTTATTATGGCTTCTGAAAATCTTTGGTACTATGATGGAATCGGCTTACTGGTTTGGGAATTCAATTTTCTGGTGTCTGAATAGATGCTTCACTTCTGTCCTCCATCTGGAGAGTTTGGTATATTTTGGAATCGAACATCATGCGATACCTATAGTCACAGTTTTTATCGTGATCACGGGTGCTGCATTGGTGCTACACACCTCTACCACATGCCATTCCATATTAGACTGGAAGATGCTCTGAAGATAGAGATGGTGTTGATTTTCATCTTTATATTCTCCACACCTAGTACAGTGCCTTAGAAATGTTCATGGGTTGAAAAATGTTGAACTGAAATGCAGTGAGACAATGACTTGTGTGAATTAATGTCTTGATCAATAATAAAATTTCAGAGTCAGGGAATTTATTGCTCTTAAACATTAAACACCAATGTCTATCCTCAGACTCTTGAGGCATAAAGTAAATCTCACTAGCTCACAGAAATTCACTTCACCATATTATATAACAGAATAAATATTAAAGGCATGCCTTTACTCTGTGTATTAGAGTACCAAGAATACTGTGGTGTGGTAGTTGGAGCACCAGGTCAAGAGACAGAAAGAACCTAGTTCAATTCAATCCCACTTCAGACACTTGCTATTTTGTGACCCTGGACAAATCACTTAACCTCCGTTTGCCTCAGTGTTCTTATCCATAAAATGGTGATATTAAGTGTTTTGGGGATCAAATGAGATAATTATGAAGCACTTAGCACACAGTAAATGTTATATTAACGTTAACTATTATTAAAATCTTTCTTCTTTTCTCAGATGCCTAGAGTCCTAAAAACTGTACAGTTCTCCACAGGTACCTTCTGAGTTTGCTGTCCCTTCATTAACACTGGTGCTCTCAGAATGCCTTCAGCCCTCAAGTGGAGGGATTTTGAAGCTAAGTACAATAAAACCCTGTTTTTAAAAAGTGGTGAGAAAGTTCTGTTGCAGGTCAAACAATCTCAGGGCACAAGGCGAGGATCTTGTTTTGTTTTTTTTCCCAATCACGTCATCAAAATCCCCAAAAGTTAGCATGATTATTCCTCAGTATCCACATTAAAACATTCTGGCAGCGCCTACATTAACTGAAGTAAGGATAATTAAATAAAACGCTGTTTATCGTCTGTTTTCAGCACGCTGCCTCTACTCAGTCACACCCCAGATCTCACCATTCACTAGAGATGGTTTCACCTTGAAGGTATAAATTTTGAGCACAAGATCATAGATTTAGAGCTGGGAGGGACTTTACAGGTCTCCCAGTACCTTTTACAGACAAGGAAGCAGAGTCAAGCGCCCCCGCTCTGGGTCACACAGATACTTGACCTCTAGGACAGCCTTCTCTCCACTGGATCCCCTACCAGCCTTGTCTTACCAGAACCTTCTTAGCCTTCTCTTTTGCTCCTTCATTCAGGCTCAAACTACTCTTATTCCTCATCACAACCTGTGGTCCTTTCAAGTAGTCCTTTTCTTCCAGTTAGGCTCCATCTGGCTTCACTTAAGCTCCCTACATAGGTTAATTTAACCTCAGATCAATTCTCAAAGCTGATCTTCAAAAGCTTTCATTCATTTCTAATGAGTCTTTTTACACAGTCTACAACAGCTGTTTTAAATCTGTTCCAGTCTCCTGAACTCTTACCCCAAATTTCCAAATGCTTACTGGCCATCTTTACTCAAAGGTCCTGCCAGCAATTCAAATTCACTATGTCCAAAAAACCAAAATCATCATCTTCCCTGCCAAACAGTTATTCCTCTTAACTTCCTTTTCCTGTTCCCAAATTTTAAAAATCTGAAGCTATCTATTTGCTTTCCCTTGTCCTCCAAATTCAATTAGTTGTTTAATTCAAACTATGCCAATATGAACTGCACATCTCTGAACGAGTACACACCATCTTGGCAAGGAGTGGCTTTCATCTCGAGTGAAGCAAAGATTTATTTTGGTGGCTGAAAGGCAAAAGGATTTCACAAAATCTGCAACATTCAAGTATGAATAATCATTCATTTGACTTTCGTAACAGCCCAAGATCCTTAGCTTTCTCCTTTGTTCACTCCCACTGCCTCTTTTAGGTTGTAAATAGATTTTATCTTTCATGACTCTCTTCCAGTGGGACAGATCCTTTTCAGTCCCCTCTGCAAGATCCATCAGCTAGCTATCCCTTCCCTATGTGGGGGCAACAAGAATGCTCAATATTGGGACTTTCATTTCCCTCTGTGCTCTATTATGGTAAACTCAACAGCTCCCCCTGGGTTCAATTATTATCTCTAAACACATGACTCTCAGATGCATACAAACATTCCTTCCCATGTCTCTCTTTTAAAGTCCAGGCACAAGGGTCCAAATGCCTGCTAGACAATGTCGCCTGGATGTGCCACAGACATCTCCCAACTCAGTAACAGGTCCAAAAGAGAAATAATTTTTTCTCTTAAACCTGCCCCTCTCCGGCTACCTCCTCTATTTTTGCCAAGGACGCCACCATTGTTTCAGTCACTCAAGTTTCCCAACACCGACATTATCCTCCACTCTGCTCTGACTGTGCTCCAGAACGTCTCTCCCGCTGGTCTCTTCTTCTCTTTTCATGGGGTCACAGCACATGCTCATCTGGACTACTCCAAGTCTAACTGGTGTAGCCCTTTCACTCCCTAACTCATCCTCAAGATAGCTGCAAAGCGGATATTCCTAAAGCACAGATCTGACTATGTCATTCTCCGAACTCAAGAAGCGTCAGGGGCTTTCTATTGTTCCTAAGATAACATGGAAACTCCCTTGGCATTTAAAGCTGATGAAGATCTGGTTGCAGTCTTTCTAAGGCTCTCAGCTAATAACTCAGCAGTACCCTATCTGCCTCAAAGTGGCCAACGCGACATTCCTCATGCACAGTGCTTCATGTCCAACGCACACAATTTTGCACAGATTGTCCTTGTGAGCGCTGTGCTCTCCCTCTTTGCTCACACCTCTTACAAGCTCCAGCACCCTTCAAAGTGCATTGTTTCACCTCATTCAAGGGGCTTTTCTTGATTCCCTCGGGTGCTGGCACTTCTGCTCCAAAAGCATGTCTCTTCATCCCTCATCGGGGAGCCTGTGGAATCCTTCCAGTAGAACATAAGCTTCTTGAAGACAGTCTTGCGTTTGTTTTCTGTATTCCTAACAGAGTAACTGGGACACAAAGGGTGCTTAATAATGCTTGCTGACAAATTACCAAGATAACTACAAGGGCCTACTTCTAGTCATTCCTACACCCAATCCACCTCCCGGGTGCTCCTTAACCTACTGACTAAAGCCCAAACTCCTCAGTCCAGGATTTAAGACCATCTACACGTCTGAATCCAGCCTACCTTGCTAGCTCTCTCCTGAGCTACTCCTTTGTATAAACCCTAACAATGCTCCAGTCAAACTCTTCAGCATCCTTTGAAAAGAAAATCATACTCCCATAGTTGGAGGAGACCTACCTTCAACACCCCTGATGAGCAGAACATGGAATCCAAGTTCAAATCGTGGCTCTCCCTCTGTTACCTTGAACCAGACATTTGACATCTACGAGCCTCAGCTTCCTCACTTGTAGAATAAAAAGACTGGTCTAGATCAGATTGCAAATTACTGTCCCACTTGCTGCCCTTGAACCAAGACTTGTTTTTACGTTTTAAAATACAACAAAACTTGATGTGAAAACCATTCTTAGCTCACAGGCCACACAACAGACCTGGCCTACCAGTCGTGTAATTTGTCAATCCTTGGGCTAGTTGATCTAAAGCTCCTTTTAGCTCTAGACCTTACGATCTTCAGTGATAGGGAAATCATGATTTGACAAGGTAGCTCATTTTTACTTTTACAGAGCTCTAATGATTAGAAAACAATTTAGGTTTGCTTACCTAACTCACTAATCCACTGGAGTTGGATTAGTTCTGCCCTCTGGAGTCAACCCAAACAGGCCTGATTCATTCTCCACAAAACAGACAGCCCTTCCAGTACTGGATGACAAGTGTCACATCCCTCATAAGCTCAGCATCTCTGGTCTTTCCAAAGTCAGGGACTGTGCTCCTGCAGCTGCCTCCCCATGTAATATGCTCCTGCTTCCACTTTCCCCTTTCAAAATCTTATCTATTCTTCAAGACCTACTTCTAACAGAACGTCCTTTGGGATGGCTTTTCTGACTTTGCTCCTCCCCTCCCTCAGCCTCTGTCCTCAGAATTTCCACAACACACAACACCCTTTGTCCTTTAGGTATCTATGGATGTCTTCTGTTCATTCCCTGCATATCAACTCTTAAAGAACAAAGATTTACCACATTATTTACTTAATTAATAATTATTTCTTGAATAAGCAAACAGGTGAATAACCATGGTGCCCACAGGCAGTAAAGCCTTAGCTACATCTTCCTGTTACACCGATTCTCTCTTTCCATCTAGGCTGAGAGGATTTTATTTTACTTTTTATATTCTTCAGCTATCCTAACCAGGTATAATCAATATATATGTCACATTACTACCAAAAGCAAATCAGCTTTGCCTATCTGTTCACGTTTAAGCAGTGAGAGTTAAATACAAACAGTTTACAGAATTCTCTCAAATTCGGAATTATTTTTATCAAAATGATCTTTAATAGAAGCAGGGAAAATTATAGCCTGGATAGATCTAAGAAAACAAAGATTCAGATATTAAATGCCTTTTTTTTAAATTAAAAAATAACAACGCAGAAAACAAAAACCAATCAGAACGCAGATCAACAGAAGAAGAGCACGTGCTTCATGTGTTAGTCCTAAGAACTTCAAAAAATCTTACAGAATGAGACTGAGCAGATGAGATCAATTAAGCAGATGTCCCCTGCACTTAATAAAGCTGAGAACTATAAGCCTTTCTCAAATTTTGGGAGGATTTTTCTATATAACAACAGTTTCTGAAGCAGGACAGGAAACAACTAACTCCATGCTGCTCTGGTTTCTGGACATCCAGGGGCTTGGAGCTGTGACTTCTAACCCAGAGGTCCCCTCTCTCCACACTCCCAAAGCACCCTTCCTTCTCCTCTCTTCAGCCTGTCAAAGCCAAGCCTTTAGGGCAGTTGATTCCACTGAGCCACTGAGAGAGCCGATGATCATACTAACTCATAAAAGATATCAAGGATCTGTTCCACACAGGGGTTTCTTACCTCTTTTTTTGTATTGTGGACTCTTTTCACAATTTGGTAAGGACTGTAAACTACTTTTCAGAATATATTTAAATGCATAAAAGAAAATACACAGAATTACAAAGGCAACCAATTATACTGAGACGCAGTTATCCAGATTTCTTTTAAAACAAGTTCATGGACCCAAGGTTAAGAACTCCTTACTTAACGTGTTAACCATAGTACAGGTTTTCCTATTTTAAAAAATAAACAGGATAAACTAGAGAAGTATCAATTTCTCTTCCCCTCCTAACCCTGCCCCTCTACCAGGCAGCGCAGGGGGATAGAGTCAGGTCTGTTTGTGAAGGAGGACGGACTCAAATTACAAGGGAAACTCAGATGTAAAATGCCAGATGATTAGAGTAAATTGCAATAGAAATCACTGAACAACACTAAACATTTTCTGCAGACAGCTGTACTACTCAACACATACCTACTTAACATGTCTTCAATAGAAGAGAAATTAGCTTTCATTAACTCTACCATCCAATTAAGTGACCTCGACTAGTACGTGCCCCAAACCCCAGAAGACTGGAAATAGTGGAGCTTTTTCCTGAGACATGAGGTGGGTAATCTTTACATATGCACATTTTGACCCCCCACTACAATCCTCCTCCAGGCTCTAAGAAGCACAAGCTCAGGCTGAACGAGTTTTGGAGAATAGGTCTGATGATGGCCCACCTCCTAAGGACTGGTCTAATTAACATAAACTGAGCGCCAAAACACTGACGTCTTCACCCCAACTCATCAAGTCTTTCTACTTGGCACTTGGGGGTTTAGCTCTAGCTGAGTGAGGGTAGCGTCCACGCAGATAAATCTCAGGCCCTGGAGGTAATTTATTCCACAAACACCTTCTGACTGATATTTTGTTGTATTTCAGTCATTTCAGGCATGTCCAACTCTTCATGAGCCCCTTGGTTTGCTGTTTCCTGAGTTACTGAAGCAAACAGGGTTCAATGGCTCGCTGAGTAAGTGTCTGAGGCCACATCTGACCTCAGGAAGAAGAATCTTCCTGACTCTGGGCCACCAGCAGCCCCATTTATACAGACCTGAGGTTTCCAAAGTACTTTATACAGATTAGGTGAATATGGATCAGCACAAGAATCCTTTGATGTGGGAAAGAATATTATCTAGGAAGGTGAGGCTCAAAGACATTGAGGGACTTGCCCCAGTCACAAAGGCAGCGAGCAGAGACAGAGCATGTTATCACTGTAGCAGTAACATCGGTGTTCTCCATCAATGAGCAAGCTTGGAAGGTATAAGGCATATGCCTGTCTACATCCCAAGGCACAGCACCAGCTACTGGGAACACAGCTACAGAACCGGACCAGTCCCTGCTACCGGCGAGCTTACAAATAAACAGAGTGAAGACACATATAACACGTGGTGGGCGGGCAGGAGAAATGCACCTAGGCCAGGGGAACCGGGAAAGACATCTGAGGAGGCGGCAATGGAGCTAAGTATGGAAGGGGAGTTCCTGTTTCCCAGACATAAAGGTCAGGAATAAGAACAGGGAAGGTCTGGGGAAATGGATGGTCTTTGGAAAGCATGGAGGTGGGAGAAGAATGCCATCTACCAAGAACAGCAGGCACCCTGGCCCTTAGAAAGATGGGCAGGCGCCAAACTGTGAAAAACTCAAATAGCAGTACCTAAAGGTAAATGAAGAAGGACTGAAGCTTCCAGAGGAGAAGGAAGACATGGTCAGCCCTACAGTGTGGTGCCTTAAAGTCAGGCAAGACCTGGATTCACACAACCTGCCTCCTCTACTTAACAGCTGAGTGAATCCAGGTAAACCAATCCCTCACTGTTCTCCCAGTTCAACACGCCTGTTCTCAATTCATTTTCCTCACTTCTCAGCCAGTTCAACAATGGTCATTAGAACGCCGGTGATTAACTTCTTTTTTCTTTGGTCAGGGAAACTCAAAGAAGGCAAAAAGACGGAGCTATGAACAAAGGCATGGAGGGGTTACTACCTATATCAGTAGAAGGGAATGCTGATACTGATGAAATCATAAACCATTTCAGTATTATGAAGATAAATTCTCATAATCTGTACTGAATGCCAGCAGAATCAATTTAATAAAAAGGGAACCACCTTTTGGATTCTCTGGACTCTTTATCTACTAAGTATGACAAGAACATTAAATACATTAACCAAAGACTCATTTAAAAGCTAATTAGCAATTTTACAGCTTTGAGGTTAAAACTCAGAAGAGACAGAACTAGAAGATGGGCATAGCATTTATATCATAATACAAATTAAGCAGGACAAAGGCAGATACAATGCACGGAAAAACAGGTTTGACACTGGCTAAGGAAGTGAGTATCAAGAGAAATTATATGAAAAAACAATTGATTTGTAAGGTAGAAGTTTTTATTCTAATGCTCTCTCGTAAAATTTTACAAGCTTAGTGTAATAAAAGACATCATTATGAATCAGGCATTGTTCTAATTTTTCATTAACTAAAAAGGCAATATATTTTAGCAATCTTTGGGGGAAATTTTTTTTGAACATTTCGAGAGGTACTACATGCTTCCAACATAGCAGGCACTGCATCAGGATCTGGTTTCCAGAATTACCTTAGATTCTTCTCACTTTCTTGCCAATACTCTAAATATTCAATAATAATGTAGTCTGAGCTACTTCAGAACAGCTGATTATACCACAGGCATACAGCAGAGAATCTGAATTGGACAGGACTTCAAAGGCTATCTCTATTTCATACTTAAGAATCCACTCTATATTATCCCTATCAGGAAGCCATCCTCTTTTTGAAAGACCCACCTCCCTCACTACTGTAGCGACCTCCTACTTCCTGCCTCTTTCCATCTCTTTCCACTTTAGGATGGCTCTAGGACCATTGCCCTTACATAAAGGCTAAATGTGCCTCCTTGCACTTCCAGCCTAATCTCTCTTCCACATTAAAGTCTTTCAAATACTTCAGAGAGCGAGCATGTCCTCTCCAGGCCAAACATTCATCCCCTAGTTCTCCACTGATTATTATGTAATGTGAGCTCTTTCATTTTATGTGACTTTACAAAGATCACTGAAAGGGGCTCACAGCAATTTTATCTGTGAGTTCATTCAATAACTGGGGATGCTGTTCATCTGAGCCTGGTAACCAAATCAAAGGCAGTTAGTTAGGTGCTCTCTCAGTCTTTTTTTTTGTTCTGTCCTTTCCAATCCCATGATCGCTGTCCTTGGTACAGAAAAAAAGAAAGCACAATAAGTAAGGGTAGGTTACCTTTGCCTTCTCTCCACCTCTTGCCACCATTATCCCATCTCTCTTAATTCATTTTCCTCTGCTCTTTTTCTTGACTGAAAGTATAGTTAAAAGGATTGCTGTGGCTGTCCTTAATTTTCTGTATCAGTCACAGCTCATTCTGAGCCTTAAGACTCCTGATATTATTCTTACTGGACTATGCCAGGTCTCTGTGTAAGTTATCTGCATTCCATAAATCTGTATAAACCACCTGGCTCTTTAAAATTCTCGCCTTTTTCTTCCTCAGCATAATTATGTTCTGTTTCTTCACACTTTCATTCATGAGAGCTTTCTTTCCCTAATGGGCTGACTTCGCCTCCAGAATTCTAGTGCCTTTGAAGTTTGGCCCCCCTAAAATCTAGACTGCCTACCAGACTATGCTTTCCCCACCTTCTTTAACACAAATTCTAACACTGAACGGTCACTTTCCTACAAAACTCTCATCATTTCTACCCTCGCAACCTTTTCCTTTTTATTGGTAAGAACACATATAACAGCAGTCCCCATGGTTGGCTTCATTACCTTCTGAAGAATGAAATCATCACTAAGATAAGTTAAGGTGCCTTTAGTCATTCTGATTTGGGCAGAGACTGTGAAGCTGCCCATGACTACAATCACCATGTCATCATTCTCCCAAACTCACCCATTTCCTTTCTGGACAGATTATGGAACTATGGGATCCTACCACATGTCTCCCTCCCTACCACACCTTCTTTCTCTGGGGTCTTGAACTGCCCGATATCAGCATCTCTTCTTAATATACAATCGTTACTTTATGGTCACCCAACAGTATGACTTCAATTCAGAAACATAATGTTTGGCACTGATCAGGTACCAACCCAACAAATGCCAATTAAATATCTGCCACTCATTCTAATCGCATTATTGAAAGTTTCATAAAATTCTGATCCTCAGTCAGCTGGACTGTAAACTCATGAAGGCAGGAAAAGTGTGGCATCGGGGTACTTAAATCTGAGATCCCTTACCTTTTTAATAAAATACAAGCAACCACTAATTTATCTGCTTTAGTCTTTTTATCAACTTTAAGAGAATATATCTGTCGTTAAATGCTTAACTAGTGACCACAGGACTCATAAAGGAGTACTGATATCCTTTAGTCCACAGATTTTAAAAAAGAGCCCCAGAATAGTTAATTTATTAATAATAATATTTATATTATTATATTATTAAATAATACTAATTTATTAATTTATCGGTTGATGACAGGTAGTAAATAACAGAGCTACACTTCCAAACCAGCTTTCCTAACTCTAAATGTAGTGTTCTGTTGATTACCCCAGGCTGCATCTCTATCCAAACTCAAATATTAATGGTTTTATAACTCTTAAGAATTTCCAAGTGCATTTAATTAGAGAAGCAGTTTTAAGGAAACTCAGTATGTCCCTTGGGGAAGGAAATACCAAAGTTACCCACTCAAAAGGTATGCTAATGACATTTGCTTAAGGTTGTCCATAAAATATTCTTCTCTTTACCCTAGAAGTCTAAAAAGTGAAACCTAGCTAATTAACTTCTTTGAGGTATGCTATGAATGTACTCACACTTGTCAGTGTCAGGGAATGAGATTGCCAATCATCACTAAAAAGCTATGGTGTCGGGGGCGGAGCCAAGATGGCGGCGTAGAAGCAGCAAAGCACCACAGCTCCCACACAAACACGCTAAAAAACTCATAAAATGGGACGCTAAACAGATTTTCAAGCTTCCAAACTCTCCACAAGACAGAAAGCACATCTGTTGCTACAGGCAGCGCAGCAGGCGGGGCTCTTCCCAGCAGTCTGGGACCCACAGCCTAAACCCAGCCCGCTCAGGCCCTGGGGCACCGGGCAGGGAACCCCGGCTATAGGAGAGCAGATCGGCTGCACTGGAGGCACAATTACCACATCTATCAGGGCAGAAGAAAAAAAGGCCAAGAGAAAGGTCAGTGGATTTTGCTAACTGGGGAGGAGAAGAGCGGGTCCGGCCAAACTGCTCCCAGGGCAAGGAGGCAGCAGGAGGCTGCTGTTGCAGCAGGAAC
>CM053594.1:360412808-360436115 GCA_028646575.1 Pseudocheirus occidentalis | reverse complement strand
GAATGCTTGAAAGTCCTCCACCTCACTGAATGACCATATTTTACCCTGGAACATTATACTCAATTTTGCTGGGTAGGTGATTCTTGGTTTTAATCCTAGCTCCCTTGATCTCCGGAATATCATATTCCAGGCCCTTCAATTCCTCAGTGTAGAAGCTGCCAGATCCTGGGTCATCCTGCTTGTGTTTCCACAGTATTCAAATTGTTTCTTCTTGGCAGCCTGTAATATTTTCTCCTTGATCTGGGGACTCCAGAACCTGGCTATAACATTCCTAGGAGTTTTCTTTTGGGGATTTTTTTTGAGAGGTGATAGGAGAATTCTTTCAAGTTCTGTTTTTCCCTCTGGTTCTAAAATATCGGGGAAATTTTCCTTGAGAATGTCTCAAAGGATGCTTTCTAAGTTCTTTTTTTGATCATGGCTTTCAGGCAGTCCAATAATTTTTAAACTGTCTCTCCTGGATCTATTTTCCATGTCAGTGGTTCTTTCAAGGAGATATTTCATATTGCCTTCTATTTTTTCATTTGTTTGGATCTGTTTAATAGTATTTTGATTTCTCATAAAGTCATTTGCTTCCATTTGTTCCACTCTAATTCTGAAGGAATTACTCTCTTCAGTGAACTTTTGAAATTTTTTGTCCATCTGGCAAATTAGACTTTCTAAGGCATTCTTCTCCTCATTGGCTTTTTGGGCCTCTTTTGCCATTTGAGTCAGTCTATTTTTTAGGGTGTTATTTTCTTAAGTCAGGTTGTTGACTCTCTTTTCATGATTTTCCTGCATCATTCTCATTTCTCTTCCCAATTTTTCCTCCACTTCTCTTATTTGGTTTTCAAAATCCTTCTTAAACTCATCTATGGCTAGTAGGCAGTCTACATGTTTCTTGGAAGCTTTTGGTGTGAGAGTTCTGACTGTGGTATCTTCCTCCTGTTTCATGCTTTGATCCTTTTTGTCCCCAAAAAAGGATTCTAGAGTTTGATTGCTGTTCTTACTTTGCTTCCTTTGCCTGTTCATGTTGCCAGTGAATTACTTGATTTTTTAGCTCTGTGGAACTCTGCTTCCAGAGGGGAAAGCTGTCCCAAATTGCTGGGGTTTCTGCAGCTTCCAGAGCAATTGGGAGGGCGCCATTTTTTTGCTGCCCCCACCAGCTTTGGCTCACCAAAAACGCACCCCAGGACCACCAGCAAAGACCATGATCTAGATCCAGGCTGCTCAATACAAGAGCACTTAGCCTCTGAACAATTGCTTGGCCCCCCTGCAGTCTGCAGGCCAGGAGCTCTGAATCAGCCACAGGGACACAGCTGCAGGGCTTCTGCTTCTGCCGCTTCCTTGCACTGGAAGCAGTTTGGCCAGACTGATTTTCTCCCCCAAATTTAGCTGAGTTCCACTGACCTTTCACTTTGTCCATGTTTCTTATGGCTTGATAATTCTGGAAACGGCCACAGCTGCCGCTGATCCACTCTCCTGAAGGCTCCAGCTGCAGTTTGTCCTGGCCACCCCAGAGGCCAAGCCTCAGTTTCAGGCTGGGATAGTTGCAGCTGCCAGCGTGCTGCGGTGAGCCCTTCATGTGGAGCTGCCTTCAGCGAGAGATGCGTTTTCTGTATTTTTGTGAGTTTTAAAGCCCTAAAATTTGTTTAGAGTCATATTTTATGGGTATTTGAGGTGGCTATGTGGGAAGTGCAGAACTCTGTTGCTTCTACGCCACCATCTTGGCTCCACTCCCCTGCTGAAAGCTTCTTATAAAATGTTTGTTATAAAAAATCCACTGGTGAGGACCAAGTAATAGTCCAACTATAACAAATTCTTTATTATGTTTCAAATTTTCATTAGCAAAAATCACCAGTTCTGATGATGTGATAAAGTCAGATGTTTGGGGAAATCTCAAGCCATGGCTCTTAAAGACTTAAAGTGAAAATATACATTTCCATGACTGTAGTCAACTTTTCTTAGTTTCTATCATTACTCTCAAAGACTGTCAAAGATCTCTTAAATACAGCTAATTGTTTTTATGACAGAGTAAGAATCCATACAAAACAGAATAATGCTATAGTTGGGCCAAAAGATCTAAATTAATTCAGTAAACAACTCTGTGCCCTCACATATTGAATGGAAGTAAAGAATGAAGTTACCAAATGAAATCCCCTATTACTCCTCAGTCCAACAAAGACACATAATAAACATTTATTTGAACAGAAAACAGTACAAGAAAACTTAAGTTAAAACTAAGTGAGGAATCAAAGTCATCAGAGAGGAAGACCATATAAGAGCTGAAGAGCCCTTAGGAGTCACTGAGTCGACCTCCCTAATGTTATAGATGAGGAAACCAAGGCCTAGAAAAAGCCTCTAGTCTTAGAGACACAAGCCTAAGGCAAGACTGAAGTGAGGTATCCTTGACTTCAAGTCTAATGCTCTTTCCAATGCATCACTATTGATCAAAATACTCTTAGAACAAGATTTAAAGGCTATTTTTGACCCTTTAAACTATATCTTAAAAATCTCATGGGTAGAAAAATATTTTCTTGGACCAAACCAATGATCCCAATGATGCAGGGGATATCTATGGATGGAAACTCGCTCTACCAGTGCAAATCAGGAAGTATTCTTCAACTTACAGTCTTAGAGCACTGTCAGCAGCACTGAGAGGTTATATCATTTACCAAATACCACACAGCTAGTGTATGTATCAGTGGTGAGGCTTAAATCCAGGTCCTTCCAAAATACATATAACAAACAAAACATACATAACAAAACAAACATATGCACTACACACTGTGCAACTGTTAACAGCAAGCACCTTAGCATACCAGAGAGAGGAGCACCAGCATCTGGGCTTTCAAAGCCGAGGGGCTCAATGGCTACCCAAAGTCTCACCTGGCCAAATCACACAACTCTTTCCATAAGTGAGCCCCAAAGCAAAACCTCATCTCAGATTATATATATACCCTTCTTCAGGGTCAGAGGACATCACAACCTTCATGACCCATTGCCTAATTACAAAATAACAAAAGGTGTGGGTCTTCCTAAAAAACAAGCCTCCCCCTAATCAAGCCCCTCCTGTTGGGTTCCACTTGAGGCCAATTAAGGGGCAAGGAAGATCTTCAAATTCCCTTACCATTCATTACATTTATCTTTCACTATTGTGAAATTTTATTTAATGTATATATATTTATGTGAATATATATGTATCATATTTTATATACACACATATAATTTCTTGATTCTAACATATAATGCAACATAAAAATAAAACTAAATGCATTTCCTTAAAAACTGGACATTTCAGGAAAGTTCTGTTATACTATCAAAGACATTTACAAAGAACATACAAATTGGGAGACACATACTACAGAGATAAGTATTTTATAACTTAAAGATAAGTAAAATGAAGCCAGGATTGTTAAGTGACCAGTCCATAGTGACACAGTGAATATGCATTTGTAAAAAGGACTGCAAAACAGGTCTCTCCAGATTTCCTGTCCAGTGCTCTTCTCACTACACCACACTGTCTCCCATTAAAAAATGAACAACTGTATGCTGGAACAGGAAGACCATATACGGCATCCACGTGATCCAGCCAGCTCTTATGGCTGGAGTACCCGTTAGTGAATTACTCCAAAGTAGTTAGTGTTCATTCTTTTTTTCACACTCATTCTTTTTTTTTACCTTCCAGAAACATCTATCCATCATTAAATCCTTTAAGATTCTCCCCCCGCCCAGATTTTGTGTGTGATCTCCTTACAAAGTATTTTTAATTTTGTACTTATCTCTGTCAAATCTTGAGGACATATTATGAGACAGTTCCTTTACAGCCTCTATCTCTCAGCCCACTTGAAAGTTTTTTTTTTAAAAATACTGATCCAATTTCTTCCATGCACAGAAGAGGTACCATAAAATGTATCAAAGGTTTTAATGTTAAGGCAAAACATTTGTAAAAAAGCATACATGGAGAAAACCCCATGTTAATACAATTTCTATGAAGAGAGTTTCTAAACTTCAGAATGATCCCAATAATACACAGGCCTATCAAAGACTTGGGCTTTAGTCAGTGCAGGAACCGCCTCCATCGGTGTCGGTCATAAGTCATTTATAATTTTTACTGCTGCCTGCAGCTTAGAGGGATTAAATAAACTACTTGTCCAGGGTCACAACCTACTATCCAAAGACAGAATTTGAATCCAGATCTTTCTCAGTCCTAGTCAAACAGTTAACTATGCCACACCGCTCACTGATAAGATTTAAAGGAGACAAATCTACTTTTTTTGTATTTGATTTCTTTCTCTCATCCATTTCCTACAATACCTATCCTTTTTTCCCCACTCCCAACCCCCCCCCCCTTCAATCAGTTCCAGAACCAGGATCAAGTCAACTCAGCCATTGTTCCTAACAGGAAACTACGTGGTTCTACTTCCCAAAAGCCCCACTCACCACCCCCAAACTTTAAGACCAAACTGCTTCTCTCTGACCACCACTCCCTTTTTTGCATCCTCTCCCCCATTAGAAAGTAAGCTCCCAGGGGCCAAGATCTGACTTGGATTTTGTATCTGTATCCCCAAAGTTTGGTGCATATGAATAAATGCTTTTTCATTCACCCATGTGTGTTACAGGGTTCTCACCACCATAAAGTAAGGACTGGACGTGTGTCATAATTTTTCCCTAAGTCAGAACCAGAAAAGGAATTTTTACCCTCCCTGGGTTCATAGTCAGGTTTACAGCTATATCATGAATAGGGCCAGGAAGACTATTCAGAATATTCTTATCCATCTTAAGAAAAATGCAAACACTTGTCAGTTTCTGTGGCAAAACCATCTGTTTCTGCAAAGTTACTTCTTACTATATATCACATTAATCTTGTTACTAAATGATATGTTTCATGAGATGGCAAGAAATTCATTAAGGCAGAGAACATAAAACTAGCAAGGCGAATTTCTTCCATAATAAATTACGTCTTTTATCTTTAATAAAATATATTTATTTCAGGTTGAATGGACATATATATATGAAAGCTCTACCCTTTACATTAGAGCAGATAAAAATGATGAATTTAAGAGTTCAACACAGGAACTAGGGATGTCGATAAAACCAGAAATACTTAAAATAATAATAGATTAAGACAAAGGATCCAAACTGTCTTCTTTTCATATCCATAATGGCTTCATTTAAATAAACAATGTGACTTCTATCAGGCAGGAATTGCGGGCTCACAATTTAAGGGAAAAAAGGACTTTATACTTAAAGCAAGAACAAGCAAACGAATTTGATCTATCAATATTACAACTTGTGAGGAAACAAATCTGACCTAAGAAAAGTAATGTATGAGCTACAGTTCTACTACTCATCTAGGGAAAAAAATATTAAACATTTGCTCCATCTAACACAATGAGTACTACGCTTCTCCAAGTTCTCCTACTGCCTTGTACTAGTGCCACTGGCTGACTGGTATCAGATACCAACCAGTACCAAGACTAAGCAGAACTCAACAGGGAGTTCTATAAAATATACTGCAATTTTTAGCTACAGCCAAAGATAGTATGATGGTGTGTTTTAGGATCCTGGGCTACAATTCTCCCACTAAAGTCCTTCACCAGTGGTCTCTTCCCTGGGTTCTCAAAAGCTATGCCAGTTAAGCACAACCTGGCAGATCTTAGCAGGATGAAAAGACTTCAGGTATACATTTGGCAGCAAATATGTAACTTTCATCTGAGGACCAATTAAGTTCAACTCAAAAAGACTCGGCACCAAAGATATTTTCGGAGAGGGGCAGAACCGACTATAGCAACTAATGAAGGAATTACAATCTGAATTAATAAAAGTGGTAACCACCATGGTAATCACCGTAATAAAAACCTTGATTCTTGACATTTTAAAGTAAATATTACAATTATTTTGGAAATGCTCTGGACACCTCTGACAAAAACCAGAGGCTTTAATCCAGGAGGCTGAGCCTGTTTGCCTCAAGGCCACATATGGCCCGCTAGGTCCTCAAGTGAACCCTTCACTTCAAAAGCTTGGAGTCAAAGGGCTGTGCTTGAGGACCTAGAAGGCTACATGTGGACTCAAGGTCGCAGGTAGCCAACCCTTAATAATCAATAGTACTTCTCTCACTAATGAAAATGCATTTACTTTTCCTAAAAAAACCTACGGTAGTATCCAAGTAGAGTGGAAGATATGGTAAAAGATTCAGTTTATTCTACCGTCAGGCATTCTGACCCCATTGTTGAAAAAAGTCATGACACCCACACTGAACACAAATAAAAAATAACTCTGCATTCTTCTGCCCAAAAATAACACTATAAGCTATCTTTAATGCTATTTTTAAAAAATATATAATCACTACACAGAAAATACATTGTGAAAGAAGAAGGAATTGTTACAAAACTGTTACACCTATCATATGCTGGGGCAGTGCCACACACATTTTTCCTCAAAAGAATTCAAATCTTTCCCAGTGTTTTTCCCACTGAAGTTAAACAGATGCTTAAATTAAGATCGTTCTCTCTGGCGAGGATATTCATTATCATTGGTATTTACAACTCGAAAGTACATCAGTCTGTCTTGGATTCTAAAGTGGAGATTTGGTCTTTTATAAAAGGGCAATTTTTAATACAATAACTTTATAACCTGAATCCTAAAATAGAAATGTTAGACTTTGGTGAAAAAATGACAAGTCCATACAAATTATATGGTCTGTTCTATACTCACACATCCATAAGTAGTACATAATCTTTACTGTCTTCTGAAATTCTACAGGAATGTCTACAGAAAAATCCTGATAGAAACAAGGTCCCACTGGAAAATTCCCAGGAAGAGGAGGCCAATTATTTTTTCTGCCTGCAAATGAAAGAATAAGTCATTTTAAAGCCATGCCACACCTGTGATTCTTACTTTTTCATTTAAACTATGCCCTGCCTTCCCTACTCTACAAAACATGACTGCATAGGAGTACAGGTTACTGGGCTCTAATGCAGACTGTAGATCTGCTGACTGAGGGGTAGTAGTATGCCTGTTCCTCAAGCTGCTTTGCCTAAAAACAAATTACATGGGACTCAACCTCCTGGGGATGCACCTCCTCTATCTGAGTGAAGTTGGTTATTATTCACACCCTTGACAGAGCACACGCTGAAAGCCCTTCTAGTATAACAAGACCTATCAGAACTCGTATTTCAATGAAATAGTTTTTGAGAATCCCAGGTCACCTTCATGCCAAAGAGCTATCAGAGTAGCAGGTTACAAAAAATACACTTGCCTTATGATTTCTAATCACTCTGCAAATTACATAGGGTTAACTATATATTTCAATCCATGCCTCTAAAAATACCAAATTTTACCAAAACTGTAACAGAACAGCACTTGTAAACAACACACTGGACATTGAAATCTTAAAAGATAAATACTTTCTGGGGTGGCTAGGTGGCGCAGTGAATAGAGCACCGGCCCTGGAGCCAGGAGTACCTGAGTTCAAATCCGACCTCAGACACTTACCACACACACAAAAAAAACTAGCCGTGTGACCTTGGGCAAGTCACTTAACCCCAACTGCCCTCCAAAAAGCAAAAAAAAAGATACTCTGTAACCTCATCATTCCTCTCCAAAATTTCTCTACTCTGCCCAGAAAACTCTTCATCCTGTAGGCTCACTCCAGGCCCCAAATCCACACACTCGAGGTACCTTCTGCTCCTGCATCTCCTCCTCTGACTGGATGGCTCCTCCCAGAACCACAATTTAATGAAGGCACCCAGGAAGCCACATCTCAATTCCTCCCTAGGCTTTTAGATTTTCTCTACCACGTTCAAGTCCCTTCAGGAGTCTCATGTTTAATACTCTCCCCCACCTTTTCAGCTTCTTTCTATGTGCACTCTTCACACAGTAGAAGGTAGACTCCCAATTCCTTCTTTCTGCTTCTACCTGTATTACTGTATTACTTAGAATAGTGCCTGACAAATAGTATGAACTCAGTAAGTGCCTGCTGGCTGACTGGCCTCTCTGAAATGGATATACCACAGAAATCTGAGACTCATTATCCTTTCCCCTAAGCTTTTCCTTCCTCTTAACTTCCCTATTACTATTATCAAGGCCACTGCCAGCTCCCTATCACCGGGCCCCCACAACCTATCTGTCATTATCAAGTCCTCCCACACTCACCCCAACCCCTCCCTGCCTCAGGTGTCTCCCCCCCCTCTCCAATCCATCCTCCACTGAGCCGTCCAACTGATGTCCTTAAAGTGAAGGTCTGACAGAGAAACTCCCCTACTCAATAACCTTTAATGGGTCCCTATCATCCACAGGACCACATTTCAAATTCTTTGACTTTTAAAGCCTTTCATAACTGGATATTTCCAGTCTTCTTAAACCTTACTCTCCACGACATACCCTGCAATATACTGACACTAGCCCCCTTGCTCTTACCTGAACAAGACACTCTTCTGCCCCTCCCTCTCTCTACCCTGGGCATTTTTATTGGCTATCAATTCTCCCCCTCCTCATCTCTGTCTTCGACTTCCTTCAGCTCTCAGCTAAAGTCCCACCTTCTCCAAGAAATCTTTCTTAATCTCCCTTTATTCTAGTACTTTTCCTCTAAGATTATCTCTAACTTATCCTGTATATATCTGGTCTTTACAAATAGTAAAAACCCCACATTAGACAGCAAGCTTATTGAAAGAAGGGGCTGTCTTTTGCCATTTTTTTGCATCCCCAGCGTTCAGCAAAGTACAAGGCAAATTATATGAATGCCTTAATTGACTTAATATTTTCACTACAACTGGTTGGTGGGTTCATCCCATTCACATTCACAGTTGGGACTGCTACCTGCGTATTTCTCTTAATCCTATTCACTTATATTTACCCTTCTCTTTTTCATTCTGTCCCTCAGTCCTCAAGAATCTTTCATTTATTGATTTATTTATTTTCTTGTTTGTGCCACTCATTTCCACGAGATTTTGAGTTACAAATTTTCTCCCTGTCTTTCCCCGACTAACCACCCCAAAATAGTGACCCCTCTGTAAAGCCCCTCCCCCAATCTGCTCTTTCCCTATATCCACCCCCATCACCCCTCTGACTTTCTAGTATGGCAGGATGGGTCTTCCTACTCCAGTGCCTATATATCTTAATTCCCAGCTGCATGTAGTTAATAATGAAAATATATATATGTATGTATGTATATATACACACACACACATATACACACACATATATTTGTAACATTTGATTGTAGAATTTTAAATTCTAGATTCTTTCTCTTCCTCCTTCCTCACCCATCCCTACTGGAAGGACAAGTAATTTAGTATAGGCTGTACATGTGCAATTATGCAGGACATCTCCACAGTGGACATATTGTGAGAGACTGATTATATGTCCCTCCTTCCTATCCAGCCCCCCCCCTTGTTCTATTCTCTACCCTGTCCCTGTCCTTTTACAGAAGTGTGTGCTTCCAGAAACCCACCCCCTGACCCTGACTTCCACTTTGTCATCCCACCTTTCATCCCCATTCCCCCTACTGTCCTGTGTGGCAAGATACCCAGTTTAGAGTTTATGTCATTCCTTCCCTAAGCCAAATTCAATGAGAGTAAGGTTGCCCCTTTCCCTTTTGCCTTCCTGTTCTTCCCTTCCATTGTAACAGTTATCCCTTGCCTCTTCTATATGAGATGGTTAATCCCATTCTGTCTCTCCCTTTCTCCTCTTATTCTAGTTCTCTCCCACCTCAGAATTTCACCTTTTAAAGTATCATCCCTTCCTATTCAATTGATCCTGTGCCTTCTACGTACACATATATATACATACTCAGATATGTGTTTGTACGTGTATACACATATATATACACATACATATACACAAACACACACCCTCCTATACAGACGTATGTGTATGTACACATATATATACTTTTGTATTTCCTTCGCTTATCCTCATACTGAGAAAAGTTTCATAAGTTACTATTATCGTTTTTCCATACTGGCACGTAAATGGTTCAACTTTGATAAGTTCCTGATGATTTCTTTCCCATATTTACCTTTTCATGTTTCTTGTCTTTGTATGTCACATTTCCTATTCAGTTCTGGTTTTTTCAGCAAGAATGCTTGAAAGTCCTCCACTTCACTGAATGACCATATTTTACCCTGGAACATTATACTCAGTTTTGCTGGGTACGTGATTCTTGGTTTTAATCCTAGCTCCCTTGATCTCCGGAATATCATACCAGACCCTTCAATCCCTCAGTGTAGAAGCTGCCAGATCCTGGGTTATCCTGAATGTGTTTCCACAGTATTCAAACTGCTTCTTCTTGGCAGCCTGTAATATTTTCTCCTTGATCTGGGGATTCTGGAAGCTGGCTATAACATTTCTAAGAGTTTTCTTTTGGGGATCTTTTTGAAGAGGTGACCGGTGAATTCTTTCAAGTTCTATTTTGCCCTCTGATTCTAAAACATCAGGGCAATTTTCCTTGAGAATTTCTTGAAGGATGCTTTCTAATTTCTTTTCTCTGTCATGGCTTTTAGGTAGACCAATAATTTTTAAATTGTCTCTCCTGGATCTATTTTCCAGGTCAGTGGTTTTTTCAAGGAGCTATATCACATTACCTTCTATTTTTTCATTCATTTGGATCTGTTTAATAGTATCTTGATTTCTCATAAAGTCATTTGCTTCCACTTGCTCCACTCTAATTCTGATGGAATTAATTCTCTTCAGAAAGCTTTTGAGATTCTTTTTCTATCTGGCAAATTTGACTTTTTAAGGTGTTCTCCTCCTCAGTGGCTTTTTGGGCCTCTTTTGTCATTGAGTTCATCTAGAGTTTGATTGCTGTTCTTACTTTGCTTCCTTTGCCTGTTCATGTTGCCAGTGAATTACTTGTTTTCTTAGATCTGTGGAACTCTGTTTCCAGAGGGGAAAGCTCTGTCCCAAACTGCTGGGGTTTTCACAGCTGCTGGAGGTATAAGGAGAGTGCTGTAGCCCCCACCAGCTTTGGCTCACTGAAAACACACCCCAGGACCACCACCCAAGACCTCAATCCAGATCTAGGCCACTCAATGCAAGAGCACTTAGCCTCTGAACAACTGCTTGGCCCCCCTGCAGTCTGCAGGCCAGAAGCTCTGAAGCAGCCAAGTGGAGGCAACTGCAGGACTACTGCGTCTGCCATTTCCTAGCCCTGGAGGCATTTCAGCCAGACTGCTTTTTGCCCTCAAATTTAGCTGAGTTCCACTGACCTTTCACTTAGTCCTTGTTTCTCCTGGCTTGATAAATCTGGAAACTGCCACAGCTGCTGCTGATCCGCTCTCCTGGAGGCTCCAGCTGAGGCTTGTCCTGGCCACCCTGGGGCAAAGCTGGGCGTTACAGCTCCCAACCATGCTGTGATGAGCCCTTTGTGCCAAGCTGCCTTCAGTGGGAGACGGTTTTCTGTATTTTTGAGTGAGTTTTGGAGTCCTAAAATTTGTTTAGAGTCATATTTTATATATATTTGAGGTGGCTGTGTGCAAGCTGCAGCGTTTTCCTGCTTCTATGCTGCCATCTTGGCTCCACCCCCAGTCCTCAAGAATCTTGTTTGCTTCTGGGCACTGCCTCCCTTAATCTGCCTGTCCTCTTCTCCTTTTCCCCTTCCTTGGCTAAACAGTTTTCCCTTCTACTTCCCTGTTGGGAAAAACAAATGTCAGTATCTAATTCTATATGCATGCATATTCTTCCCTCCTTGAAACAGTTCAGATGAGACTGAGGTTCTAGTGTTACCTGTTTCCTCTCATGCTTCCTCTCTATTGCATACTCTATATATGAGATATAATTTTCACTATCCTTCTTCTTTTTTATTCTTCTTCTGAGATTGCCTCAAAATAACAGAATCACACCCACATCCTCCATCTAAGTAGATCCCTTCCAACAGCTCTAGTGATGATCAAGTTCTGAGGAGTTAGAATGTGCATCACATTCTTATGTCAGAATGTGAACCATTTAACCTTGTTTAGTTCCTTATGATTTCTTACTAATGTTAACCCCCTTTTATGCTTCTCTTTACTCCTTGTGTTCCAATGTTTTTCTATTCAGCTCTGGTGTTCTCATCAGGAATACTTGAAAGTCCACTATTTCATTAATGTCTACTTTTTCCCCTGAAGAATTGTACTGAATTTTGCTGGGTGAGTTATTCTTGGTTACACCTAGCTCCCTTACCTTCTGAAACATCATATTCCAAGACCTCTGCCTCTGTTCCATAAATGTGATAGGTGCTAAAACTTGTATTATCCCAACTCTTACTTCATAATATCCTATTTCACCACATAATCAACGCATCCTGGTTTTTCATTCCAAAAATTGGTTCATAGTCTTTCAACATGTAACTGTTGCATGTTCGTCATGTCACTTAAAAGGTAAACAGAAAAGCAAAGTATTCATCAGTGGCATAAGGATACGCATTTATCTCACGCCCATTGCTGCCCGCAAGTCTAGAATTCTTAGTGAAGGTGCGCATTGTCAAGTATTCAATTTTAACATCCATCCACAAGTATTCTGTTCATTCTAATTCTGAACCAAAGATCGTTTAGTAATAAATGATTTTAAAGTAATTTCAGCACAATTTTTAAAACTTTCACATAATGGCCGTATCCCACTTTTTTTTTTCCTCCAAAAAGAAATGGCATGAAATCTGCAACAATTATGCGGTGAAATACAGTATTTAAATAGTTTCTTTCTGGCTGCTTACCATATTTTCTGCTTGACTTGGGAGTTCTGGATTTTGGTTATAATATTCCTAGGAGTTTCCATTTTGAGCTACCTTTCAGGAAATGACTGGTGGATTATTTAAATTTCTACTCTGCCCTCTGGTTCTATGATATCTGGGCAGTTTTCCTTTATCATTTCTTGAAACATGATGTCTAGGCACACAGGCTTTGGCTAGTAAAAATTATCCGTAGGTCAAGTCTCCCTGACCTATTTTCCAGGACAGTTATTCTTCCTATGTGATATCACACTTTTTCTTTCCTTTTCTTTTCTTTTTTTTTACTCTTTGGAATCCACTTGGCCAACGGCAATTTTAAAGAGTCATTTTCTTTAGTGAGGTTTTGTACCTCACGAGCTGTTAATTCTTTTTTCATAATTTTACTGCACAGCTGCTCTCAAGTCTTTTCCAATTTTTCCTCTACTACTCTCATTAATTAAAATCTTTTTTGTTGGCTTTTTTCTTTTAATCTCTTTTAACTCTTTCAAGGATTTTTGTAGGACTTGGGCCCAATCTGCATTCTTCTTCCTTAATGCTTTGTTTGCACATGTTTTTAAGTCACCATTTTCTGTGTTTGTGTCTTGAGCTTCCCTCTCACTATAGCAGCTTTTTATGGTTCAGGTTCTTATTTGTTCATTTTTCCAGCATACTTCTCGACTTCAGGCTTTTACATTAGTAATGGGTCCTCTAAGTTTTCAGTTCTTCCAGAGTGATGAGATCTGGGGAGAGGTCCATTCATTGCCCTCCTGGCCTGAGCCTTGCAGGTTCCCGATCCATTTGGGGTCTGTTCACTTATGTGTGGGTCAGTTTCCATAAACTGCTGCTGGATTCAGGCACTGTTAGCCTGCTGGAGAGTTTGGCAAGTTTGGAGCAAATGAACTGCTGAACGGCCCTTAGAATGCATTGGAGACCTTTCTGGTCGCCTGCCCTAGTTTATTCCATTGCAGACTTATGTGTAGGACTAAAGGTTAGAAATGGGACCCCTCTCTGTTCTTGAGATCAGAGTGACAAAGCAATTTCTGGAAGTTCTGCTTCTTTACACAAGCAGAGCCCCTCTTCTCTCAAAGCCACAACTGCTCCTCTCTACCAGAACTATGACCCAGAAGTGAATAGTCGGTGATGAAACTGCTAGATATCAACTGTTTCTGCTCCTAAGTACTAGTAAAGGAGTTCCCTGGGATCTCTTTCTTCCCTGGTGTTCAATTCCCTTCCTGCTGCTGGGCTGCTCCTACTGATAGTGCAGCGCTACGCTCCTGGCCACTCCAGCACCCACAGACTGAACTGGAAAAATGATTCAATGTACCTTTTTCTTGGCTTTCTGGATCAGAATTCAGCTTGGTGTGTTTTTAGGTCATTGTGGAGAAGCTAAAGCAAAAAATATTCCCTCTCACTGCCATCTCTGCTCCCTACTTTCAATCTTCCTACAAAGACAAATGTGTCCAAACCTGACAGGAGAAACCTTTCTGCTGAGGTCTTGAAAAAGCATTGTAAAGATAAGTGATAACAATTCTGCTCTTTTTTCTTAATTTGTGATTGTAAAATGTGCCCAGCAGGCCCTAGAATCCCCACAGGGGATTTTCCCATACTATTCAAAATATAGTCACAAAACAAATACTGGACAAAAAATATGTTGTTATTTATTACAAGTTAAAATATAGGATTCTGGAAAAATGCCCCTACTTTCCTTAGAACAGATAATCCTATCTTACAAACATCTAGTCCAATTTTTATTGGACAAAATCTAGTCCAATTTTTAAAAGTCAATGCTGAAATCTAGATAGAGGATCTACACTGTTTATGTTCCCTAAGAGCTGAGGCACAAGGTTTGGGTAAAAAAAAAAAATAGCACTGTATTAGCAATTTTCAAAGTTGCTTAAAAATTTCTGAATAGTTCCAGTGCATACCACCATGCTGATTGAGGCTCTGCATTTCTCTTTCCCGGCGATCTAACTCTGCTGCTTTTCTTTCTAGCTCTTCCTGGCGCTTAAGCAGTTCAGCTTGGGCCAATGCATGTTCCTGAAGAAAAAAGCCACAACGATTAAGAATGCAAACAGAATAAGATTGCGTACAAATGCAAATATTTTAAAACTTATTTCCAACTACATATCTATATCATTAGGTAAAAATTCTGCATTTTCTGCTCTAAATCATTACCGATCAGAGAAACACAAATCAAAACAAATCAGGCACCACATCTCACCAGTCAGATTGGCTAACATGACAAAACAAGAAAGTGATAAATGCTGGAGAAGCTATAGGAAAATTGGAACACTAATGCATTGTTGGTGGAGTTGTGAACTGATACAACCTTTCTGCAGAGCAATCTGGAACTATGCCCAAAGGGCTATAAAAATGTACATACCCTTTGACCCAGCAATACCACTTCTAGGGCTGTATCCCAAAGAGATCACACAAGTGGGAAAATGACCCATATGTACAAAAATATTTATAGAGGCTCTTTTTGTGGTGGGAAAGAATTGGAAATCAATGGGATGCCCATCGATCGGCGAATGGCCAAACAAGCTGTGGTATATGAATGTGATACTATTATGCTATAAGAAATGAGGAGCAGGCAGACTTCATAATAACCTGGAGAGACTTAGATAAACTGATGCTGAGTGAGGGGAGCAGAACCAGAACATTGTATACAGATAGAGATACAATGTATCTGTGATGACTGACTCTGATAGACTGGGCTCCTCTCAGCAATGCAAGGTTTATAAGACTCACGATGGAGAGGGCCATGCACGTCCAGAGAAAGAGCTACAGAGTCTGAGTGAAGAATGAAGCAAACTGCTGGCTCCCTCTTTTGTGTTTTGTTTTGTTTCTTCTTCCTCGTTATTCATTCCATTGATTATAATTCTTTACAACCTGACTAATGTTTAATGTGAAGTTATATATAGAACCTATATAAGATTGCATGCTGCCATGGGGTGGGGGAGAAAATCTGTAACTCAAAAACCCACAGCACTAAATGTAGTAAATTAATAGTAAATAAATCTTTTTAATTAAAAGAAAATTTCTTTTTAAAATTTAGCATTTTCCCACATAAAGGACTATATTTTTAAAATAGGCTGGGTCTACTTAGGCTTCTTTGGGGGCTGACAAAAAGCCTGACTGAATTAGGTTAAGTAAGGTGCTTAAAGGGAGGTTACTGCTGGGAAGAAACTGCTTTTCATATGCTGTTATTCAGTCCACAAGATGACAGAGAAGGGAATGTAGAGTTGTGCTTGTATCATGCAGCATCCTAGTCAGTGTGTCACACTTTCACCACTTTTTAACTGTCACTATCTGTGGCTCCCACTGCTACTTTACCCTTTTTTCCAAGCACTATCTTCCCTTGTTTCACCACTATCATAATACCAGTACTCTGTGCTAACAAGTGACCTGAAATAATAAAAACCCTTTAAACTCACGAGGTTAAGGTGTGTGCGTATTCAACAGTGAAAAGATCAAGCAAGCTAGCAGTGTGGTTGTCCAAAAGGCCACCTACCTTGGCCAGCAGACATAAAAGTCATGAAGATTAACCAAATGGAACCATTTAAAATGAACAGCATTCAAATTGTCAGAAGAAATGTAATAACAAAATATTTGTTGCAATTATATTTTCCAAAGAATATTTTCTCTATTATCATGAACGAACCTTTGCAATCTGTGTGTAAGCCGAGGGCTCTTCTGTTGGCTTCATTATTGCTGGCTGTGTACTAGGGACATCAGGTATTTTCACATTTCCTGGTGGTGCCTAACAAGAAGGAGGTATAAAAGTCAGCCATAGCGGAAAAGGATTTATCTTAAAACATATGTTAGTCTGAGTGATCTGTCACCTATTTCCGAAAGTATGAGAACTTCAAAGAAAACTACCAAACAGGCAACTTTATATTTCTGATAGCTTATAATCTGCTCTTTTCATGACTTGAACAAGGTTGGTTTTGTTTTTAAACTTAACGCTTTGTTTCTTTAGTATAAATAATCAGACAATACTTACCTGAAAAATGGGAATAAATACAGTCTTATTTTCCAATTAGGAAAATTCTTTTGGATTCAGAATAATAACATTGTAATAATAATCAACACTTACAAACACTTTAAAGTTTACAAAGTATATATATAAAAGTGTGTGTGTGTGTGTGTGTGAGAATAAAATTTTATTCTCCCAGCTGCCCTGAGAGACTGATACACTATTATCCCCTTTTTACATGGAAGGAAATTGAGTCAGGGAGAGAATAAATGAATTGTGCAGCAGCACACATCCAGTCAGTACGTGCTGTTAGATCTGAACTCAAGTCTTCCTGGCACCAGGTCCTCTAGAGCTCCTAGCTGCTAGAGGTTGTGAACATAAAGTGCATCTCCTGAATTCATGTACTTCTAGCCAGGAGCCAGGCCCACTCAATCTCTCTAGAAAATTGTCCTGAATCACTTTGCACTTGACTAACCCTTTCAAAGCACGTGCAGAAGCACAAAAGAAGCATATGGGTGAGTAATGATTTTCTCAGTCATCTTCTTTTTGGCAGTGCTAACGTCTAGGGCTTGCTTGTTTTCCTTCATTCAGATATTCTTAAGAATTGATCTATCAGTCTCAAACGTTACTGCCTAGAAGAGAGAACTCCTCATTTGTCAGATGGGTGTATTCCAGCTACTTTTCCCTTTTTGCTTTCTTTAGTACCATATAAAACGTCAGACTCCAAATAAGGCAGGTCCGTTGTCGCTGATGGATAAATCAGTTACAGCATCTTGGGAGCTATTTTTCATTTTTCACCCCTTTGTTGCCCTCTTCCCAGTTCTGTCTTTAAATGCTCTTGGAACACTGAGCTTAACTGGCTCTGAATCCTGGTTCTGCTACTTTATGGCATGTAAGCAAAGACAAGTCAAGTGATGTCTCTGGGCCTCAATTTTCTGTCTGTATATTCCCAGATTGCTTTCTAAAAGCTGTGGCTCTGATTCTAATAAGTGCCATTTACCAGAACCTAGTACTTTGCAAATCCAAGGCTGAGACGCGACACCTTTCAGACAGCAAGACTGCTTTACCTTCCAGGTTCTGCGATTAACTGCGTTTAGCCAATGGGAAAGTTATTACACCAGATTATTATTTTGTACAGAGTAATTTGCAGCACTGCACTTAGGCTCATGAGTCAGGTCACCGAGCAGAAACAAGGGGCTCCAATCTCCCTGGGACAGGAGGGCTACGGGGGAGACAGTTTTGGGCAACGGGTCACAAGAAGGTTGCCGTTCATCTCGTGTTTTTAAGTACACATCCTTTCATATCATTACCATGATGTCCATGAAGAAGACTTCAATTCCCAAGATAATTTTAGAATGGAGCATTAAAGGAATGGCTGTCAAACATCTAGAAAAGGCAGCGGTGATGAGAAAAAGCCAGCACAGCTTCATCAAAAACGGGTCATGTCAAAGTAATGTGATTTCCTTTTTTGACAGGATTACTAAACAAAGAGATGATGGGAATATTGCTGATATATTTAGCAAAGCATCTTATGAAGAATATCACATTATTCCTGTGGAGAAGATAGAGAAATAAAGCTTACACAATAATACAATCAAATAGATTTATCAATGACTGGATGGGCTGACTCAAAAGACAATTATTAATAAGTCAGTATCAACAAGTCATGAGGTTTCCAGTGGAATTCCCCAAGCTCGGTGCTTGGCCCTGTGCTGTTTAGCAATCTAATCAATGATTTGAATAAAGGCAAAGCTGGGTCAAATTTGCAGAGGACACAAAGGAGGGAGAGCCAACGCAACGAATGAAAGAGGATTGTGACAGGCAAGAACATTGAGCTGAACTTGAACAATATGAGATTCAATAGAGAGAAATGTAAAGTCTCGCACTGTTGTATAAAAACATCAATTTCACAAGTAGAGAAGGAGGGAAACATAAATTGATGGCAGTTGCCCTGAAAAAGACCTGAAGATTTTAGCAAACTGCAAACTCAGCGAGTCAGCAGTACAACATGCCAGGCAAAAGCACTAATACAATTTTGGGTGACATTTAGGGGGCAGTGCTTACAAGAATGAAGAGACAACAGTCTTACTGTAATCTGAGGATACTCAGTCATCACCTGGCACATCATGCTCACTGTTTGAGAAGCACATTGAAAAGCTAGAAAGTGTCAAGAGGAAGGAAAGTGTCAGGATGTGAAGGACCTTGAGAACAGGAAGGTTCACATTAGGAATGGTCATAGTTATATATAAACTAGAGAACAAGAAGGACTTTCCTGCTGTCTTCAAGGGCCTCAGGACAGAAGCAGGAGCCATGACAGAAGCTGCAAAAAATTGCAAAAAATTCAGTAAAAGTCTCCTAACAAAGCAGTACAAAAGTGGAACTCATTGCTTTAAGAGCTGGGGTGCTCCTCTTCCTTGGAAGCCTCTGATGAGCCCTCTTGGCCATATGGATAGGTACTCCTTTTGCATACAGCTTGGAGTAGATGGCCACTGAAGTCACTTAGCGCTCACAGCTCCTATAAGTCGCAAGATTAATCCTAACTGGTTTGAAGATTCAGAGAGAAAAAATACAGAGGAGCTCATGAGCAGTAGGTCAACTCAAACACGTTCTAAGAAATGCTGTCTACTTTGGGGAAAGCAGAGCATACTAGAGCAGCATGTTTACTGTATGCTGGGGGGCTAAGCCAGAAAGCTTATCACAACCTAAGAGACCCTCTTCTGAGAGTAAGTCGTAAAGAAATGATGGAAAAAAGGGCTTATTTATATCCTCTCCAAAATCACTGTTTTACTTATAACAGCAAAGAAACGGGGAACAATCACTACATGCAACGATTAGAAAATCACTAAATAAAATGGTAACTGTATATTAGTGTGCTGGGGAAAAAAAAGCTGTTTAATGGAAGGAAATATGGAAAGACTCAAAGAAATGAGCAGAATCACTTCATCAACAGGCATCTTCATATTAGGCACTTCACATGCTACCAGGCCCTTACTGAAAAGACAACAACTTACTACACTTTGAATGTAACTATATTTAAAAAAGGGAAACAAACCCAAAGGGATTAGAGCTTTAGACGTACACAGTCCAATTCAGAAGCGGACCCAAAGGACAAACTTGTTATTTTACACTGTTTGGCTTGAATTTGTTAATAATATTGTCTGGGTTCAATAACAATGTAAATGGTTTAAATTTTGGAATTCTGATTGGAGATTATCCTCACGTCAGTTTGGTTCTTGTTCTGTACATGTTGCTCCAGTGGATATGAGGACAGGTAAACCATGCTCCTGGATTTCCACCCGACAGCAAGTCCAGCAGACAGAATAAGGAACATATAAATACAGAGAGGACGGCATGAGCGAAGGCGTGGAGCACAGGGAAGCAGAGGTATGTGCAATTGTCCAGTTTGGCTGGAACAGAAGTCCTGGAATCGAACTAGAAAGACCGAGATCAGAAGTCTCTAAGCCACCATCTGCGGGCAGCAGGGCTTCAATGAAGAATTCCAAAGGACAGTGATCACAATTGTGCTTGAAGAAGATTAACACCCTGTCCCAATCTAATAGCTGCACACTGATCTTCCACTAGGTCCTGATTCCCCACAGAAGCCATTCAAATCTTCTCTCCTTATGCCCTTCACAACCCCCTCCTCCCACTCTCTCAGACAATAAATGCTGCCATTCACTGCAAGCTCCTTGTCTTCATCTCAGACTCTGGTATCATCCACCATTCTCTCCTCCTGTTCTTCATGTCTGACCTCAAAGCAGACCTTCTGGCCAAGAACAATCCCTCAGTATTTGCTCTTGATCTCATCTCCTCTTGTCTTACCCAGCAGATCACCATCTCCCCCCACCCCACCCCACCCCCATCCTCCCTATTCTCTAATCTTCAACCTTTCCCTTGTTCCTTCTCAATTGCCTTTAACCAGGCTCCAGTCTTGGCATCCGGAAAACACCTTCACTTGATTCTAAAATTCCCTCAAGCTATTATTCTCCCTCCCTTCCTCTTCAGGTCAGTGATAGCCTGAGCCCTTCCTATGCCTACTGTGACAGAATCTCTCTAGGCCTCAGGTTCCTCATCTGTAAAATAAGTTAGATGGTCCCTGGGTCTCTCCTAGCTCTACACCTACAATCCACTTCCTCTCTTCTCCCCAATTCCTTAATCCCTTGAAATCTGACTTCTGGCAGCATCGCTCAAATGAAATTGTTCTCTAGAGTCACAGACAATCTGAACAGCCAAATCTGATGGGCGTGTCTCAGTCCTCCTTCTGCCTCACCTATGGGCTGCATCTGATATCACTGATGCCTGCTCATCCTTGCCATCGTCACCCAGCTGGCTATGAGAGCTACCTGTCTGATCATTCCTTCTCAACCTTGTGTGCTGACTCATCACCATTAACCATAGGAGTGAATACTTTCTGCCTCTACACACTCTCTTTCTCCGTGTTGACTTTCAGGGGCCCAACTACCAACTCTATACAGAGGGCTTCCAGATCTCTGTATCCAGGGTTATCTCCTCTGACCGTCAATATTTTATCACCGACTAACTTTTGGACATTTAAAATTGGAGTCGGAAGACTTACATGAACTAATACCAAGGAAACAGAGTAGAACCTGGAGAACATTGTACGTGGTAACAACAATATTATAACGATGATCACCTGGGAAAGACTTAGCTACTCTGACTGATAAGGATGATGATCCAAGGCGGTTCCACAGGACTCATGTTAAAAAATGCTCTCCACTTCCAGAGAGAGAAATGACAGACTCCGAGGGCGGCTGAAGTAGCTTCTTTTTAACTTTCTTGATCATTCTTGGTGTGTGTATGTCGGGGGAGAGGGGGTGTTTTCTTTTGCAACACAGCTAAGATATAATTCTGTTTAGCATAACTTCACACATATAATCAACATATTGCTCCCCTGTCAAGGGGCAGGCAAGGGGTGGAAAGAAAGGGGAGAATTTGAAATTCACATTTCAAAAAAATGAAAGCAAAAAAAAAACTGTACATGTAAATGGGAAATATTTAACAAAACAGACATATTTTTTAAAATGAAACTAAAGGGCAACTAGGTGACGCAGTCCAAAGAGCACAGGCCATGGAGTCAGGGGAACCTTAGTTCAAATCTGACCTCAGACACTTAACAAAAAACTAGCTATGTGACCTTGGGAAAGTCACTTAACTCCAACTGCCCTACCTTTCTCCCTCCAAAAAGAAAAAAGAAAGAAACAAACTACATGTCCTGGAAAAAGCTCAGCATATCCAAAAGAGAAATCACAATCTTTCTCCTCAAATTTGCCAACTTCCAGACTTTCCATATCTGTCAAAAATATCCTCATTCTCCTAGCCTCCCACACTGTAAAACTGGAATCAGAATCATCCTCATCTATTCAGTCTCCTTCAGCCCATATATCCATCCATTCAGCTGCAGAATCTCATCATTGCTACCAACACAACATCCCTTACATCTAATCCCTTCTTCCCACACTGGGAACTACACCTTCAGTTCAGGCTCCCATCCTCTCTCGCCTATGACGCTGCCACAGTCTCTCCCCAGCTGAACATGTCTTCCACACAGGTGCCAACGCGACTTTCCTTGAGTGAAAAACTATCTTCTTATTCAATAAACTTCAGTGATGCAGTATTGCCTCTAGGACCAAATAAAGACTCCTCTAGTTGGTTTTCTGAACCCCTTATCAGCCGGCTCAATATATTTTTCCCACCTTGTTCCCACAACGTATATCCCAGCCAGACGGGTCTCTCTGTCCCACAAGTGGCATCACGTCTCTATACTTTTGCACTGACCCTTTCAACACGAGGCACAACACAAGGTGAGGCGCTCCTGCCTCACCTAACACTTTATAGAGAATCTCTCCTCCTTGAAGATGATGCTTAACCATCACATTCTCTATGAAACCACACCTACTCCCAACACTGCTAGCGTCCTCCCTCCAGTCACCCTGCACTTACCTGGCACATTTACTATTTGTACTTTTCCATAGGCTCATTATCTACCCCTATGAGCTCCTTCAGGGTATGGATTTATTTTCTTTATATTTGTAGCTCCTAACACAGCGCTGGCAACGTGGCAGATGTTGACTAACACCTGTAACACTTAAAGAACGGGTTGCCGAGCCTTTCGATGTTTCTAGCGTTTGTTCCTCCTCGTACGTCAACACCGCAGTCATCACTCACCATCTCAACTACTGTCATTTCCTTACACGTCTTGTCTTCTCCTCGCCCCTAATTTCTTGCTACCACCTGAAATCTAACACACATAGTACAGCCAAATAAACCCTTCTATATATACTGCAGATCACGGAATTCCTAGTATCATGCTTTAAGAGCTACAGAAAAAGAGTACAAAGTGTGATCATCTGAAGAACCATAGAGAGTTCCATTCAGATGCTTCATTTTGGACATGGAGCTGACTCCAGTTTCTGGACAGCCGCGCCAATGGAGTCTGAACTCTGGTAGGGTAATGCATGATGGAGAAGTTTTGACTATGATCTCAGAAATAAACTGTTTGCTTTTTTTTAAATTTTTTTCTTTTAAATTTTAATTTATTTTCTTGGTTACATCATTCATTTCCACAAGGTTTTGAATTACAAATTTCCTCCCCTTTTTGCCCCTACCCCCCAGCCCAGAACATTGATCCCACTGTAAGACCCCTCCC
>CM053594.1:360364178-360412308 GCA_028646575.1 Pseudocheirus occidentalis | reverse complement strand
GCTCTGAAGCAGCCCAGGCGGGGCGCCGTGGCTCCCAGCCGTTCGTGCTGCAACAGCCGCCTTCCGCTGCCTCCTTGCCCTGGGAGCAGTTTGGCCGGACCCGCTCTTCTCCTCCCCAGTTAGCAAAATCCACTGACCTTTCTCTTAGCCTTTTTTTCTTCTGGCCTGATAGATGTGGTAACTGTGCCTCCAGTGCAGCAGATCTGCTCTCCTGTAGCTGGGGTTCCCCGCCCGATGCCCCAGGGCCTGAGCCGGCCGGGGTTTCAGCCGACTGCTGTGAAGAGCCCCGCCTGCTGCACTGCCTGTAGTGCTTTCTGTCTTGTGGAGAGCCCTGGAGCTTGAAAATCTGTTTAGCGTCCCATTTTATGAGTTTTTTAGCGTATTTGTGTGGGAGCTGCGGTGCTTTGCTGTCTCTACGCCGCCATCTTGGCTCCGCCCCTCCTTTCACTTCTAAATGAGGAGAAAGAACAGTCTGTCCCAGCTAGTTCCATTGCTTATTAACCACTCACATCTGAAACCCTCAAAGTCTAACTTCTGATCTCACCATTCTATTGAAACTGCCTTCCCCAAAATTACCATCTTTTAACTTCTAAACCCAGTGGCCTTGATCAGCCTATATTTTCTTGGACATCCTGCCGTTTCTGGAATAAACTATTCTATCTTTGGGGTACAGTATGTGCCCTTTTGCAGCTTCCTGTGTGCTCCTGGTTCTCTTACTATTTCTTCTCCTTTGTAGGATCATCATTTTCTCCCACAGAAAAGTCTTCTTGGGACAGGTAGCTCCTGAAGTCCCTGTACTAGACCCTCCTCTAGTCTCCTGGTCATTTTCAGCAGCTCTACGCCAATTATTGCTAACCTTATATATATCGCAGCTGAATGCCTCCAATTCTAGTCCTACAACACCAAGTCTTGCCAGACATCTCCACGTGCATGTCAAAAACAGAACTGATTCTCTGTCCCCATAAATAATGCGCCATTCGTACTGAGGAGTAGCCTCTGTCTTCAGGTCAGGCAGGTTTGCTGACTTGCATTTTCCTTCTTCCTCCCCCCCTCCCATCAGTTTCAAAGACCTGCTGATTTTAGCTTCATAACATCTCTCATCATCTATACCTCGCTCTCTACTCACAGGGTCATAACCCTAGTTCAAGCCCAGGCTGTCATCCCCTGACACAGAAACTATTCTAACAGTCTCCAAATTAATCCCCCATTTCTACCTTCTCCCCTTCCAATCAGCCTCCGCACAGCTTCCAAAATAAGTTTCCTAAGGCACAAATCTGATCATTTCATTCCTCTGCTTAAAAAACTTGAGTCTTGCCACTAAAGAAAAGTAGATATAAACTCCTTGGCTTGACTTTTAGATAGAGAGTAGCTGTACCCCAGCCTTGAAGGCCTCCCTCCTAGCCTTGTGCAGCAACAGGCTTGCTCTCAACAGCTCAGACGTAGTTCCTCTTTAAACCCCCAGCTTCCTTTAGGGCTCAGCCTAGACGGCTTCCCTGATTCCCACTTTCCACCCTGCCCAAGTTCTAGGTGCTCTCTTGCTATTGAAACTACTCTGAAATGTACTTGTACACCAATATATTGTAGCCCATCTTCATTCTCCAATAGAAGGTCAGTTCTTCTAGGAGAGCTGCTGGTTTTGGTTTGGTTTTTGTATCCCCAGAACCTAGCACAGTGCTTCCCACAGAGTTCAGTACTTTATAAATGTTGAATTGTTGACCTAAATGAGTCATCTGGGCAGATTTTTCTGATATTTGGTGCAAATTCAAAGGCAGAAGTGTAGGGGGGTGGCCTTGGCCAAGACTGTCTCATTTTCAGGGAATAAGAAGAGAAGAGAAGGAATAAGGTGTAGTATTTTGTTGTTTGGCCTTTGCTCTAGAAGAGGACCGAGACATCAGGAAGACGCCATGACTTGCAAGTGAATCAGACTGAAGTGAGGCAGGGCTGCCGCCAGGTCACCAGTCTCACTTTCAATCCTCTGGAGAAGTCTGGATCCAGCAGCAAGATGTAGATCAGAATGACTGGAGATGGCCCCTCGCTTGGTATACAGAAAAAGGAGGAATGGAGAATTGACAATAGATGACCTGTTTTCTCACTAAAATATAAAGTGAGTTCCTCTGTGAGAGGACAGAAAGGGAAAAAGTGGTGGGATATAGGACTTGAGGAGAGAAATTCGGAAGAGTGGGGAATGTGATGGAGAATAAAAGGACTTAACATACAGCAGTTTGGGACCACCTGAGATGACATAACATTAGTTTGTAGTGGACCCAGCTGGCATAAATGTGTTACTTTTTCCAGAATATATAAAAGGGTGGATGGCAAAAGATAGGTAAACCAAGTCTCGAGTTTGGCTCGGGGTCGGGTAATAGATTTAAGGGTAAAAGATATAACTCAATCGGGTCAATCAAAAGGATCATGAGACTGAAGGGAAAAAAGTGAAGCTAGAACCAAGTGATGGATTGACCAGGTCAACAAAGAACAGGTTTAGGACGAGTTAAACAAAGAGTTAAACAAAGGGAGAGATGGAAGACGAGAAGGTTATGATCCAAACTCTTGCTGTGAGATGAAGCTGATTCTGGGATCTCAAAGGCTACACCGGCAGAAGGCAAGTTCTGCTACATTTGAATAGTTCTGACTGAAATGGAAAAGGACTGTCTAGAGATTACCCAGTGCTCTCAGCCCCAGGTTAGCCATAAGGTGACAAAGGACAGATTTCAGCTACAATAGCTCTCAAAGGCCACTTACTATTGTGCTGAAAGAAAGACTGAAATATGCCTTAGTTAAAGGAACGCCACATGGACAAAGCTACAGCTCCATAATGTGCTGGTAGCAGAAAATTTTAAACTAAAAATCTGCCCAGACTATTACCAAGAAATCATTAGCACAAACATATAGCCTTATTAAGAGCCAAGAAGGAAAAGCCAAAACATACCTAAAATGAGACCAAAATCCTGTAATAGTGGGGGCATATTAACCTTCACCTCTCAGAACTAGATAAACCTAACAAAAAATAAGAAAAAGTCAGGGAGATGAACAGAATCTTGAATAAGGTAGCTATCACAGTTATCTAAGAAAAGTGAATGGGAATAGAAAGGAATATACCTTTTTCTCTGTGGTACATGGTACAAATATGGAGCATATAATTAAGGCATAAATACCTTATAATTAAATACAGAAAAGCAGAAATATTAAATGAAAAGGGTTAATGTACAACCAACAAGGATGAATTTAAAGCAATTATTAGATTATTTTGCCTAATTATGTCAATAAAACTATCTAAATTAAATGAATATTTACAAAAATTAAAACTGCCCAGAATAACAAAAAGGAAAATTGAGTCTTTAAATAACCTCATATTAGAAAATGAAATTGAACAAATCATAAATGAGCTTCCTAAGGGGAAAAAAACCAGGATCAGGTGAATTTACAAGGGAATTCTATCAAACACTGAAAGAACTAATTCCAGTATGATGTCAACTGCAAAAAATATATAAGAAAGGAATCCTACCAAATTCCTTCAATTTCAATTTCAACAAAAATCTAGTTCTGATAGGTAAAATATGAAGAACAAAACCAGTAAGTAAGCTACAGGCCAATTTCTCTCATGAATCCTAATGGAAAAATTTTAAATAAAACATTAGCAAGGAGACTGCAGCAGTACAGCACAAAGATCGTACACTATGACCAGGTAGGATTCGTACCAGGTTGCAGGTTAGTTTAATTAGAAAAACTCTAAGTATAATTGACTGTCTCAATAATAAAAAAAACAAAATATATCAAAAGATGCAGAAAAAGCTTCTGACAAGTTCCAACACTCATCCCTGTTAAAACCACTAGACAGCATCAGAATAAATGAAGCTTTTCTTGCAATGATCAGTATTTAGCATCATGGGTAAAAGGTACAAATCAGAAGTCTGCTCAATCTGGAGTGGAGTGAGGATCTCTATCATCACCATGATCATGCCGTGTCACACTGGGAATGCTGACTACAGTAACAACACAAGAAAAAGAGACTGAAGGGATATGCAACAAGGAAACAAAACCATTGCTCTTTGTAGATGAGACAAAGGTATCCTTAGAGAACTCAAAAGAGAATCAGCTAAAAGAACAGATGAAACAATGAACAACTTTAGCAAATTTGCAGGATATAAAATAAACACCCACATCAATCATCAGCATTTCTATACATTACCAACAAAACCCAGCAGGTAGAGATAGAAAGAGAAATTCAATTTAAAATAACTGCAAACAACATAAAATGGTTAGGAGTCTACCTGCCAAGACACACACAGGAATGACATGAATGCCATTATACAACACTACACACAAATAAAGACAGAACTAAACACTGGGAGAACTGTGTGTGGGCAGGCCGAGACAATACAGAAAAAATGACAGTGCTACCTAAATTAATTTACTTATTCAGTTGCTATACTAAACTACCAAAAAAAACCACCTCATTTTTAAAAACTAGGAAAAAATAACAAAATTCATCTGGAGTAACAAATAGTCCAAAATGGGGGGGGGGGGGGGGAAGGGGTGTGTGAAGGAAAGCAGCCAAGCAACTTCAGATCTCAAACTGGTCCTAGTTAAGAAATAGACTGGCTGATCAATGGAAGAGATTATGTATACAATATAGAGAAGTAAATAACCACATTCAACTATTATTTGACAAACACAAAGATCCCAACTACTGGGGCAGGAATGCACTCTTGCACAATAAATAACTGCAGGAAAAACCAGAAAGCCGTGTAGCAGAAAGTCACAGACCATTAATTATCTCACATCATATACCGAGATAAGGCAAAAACGGGTACATCATTTAGACACAAAGAGTGATTTAATAAGTAAATTAGGGAAACACAAAAAAAATGTCTATTCTATCTATACAGATGAGGGAAGTGTTTACAACCAAACAAGAGAGGGAGAACATCAACACAGAAGGCAAAACGGACAATTCTGACTATATGAAATCAAAAAGGGTTCTGCAGAAACAAAATGAATGCGGCCAAAATCAGAAGCAAAGCAGCAATCGAGGAGATGTTTTTCTTACAACTTTCTGACAAAGGTTTCATTTCTCAAATATATGGGAAACTAAACCAAATTTTTTTTTTAAATGATAAGTGGTTGAAAGATATGAACAGGCAGTTTTCAGAAGAAGAATCACGGCTATAAATATCAATAGCCATATGAAAAAGATGCTCTAAATCACTAATAATTATAAAACTGCAAATTAAAATAACACTGAGGTACCTCCTCAAAACCATCAAACTGGGTACTATGGCAGAAATGGAAAACAACAAATGTTGGAGGGGATGTGGGAAAACAGGAATATTAATGCACTGCTGGTGAAGCTGTTAACTGGTCTAACCATTCTGAAGAACAATACGGCACTATGGCCAAACGGTTATAAAACTGTGCATAACCTCTGATCCAGTAATATTACTGCTCAGTCTATACCCAAAAAAGATCAAAGGAAAAGGGCTTACATGTACAAAAAAGTTTATAGCAGCTCCTCTTTCTGTGGTGGCAAAGAAATGGAAATCAAGGGGATGCCTTTGGATGAACAAGTTGCAGTATATGACTGTGATACAATAACTTCTGTGCTGTAAAAAACAATCAGAGGTATGCTTTTCAGGAAAACCTGGGAATACTTATATAAACTGATGCAAAGTGAAGTGAACATAACTAGAATAAAAGTGCACACAGTCACAGCAATACTTATAATAACAATAAATTGTGTGTGACTTAGGACAATTCCAAAGGACTTATCCACCTCCAGAGAAAGAACCAATGAACTCAGGAGTGAACATTTTTTCTTTATTTTTCTTCAACATAGCTAATGTGGAAATGTTCTGCATGACTTCATATATGTGAGTATATGTATACATATGTATGAATATACCTGTATATACATATGCAGTGACATATACGATGGGTGTCCTATTTCTTGCCTTCTCAATAGGCGGGGAAGGAGTAGAGGAAGGAAGAGAATTTGGAACTGAAAGCCAAAATGGTTTTTAAAAACTGAAAAACCCTCACAGGACTGTCTTCTTTTATGAATAAGGTCTTGAGGAACATGCCAAGAAACACATAAAAAGCATTCACCATATAACCATTTTTAAGTGTTACTAATGCCTTTCATTCTTTGCATCACAAGCACTTCATCACCAATTGCACCATCTTCCTACTCTTTCGAGAAAACAAGAAAAGCATGAACAAAACCAACAGATACAAAGACTACGTTCTGTCAGGGAGGGACATTTTCAGCATCTCTCTTTCCCAACCTCTTTACAGAGGGAAAAGAAGTGTGCTTCATTATCTGGACCCTGCATACAAAGGTCAGTGGATTATGATCCAAGCTCAGCTGACAATGCCTGTTTCCATTTACCTTTCTGCAGTGACTGTAGCAACTCCTTTCTTGGTTCTGTTTTCTTTCCCCAATTATTGGACATCCAACTTAGTTTCTAGTTGTTGCTTTTTTTTCCAACCACAAAAAGTGCTTCTCTGATGTGTGTATACACACACACACACACACACACACACACACACACGACTGTGTTTGAGTTCCTTAGCTAGCAGTGGAATTAGTATATCAAATTATTGGAATTATTTGCTAACATTCTGGAGAATGAAAAGTTCCTATTTCATAAAAGTATTAGTCTTATTCCAACATGAGAGTCAACAAAAGATCCAAATTCTTTATTAACCAAGAGAAATAATGGTTTATGTCGATAGTCACAAAGATGGATTGTTTTAAATAAAGGCCATATTCATAAGAGGTAATATCTTTCAAGAAAAAATGTATATTTCTATGCAGGTATACCATTAAAATATTATCATAATGATAATCAATACTAAATTAAACATAGTACTTTAACATTAAAACTTTTTTTTAAGTTCAAATAAGGATATTTTATTTATGTCCAAGTACTGAGCATGACAAGAGCCCCCAAAAAGCACCAAAAAATGAAAGTATCTTTAAAAGTAGGAAACGATCAATCAGCAATGAGTCATTTCCAAATCTTCCAAATCCTTCCCTAGATCCTACTATCCCTGCAGGCTTCTGGCTTCTCCTCTTGAGAGAAATGATTATGAATAGCCAATAATCTGGGGGGATCCAGGGTTTCCCCTTTTTTCTATATTCCCCATTTCCAAGTTCAGTGTCTGGAAGGGCATTACTGATAACGAGATTGAATTCACTCTCTTCAATCTTAGACCCCACCCAGATTTACAATGAATTTAATCCCAAAGGGCTCTACTCAGGTTCCTGGAGATAAATTCTTTGATTAGACAAATGAAAAGAAAAAGACATAATCAAAATTCAATAGAACAGACCCAGCCCCTCATGGCAATATTCATCCTCTCTCATTACTTGATAACCAAACAAAACTGACTGCCACCCTCTGGAATACCCACTCTGACATCACTCAACTATCTGTTCTCTCTAAAGTGAACAATCAATCATCTCTTCTTTGACAAACCTGAAGGCTTTTCCCTCAGTCCTCTCCCCAACATTTGATACTGCTAACCAATCTTTTTCCTGGATATTCTCTCCTCCCAGAGTTTTTGTGTCTCTGTCCCATCCTTTGGTTCTCACGTCACACCCTTTAATTATGAGTATACCCCAAGGCTCTATTTTAGGTTCTCTTCTTTCTCCATACACTCTCTTAGAAACCTCCTAGACTCCCAGGAATCTATTAGCTTAGTGCAGATAACTGCCTGATATATATAAACAGCCTAAAAAGTCTCTCTTTTTAAAGGATGTCCCACAGGAACTGCAAACTTAACATAGCCAAAAGAATTTGATTAATTTTCCCAAAAATCCACCTCAGGGTGGTACAGTGAATAAAGCAGGGACCCTGGAGTCAAGAGGACCTGAGTTCAAATCAGATCTCAGACACTTAATACTTACTAGCCATGTGACCTTGGGCAAACCACTTAACCCCAATAGCTCTGCCTTCCCCCCCTCCAAAACAAAAACAAACCCAAAAAATCCACCTCTATCCCAAATTTCCCTATTGTCAGTTTCTAGAAGTCTTTTTATACCTGTATATCAAGTCTTCAAAATGAAAACAGGAAAGCATTGAATGTGGAACTTAAACAACAACAACAACAAGTAAGCTATATGTAACTAACTGCATACAAGAGAACACACTGAAGACAATTTTAAAGGAGCTCAGGGGATCAATCTGCAGTATCTTGAAAAGTGAAAGATGCCACAAAAAAAAAAAAGAAATGATCACAGACGGTATTATTACTCAAAAACCATTTCAAACATTATGCACAAAAAAGAAATTGACAGGGTCTTTAACAGCTAATAAACAACTCATTATTTCAGAATTAACTGCCTACGTACAGTAATATAATCTACTTATTAAAGGTAAAAAAAAATCCAAACCGAATCAGAAGAGGATAAAGATTCAAAGATTCAATCAGATGTGAGGGCCAGAGTTCAACTTAACCTCCCTTTAACAATCTACAGACTAAGAGAAATGAGGACATAAAAGCCAAGACTCTGCTTGGTCAAATTTCTCTAGAAATTACAGTAATATTAAAAAACAAACCCATTACTGCAAGGCTAACAGGAATCCAGAAACGGACTCAACCAGCAAACACCTGAATTTACAAAGCAGAAAGACATGGAAGCATAAGGCAAATGTTAGTGTGGAATACAAACTTGTCTGAGAAACACTGTGGAGGCCAATAGAATATTATAGCAGTATTGTCGAAACAGAGAAAAAGAGAAATCCAGGAGGAAAAATCATACTACAGAAGGGTAAATCAAGAACTAATCCGCCCAGATTATGCCAAGAGCATCTATGCAAGGAAAGAACACAACACAGAGATGATCAGTCAGTGATTTCTCAGCTATCACATTGGCAAGTCCTACATTTAGACCATCGAACACCTTAGCTGGGAAGCTCTAACATTTGAGATCCCTCAAGAGCTACATGTGGAAACAGAAATGGCCTTCAAAAATAAAGTGAGAGGTGACTGGTACATGCAGGGAAAATCTATACAATTTTCAAGGTACCCCAGGATCAGTTCTTGGTATCTCAACGCGGGGAAGAACCCACAAAAACTGCAATGATCATAAACTGTACTTTTTTTAAATAAAGGACAACTTTAAGATATCAGGAAATACTCATCAATACTATCTACTTTCTCATCCATTAAAAAGCCCTTGTTCAAATGGCATATACATGTATGGTAGGTAGCGGAGGTTACCTCAGTAAGAGGCTACATCCTCACGTTCACACAACTGACCTAAACAGTGAACTGAAAACAAGGCTCCATTTTGAAAAATACTCACGTCATTTAATCAAATAATAACCATTTGCTAAACACCTTGTGTTTAAATGTGCCAGCACTCTAAGTGCTATGAATACCAAAAAAGGCCAACCAATGTCAATATTATTTTAAGAACAATTCTATTGAGTGAATAAGTCATTTTAACGATTATAAATTTCCAAATTAACTACAAAGGATATATAAAGGAAGGTACTACCTGCATCCAGAAAAAGAACTGATAAACAGATGCATAGAATGGCTATCTAACTAGTTACATGCACACACTAGTGTCTAAGAGCAGCAATCTCTAGTGTGGGGAGAGGGAAAAGAGGGAAAAAAGAAACTGACATGATCATTGTATTAGATATTTAAAGGAATGAGAAGTCGTGCATAATAGACGTGCTGTTTCATAGTAAATCGTATCTTTTTTATTGTACTATGTTAGGGAAATAGTTGTTTTATTCCATAAATTAAAATAAAATAATTTTTTCTTTTTTAAAAAATTAATTAATTAAATTTTAGTTTTCAACATCCACTTTTATAAGACTCTATTTTTTACTAGAAAGCACATGACTCAGGAGAACAGAATCTAGAGACTTAAAGGCTCCCTAGCAGGACTACATCAAGACCAGCTCATGCCAAATAAGACCATACGTGCCTTTCTGACAGGGAGAATGGATGATACACACACACACACACACACACACACACACACACACACACACACACACAATGTGTGTATGTGTATATATGTGTGTACACGTGTATACATGTACACATATATAGCATCTATTACATGTAATATACATATGCATACACATGCATATATATATATACATATACAAACACAATTTTAGAAAAGTATTGTTAAAGGCTTCTGTGTTATTTTTGTGGAGAAGATAGAGAAATATGGGGTAAATAATAGTAAAGATAGGTAGAACTAGAACCCTTCAAGTGGCTGGAATAAAAGAAGAACGGATAGTGGTTATGAGATCTTATAAGGTGATGCTTAAGGTCCTTATCAAGGACTCTGTTAAAAGGCATAAATGACAAGCTTAACAAAAGATGACAGATCTGGGATGCACAGTTCGCTCAGTAGGGACAGAGTCAGGATCAAAAAATACCTTGACGGGCTATTTGGCTGAATTTAATCATGTGAAACTTACTAAAAAGAATGTAAAGCTTTACTGCTGGGACCAAGAAATCAGCTTCACAAGCAAAGCTGCAGTTGTGGCTAGAACACAACTCATCTGAAAAGGGCCTGGTGGGTTTAAGAGATCACAAGCACAAAGTCAGTGATCAATTGTTTGTTAACTGACAAATCCAATGACCTCGATCCTCAACCTTCCTGGCTTCTCTTCAGCATCTGACTCTGGGTGTGCCTGACATGGTTCTATATCCCTTCCTGTCTGACCGCTCCTCAAACTCCACTGCTGGATGTGCCCCCCTACCCGTGCTGATGAGCTCAAGGCTCTCCTGGATCCCTGTCCCCCCCTACACCTTTTCTGGGGGTTTTTTGGTCACCTCTATAGATGATTCTCAGATTTGAAGTGACCTTATCCAGTTATTGATTATCTCTCCTGGGACTGCGTCTCACAACACCAAGTTCCTGCTGGAAATGTCCAATTAATTGGACGTCCTTCTGTAGGCCCATCACACTAAATAGGTCTGAAACAGAACTTAGAATCTTTCCTCAAAAATTCACTTCTCTTTAATTTCCTTGTTTCTATCCAGGGCACTACCACCCTTTAGGTCAGCCAGGTTCCTATCCTTGGAGGGACCATCTACTACTCATTCGCCACACACGTCCACTCATTTGCATCATCTTGTAGATTCTACGACCACACTATTTCTCTGATCCCCCCCACTTCCTGCCATCACCTCAGTCCAGTTCTTCATCATCTTCTGCCTGGACCACTTGCAACAGCCCTCCAAAGTTCTCTCCCCTCTTCGACCTATCACCCACATACATGGCTGCCAAAGTGACTCCTGGAGCACAGGTCTGAGGAAGTTACTTCCCTGTTCAATAAAGTCCAATGGTTTTCAGATCAAATACAAACTTCTGCTTGTTAGTCCTTCACATCCTGACCCAAACTCCCTCCAGCTTCCTTCACCACCCGAGGCAACATGGGCCTACTTCTGGTTCCTCATGGATAACACTGCATCTCCCTTCTTAATGGCTTCACACAGGCTGCCCCACATGCCTTAATAAACCCTCCCCTCATCTCTTACTTTCCAAAATCCCTCTTTCCTTCAGGGGAAGACATGAGCGTCATCTACATTATGGCCTATTATATGAAAGAGGGATTAATCAATCTGTTCTATTTGGCTCCAAAGAATCCAATTAATAACAATGAGGGGAAGCTGTAAAAAGCAAATTTAGATTTGCTGTAAATAAAAACTTCCTTTTAAGTTAGTTAGGAGATATCTAGTGATGAGTCTTCTGTTCACAAGTTATCTCCATGTAAAGGCTATGTGATTAGTTATAAGGTCTGTGTTGTAGAGAGGGTTCTTGCTCCAGGATGGGCCTCAAAGGTCTCTTCTCGATCTCTGACTCTTGGATCCCTGAGCTCCTTTCGAGGCACAAGCGTTGTTTCCTACATATGTGGTCCTTCTGATCCCCTCAGCTGTTATGGAAATGAAAGAGAAGTGAAGAAGCTCTGATGAAGTTTCCACTATGTGCTGGGCACCATGGCAAGAGCTCTCTGAACATCTCATCTGATCCTCATGACAACCTTGGGAAGGAAGTGCTAATACTATCCCTATTTTACCTCATCTTTTTTTTTGGTTTTTGCTTTTTGGAGGGCAATTGGGGTTAAGTGACTTGCCCAAGGTCCCACAGCTGGTTGTGTTAAGTGTCTGAGGTAGGATTTGAACTCAGGTCCTCCTGACTCCAGGGCTGGTGCTCTATGCACTGTGCTACCTAGCTGCTCCTCCCCATTTTACAAATAAAGAAACTGAAGCAAACATGTTAAGTGACTTGCCCAAGGTCACACCGCTAGTAAGCGTCTGAGACCATATTTGAACTCGGGTCTTCCTGACTCCCGTCCCAGGGCTCTCTCCACTGTGCCACCCAGCTGCTCTGAAATCACTTTGAATTTATTTTGTATTTATCTGTCCCGTATATGTTGTTCCCTCATCCCCCAAGACGCTGTCAGCTCCTCACCTGCAGAGACTGCTTCATTCCTGTCTCTGTACGGCCACTGCCTGCCTGGCATGCAGAGGGCACTTCAATGCTTCCCCCACTGACACAATCATAACCACTCTTCATCTCCGTGGACTGTCTTTCTGAGAAGCTGTAGCTTTAAAAAATAATAATAATAATTCTCACATGACCAACTCTCCGATGATAAGTCTCTCCAAACTGGGATCCGATTCAGGTCGATCCTTGGTGACGCCCTCCACTGTCAGCCATGTGCTGAAAGCCCTTCTATTTGGCAGGAGGCGGCTTAGACTGAAGGCTATCCCAGCAGATCCAACAAAGCAGGCGCTCAATGGGACTTCTATCAAGTTCCTAAAATGTGTTCTGTTTCATGCTGAAGTTTGTGGATTGTTTCGGGTCTGACCTCTCTGTGGTACTTCCCCCCTCCATGGCTCCATTCAAACCGTCTGCTCTCCAAGTCTGGAACACGTTTGGCAGTCCTACCTCTGCAGCTTTCACGGAGTTCTCTTCACCCAGAATGCCTTCCTAAGCTTCCTTTAATCCCCAAGTTCTTACTCCTTCCTTCCCTACCTATTTAAATGATACTCAGCTTTGAAGACTCAGCCACAATCCCTCATCCTGGGTACATCCAACTTGGACAATTTCATGACCACCCTCTCTCTTCTCTGAACCTACTGCGCTCGCTATACCATCCACCTGGCAATGAATAACGTGCGACCTTGGGCTATTCCTATCGTTCTGTATTTAACTGCTCACATATTTATGTTATGGCTTCCCAGTTACAGTTTAACTTATCAACCTTTTCCTTAAAGAGCTTACCCTTCTTTGGATGCCACAAAGTGCCTTGTACACAGTGGGCACTCAATACATATTGAATTGATCGATTACATCTTCCACAATTAATTCCCTCCTCTTCCTATACACTTAGCCTTGCCTTCTACTGTAAAATGCAATTATCTGTATGCATATCATATAAATAGTTCTTTGTCAGTTCACTGCTTTGATTGTTATTCACTACAGCCTTTCCATCTTGTATGTGTAAACATAGTTCATGTTATTCTATAATCTACTGAAGGACAAAGATAATGTGTTTCATTTTCTTTATATACTTTCACATGAAATTATAAACTCAGTACACACATGCTTTTTGGGGTTTTTGGGATTTTTTTATTGTTTTTTTTTCCACATATGCTTTTTGAAGGACAGTAACCTAAGAAGCAGATGAGAACCCTGAACTGACCATTTAATACTGGAACCTGTAATGTGCCTGAGCCAAGTTCCAAACAAAAGCTGCATGGATAATCCAATGATAAAAACATTCAATATCCTTATTAATACGTAGACGCAGATTTTAAATTACCAATGAATGACACTCGTATTTATCTTTGGGCTTTGAAAGACAGAAGGCAATGAGGTGTAACAGAGTCAGACCTGGCTAGAAATCTCAGCTGTGCCCTCGGTCCGGTCCCATGACTCTGGACAAGTGACATGCTCTCACAGCCTCAGTTCCTTCAACTACAAAGTGAGGGGAATGGACTAAAGGACCTCTAACGCCTGTCCTTTCTAGCTTTTTATCCATAACTCTAAGATCAGGTGAAGAAACCAAAGAAAAATCATTCCAAGCGCTGAGTGTGTGTCAAGCCCTAGGCTTGATAATGCCAAAAGAACAAAAGAGAAAGTTTCTGCCCTCAGAAAGCTTCATGCTAATAGGAGACTAGAGACCTCTATAGACACATCTATGGCTACAGCAACATATAAGAGTGTGCATGTGTGTGCGTGTGCATGTGTGTGTCTGTGTCTGTGGCAACCAGGAAAGGGTCACAGGAAATGAAGAGCTGATCCCCAGAGCAGTCACCTGGCTTCCTTTCCCAGAACAATGGTAGTGTGGCAGTACTGATTTCATTCCAGAGCACCTGGGGAATGGGGAAGCAGGATAGGCAGCAAGGTGGCTGGGGTGGGCAGCTGCCCACCATGTGAAGGACCTGGTCTGGTAGTCTGGTGTCAGCTACAAAGAGTGGCCTGGAGCCCAATCAGCTTACAGATAACCTACGGGGCTCCATCCAGCTTTCTAAATCTATGATCCTATGAGTCTGATTTTATTTCATTGAAGCTGGAAGGTTAAACAGGAAAATTTTAAGTGCCAATTCATTAATCAGGCAAACTAAAGTGAGAGTGTACCTTTTTAAGCATTATTATTTAATTAGAACACCAACGCTTACTTTAAAAAAAAAACAACAGAATCATAGATTTAGAACTAAGAAGACAAGAAGTTCTAGGCCAAGCTCTTCAAGGAACCTGAGACCCCAAGTAGTTAAAAGACAGGCTCAGGATCACAGTGCTAACGAATGACTGAGGAAGGAGTCAAACTAGGTCTTCCTGACTCCTAGTCTAGCACTCACTGCCTCTCTAATGGCTAAATTGAAAAAAAAAAAAAAAAAGAAAATCATTTTACCCAACCACCTAATATTAAATTCTAAGCTAATATGCCTCTAAAATGCTCCCATCATTCCTGCACCTTGCACACTTTACAAAGACTCACTGTGTGCATAACATTGTTCTGCTTTTTTCATGTAACATTTGAAGTAAACATTTCCATGAAATCAGAATAGTCTGTGTAACGAGCATTTTAAATGAATGTTTAGATGCAGTTAAGATTTCACTTAAATCCACAAAGGTTATTTAAAAATAAGCACTTAACTGCAACTTTATTGGAAACAAATTTTACTGATTAGTGAAGTAAATTAGCACATATCCTTTTATTAAATAAAGTCCTTTATCAAACATGCAACTCTGATCACATCACACACACAATATGGAAAAGGGGTCAGTGAGGGTGTCGGCTACAACTGGAAATGTTTGCTGAAAGATTTCCTTTACATCTTCAAGATTATCTTTTCAAAATGTAAATTCTTTCAATAACAATCTCTGACAAGTAACTGAAGAAAATTAGTGAAGATGACTTTTTTTAATCATTCTATACTTGAATTTCTTCTTACAGAAAGACAACGTACGTCTTGATGACATACTATGACAATAAGCCAAAACCTAGCCACAATCCAAGATAGCCACAGAGTTAAGGGAAGAAAATCCTTTCTCATTCCGTCCAAAACCAACACAGATTTTCTGCCATACAAAACTTTTGCTAAAATTGCATTTGCCCTCAGTTCATTCTTGTGTTTTACAAAGTTAATAAAAATAACATTCTTTGGGGGAATTAACTTCACACATGGTTTTAGAGACAATTCAAATATATTGTGAATGTTTTTTGTTTCTTTTTTCTATCATGATAAATAACTTGCCTCAGCTAAGCACCAAGTACAGAACAAACTGGCTATTCTAAACTACAGGGCAGTGTCCTTTTACCAACAGGTCATTTAAAATGCAGATTTGGCAAGAATCAACAAATCAGGTTTTACCACATCAGTCCAACTGGATGCTACCTACACTTCACAAGAAATAAGAGTATCCAGAGCCCCACTGACCAAATAGCTAAAAAAGATGTGGTTAACTCAAGAGAAAAAGAAAAGCTCCTAAGAGAATTTCTCATAAAGCAATCTCACAGCCAGATGTCCAAATATCAACCCGGTCAAGTCCTACCTGAGACAAGCAAGGACACAGGATAGAAAGGGCAAGTCTAGGAAGTCAGGCAACTGAATGAAATCCCACTTCTGTCACCAACTTTACGACAGGGACAGAAGAGAATCGCCACGGCTGTTTCCTCATGTGCCACATTACGGCTATGGACCACATAATCTTTAAGGTCCCATAAAATTCTACAAAAACACCCCCCCAAAAAGGTGAAAACAAATGTTTTATGAAGACTAGACTAACTCTTAGAGAGAAAATCTAGAAAGACATAAAATGAAAGGTTCCTATTTTCCTTCGAGATGAAGGTGCTGAGTAGAACAGAGGATATAAAAGTATATATTAAACAGAGGACTTGGAAAGACGATCAACTGACTAATTTTCACTTATATTACAATTACTAGCAGTCATTCTAATACCACTTCAGAGAGCACCGGGTTACTGATGTGCCAGGTACTGAGGTAAATGCTTTTCACCTGTTTTCTCTCATCTGACCCTCACAACAACCCTATGGGGCAGATGTTGTTATTATCTACATTTTACAAAGGTTAAGTGATCTGCCCAGGGTCACGCAGCCAGTAAATATTTCAGCACTAAAAATTTAAACTCAGGTCTTTCTGACTCCAGGTCTAACGCTCTATCCACTGGGTCACCTGGCTGCCCCTAAAACGAACCTTGATTGAACACATTTCCCTAAAAATTCCATCCAAGGGACTTTATTTATTAAAACAGCCTACTGAAGCACTGAATGGAATGGCTCTAAAGACAACATTATTGTGAAGGTGAACCACTAAAACAAAGACAAACAGACACATTTCTCAATAAAAGCAACATAAGTGAGCAGCCAAACCATTCTGTTCTTCATCTCGGCTTCCTTTTCTATATGTAAAAAGTGAGGGATCTGGATTAAATGAACCCTTACATTTCCTTCTAGGACAAAGTCTTATAATCCCATGAGGGCAAGCTGTCACAGGGGCTCATTGTCTGGTTCTAACTTTTCTCATTTCTCCTAGATTATTTACCTCTCCGTGATCCCCTGTCCTCTCCCACCTCTGTGCCTTTGTACATGCCATCCTCCCAGGAAAATAATCTTCCACCTCTAGGATGGTCTTCACATTTAGGGAGGAACCAAGGAGGTCATCTCAGAGGTCAGCTCATCCAAACTTCTCATTTGAGTGCTGATCCTTAGTACCCCCCCCCCCCACTGTACCTCACCCCTGTCTTTCTCTATTTAAATCTTCCCCTTCTTTCAAATGCCAGCTCTGATGTCACTTCTGCGTGAAACTGTATGTACACCAATTTCAGGTGCTGACTCTGGGGGTTTGGACTGGTAGTTCCCCATGTCTGGAAAACATGAGTTAGATTCCTCCAAAGCACATCTTGGGCATCAATTCCTGGACGGGCCTTTCCTAATCTCTCCTGTGGTTAGTGCTCTCTCTCTCAAAATTATTCTGTGTTCATTACCTTCTAGACAATGACATTTACATAACTTTTTATTTAAAGTTCGCGAAAAGTTTTGTTAGCTCATATGAGCCTCCAAGTTAAATACTTCGTATTTACTTCGCAGTGTCCGCTCTGATCTATCCCTTTGCCCATCCCAATAACTCCCTCCTTGCAGGAAGAACGGGGTCATTTTTGTATTAGAGCCTTCTCAGATTCCCAACTGTTCTTCTATTTTATGTACATATGTGTATATTATTTATATTTATATGCACATATATGTAATGTTTCAGCTTGTATGAATTATCTGTGTATTTATTGTACGGTAGATATGAATGCTGGCTCCTGGAAGACAGGGAATAGGTCCTGTTTCATCTTTGTATTCCTACTCTGCCAGTGTGCTGTGGATGGCAGGCACTTTGTTGGAACTGAAATTTCTAAAATCCATGACCATTTTAATCCTCATATTTATTGCACTACTTCGCCCTCTGTCCTTCTTTGGGACTTGACCATGCAGCTTCCCTAACCCTGCCCTCTCCAGCCCCCACCTCGAAGTTCCTTAAGGGCAGGGGTTGCCTTTTTTTTTAATTTAAAATTTTTTTTAACTATTTGTATCCCCATGTGCCTGCCACATGAGAGGTGCTGAAGAATCGTTTACTATAGTCTAAAGCCTCAAGGATTTCCTCCTATGACAGTGTGCCCTCATTGAGCACAAAATCCCATTTCCTGGTGATGTTTCATAATGTCATACTATTATTTACTTAGCTTTTCACATGTATGGTTACAAAAAAAACAGGGACAGAGAGAAGAGACCGGACCCGTGACTTCACTGATCTAAACAACTCTCAGGCAAGGAAACTTCCTCTGCCGATGTAGGTGACACTTGCCTTGTAACTTAGACTACTGACTCGCTCAAAGTGAGAGTCAATTTATGTCAGACTTTGGACTTAAACTTGGCTCTTCCTGGCTCTGAGCTCAGCTCTCTATCCATTACTAGATGCTGTTTCTCAATAGTTTTTTAAATTGTATATAAAAGAGAAGAGTTTGTTTTTATTGACTTTGTAAAATCCAAAAATAGTCAAAAATCTCATTTTAGAAAGTATTTATTGTCTATGGAAACGCTACATTTTCCCCCCTTCTGCTTTAAACCAGGGGATATCAACTCAAGATGGCATGCTGAGAAGTTTCCAAACCTCACTTTAGAGCTGGCCATTTTTTAAATGGAAGAAAAAGCATTTAGTAAACACTGGCTCAGTGAATAATGGGGCTGGGCCTAGAGTTAGGAGGAACTGGTCTTCCTGAGTTCAAATCTTGCCTCAGACACTCTGGGACCCTAGGTAAGTCACTTCACCCTCTTTGCCTCAGTTCCTCATCTGTAAAATGAGCTGGAGAAGAAATGCAAACCACTCCAGTATCTCTGCCAAGAAAACCCCAAACAGGGTCCCAAAGAGGCACATTTGTTTGGTCTACGCCAAGCACAATGCTGACCATTTAGGAACTTACCTTCTAAGAGGGGAAAATGTGGCTGAAGGGTGACCAAGAAAAGATATTTTAGGTCGAAGTTGAAATGTAGAGAATCACAAGGGAAGCTTGACATACCCTTTGACAGAGCAAAGGCATTATTTATCTGATTAGTCAGTAAATTAAGGAACTGTTGGGGGAAAGAGACAGCTGCACTGGGGCAAGGCTTCCATTCCATGAGGTGCCCAATGGAGGCTGCCGACAGTCTTAGGCACAAGTGTGTCTAAAGTTAGGGAGAGTCTAACTGAAACAATTTGTAACTGTAAACGATAGTCAATTACACCACACATTTATGTATATGGCACATTAACATAATGTCCCAGCATATAACTATAATTACATTAAACTCAACTACTACTAAATGCGTTAAAACAACCTGCACTAAAAATGATCGCAAGACAACTGCCCTCCCCCTGCAAAAAGTCAAAAGAAAATGATTCCTTTGGGAAATAAAAAAGAACAAAGGAAAGCAAATGTATTTAAATAAGAGAGGGGCAGGAAGTAATGAAGAGGCTGAGAATCTCAAAACAAAAACTTTGGTAAGTGAGTGAGAAGAGTAGTAATGTTTGGAAAGACCGGGGAACGTTTTAATTCCTTCCCACTCAGATTAAGGCAATGGGAGCTTAGCTCAAATATGAATAAGTGAAGTGAATAACTGTGGACAGAAACTCAAAGTTAAAAATAAAAGGAAAACTACAGAATGAGGATACAGAACTGTGGGAAGAGGAAAAATGTCTAGAAAAAATATCAAAGAAGTCAAAGGACAAATATAGTGGGCGCAAAAGCATTAGAAATGCAGACAAAAAAGGGCAGAGAATAGAAGATTATTTACCCAGAACAAGACGGCTTGGCATCCATCGTATCCTATGACAAAGTGCCCATTTTGTTTAAAACAATCGATCACCCACCTCTGGATACATCAGTTCTCATAAAGTACTACCTAAGCTCTGGGGTCAATGAGGCGTCTAGTGGATAAAGCCCTGGCTCGGAAGGAGGATGCGAGTTCAAATTCGGCCTCTGACATTTGACCCAAGGCAAGTCAGTTAAGCCCAACAGCCTTGCAAAGCAACAATAAGGATGACAATAATAACAACGTAGCTAAGTTTTCAAATGACCCAACCATGCCACACTCGGTGGTACTGTTTAAAACGACTCTGGTCTGGGATCACTGCGAAGTCCAAACGTCCGAAGGAGGAAGAGTCAGAGCACAACGTAAGGACCGCGCAGCAGGCTAAGCTACGGAGAGGGGGGGGGGGGGGGGGTCCTGTATGGGCACAGATCCGGGAGATGAGGAGCCCCTATGGGAAGGGGCAGCAAAGCCCCAGAATGAGGCTCAGCAAGGGTCACAAAGAGCCCGGCTCATTCGGTCCTACTGTCAGAAGGCTCTGAAATAACTTCACAGGGCCAAGAAAAATATTTTCATGGTGAATCTGAGGCCATTATCTCCGGACGGGAGTCCGCAGGCAGAGCCAGAAACTGGACTGGCAGCGCTGGGTTTAGGGACGATCTAAGCGCGATGAAGTGACTTGTTCCTTCGGAGACAACTCGCTAGAGATCAGTGAGCACCCGGCGCTGCGAGTGCACCCCGACTGTGCCCCCCTGAGAGCGCGGGACCCTGGGCTCCACAGATCCAGACCCCCGGCCAGCAGAGCCGGGCTAGAGGTGGCCCCGGTGACGTACCCACCTGCCGCCGGGCTTTAAGGGCTTATTCCTCCAACTTTGGTTCTCAAGTCAAGATTCAGGACACCTCCCCGACACTGGCAGGAGGCTGGCAGAGCCCGTGCCAGGCGGCAGCCAATGCAGAAGCCCCTTTTCCCCTCGAGCAGCGCGGCACCTGTCATACCCACCACCACCATCACCACCATCATCACCATCAACCCCCTCCCCCTCCTCCTGCCCCTCCCCCACACTCCCACGCAGCACCTCGCAGCCTCCTCCAAGTGGCACCCCGCCCTCCCCCGCTGCCACCCGCCCGGGTCCCCATGACAACCCGGCCCCTCTCCTGCTCACCTCAAGCACCCCCAATGCCCCTCCCCCTGAGCCATTTCCTCCTCCTCCACACCCCCCCTCGGCGCCTCTCCCCGGGGGGGGGGGTCACCACCCAGCTCCCCTAAAGGCAAACGAGCCCCCGTGGGCCTGCCTCTCCCCCGGGGCGAGGAATCGGGGCCGGATATTCAGGCCGGTGTCCTCTCGGAGCCCGTCCGCCGGGGCCGGGGGGCGGGGGGGGGTGGGGGGGGCAGAATGCCGGCGAGGCCGCTCACCTTGAAAGGGTTGTTGAGATCCGGGTCCGCGAACGGGTTACTGTCGAAGTCCGACATGTCGCTCGCGGCGTCGGCCGGCGGAGGGCCCAGGGGCAGAGACAGGGAGATGCCGCCGCCGAGGCTGCCGCCGATGCCGCCGATGCCGCCGATGCCGCCGCCCCCCTTGCGCGCTCACGTCGCCGCCGCTGCCGCGGAGCCGATCCCGGGCCGGCGCCACAGCCTCCTATTGGCGACCCGCTGGGCCCCGCTACTGCGCATGCTCGGAGCGGCCGCCCCTCCCGGGCCCGATCCGGGCTCCGGGTTTTCGCGAAAGCTCAGCCGGGAACCGCGATGGGAGGGAGCGCGGAGGGAGGGAGCGCTAGGGCGGGGGGGGTGGCGAGACCCGGAAGGGACGGGGCTGCTGGTCGGGGATGGGGGGGGGGGGTGCGTAGCCCGGACGGCAGTGCAGGCCAGATGGAGGGAGAGGCCTTGTTTGCGGGTAAGGGACCCCCCCCCCCAACCGTAACTCCTCCCCTCGCTCTGCCCCTCCCCCATCGGCCTCCCTGGGGAGAAGTGGGGAGCTTTGCGCTGAGACCCCCCCCCTGCGGGGTCCTGGGGCCGTCACTAGAGGCAGGCAGGTCTGTGGAGTCGGGATGTGGTAAGTTACAGTTGCGATTCCCCCAAAGGCGAAGGGTCGCTGTCTTCCCCCCCCCAAAAAAAGTCCACTTAACATCCCCCCCCAACTGTTGTAACTGTTTTCCGGCACTTTGGGCAGCCTCCAAACTATGGAGCAGTGGATGCCGCGGTTATGGGCGCTCCTCACTGAGCATGCTCAGGAAGCTCCCTGGGGTTACCCCGGGGGCACCCTGCAAAGACCTCCCCAAAATGGGTGCCCCCCCGGAAGTGACGTCAGCTGAGAGGGTGGCCTCGGGACAGAGCTGACCATGTGCTTTTTTCTGAAACTGGACGAGGGGTGAGCCCTGTGGAACCCACCCAGAGGTTCTTCCCGGCTCTGGCATGACCGAGGTGTGTCTGGTGATCTTTACTGAAGGGTTCAAGCCCTCCTACAGGACTTAGTTTTAAAATACCATGTTAACTGCCAGGCCCATCAGTCTACCAAAACATTACTCTATAGGCTAGAAAAAAGACTCAGAAAATTCATCTGGAAGAACCAAAGGTCCAGAATATCAAGGCAGCTAATGAGGAGAAATGCCAGGGAAGGTGGCCCAGCCAGACCAGATTTTAGTCTGTATTATAAAGCAGCAGTCATCAAAACCATTTGGCACCAACTGAGATCAATGGAATAGGTGGGTTACAGGAGGATAAACCCAAAGACCCAACTTCTGGGATAAGAACTCACTGTTTGACCAAAACTGCTGGCAAACTGGGAAAACAGTGTGGCAGAAACTGGGCATAGACCAATATCTTAACATCTGAATGGGTGTATGATCTAGACGTAAAGACTGATACTGTAAGCAGTCTGAGGAAGAGAGGAATAGTTTACCTGTCAGATTTACAGAGAAGGGAAGAATTCATAACAGCACTACGGAATGCAAAGTGGATAACTTTGATTACATTAAACTAGAAGAGGTTTGTAAAAATAAACCCAAAGTAACCAAAATTAGGAGCAAAGTGGAAAATTGGGAAAGAATTTTTACAACTAGTGTCTCTGATAAAGGCCTCATTTCTAAAATATACAGAAAACTGAGTCAAATTTATAAGAATATATGTCATTCCCCAACTGATAAATGATCAAAGGATATGAGCATGCAGTTTTCAGAGGAAGAAATTAAAGATATCTAGAAACATGAAGAAATGCTCAAAATCACTGTTGATTAAAGAAATGCAACTCAAAACAACTCTGAGGCACCACATCTCACCTGCCAGATTGACTAAGATGATACAACAGGAAAATGATAAATGCTGGAGAAGATGTGAGAAATTTGCAACACTAATGCATTGTTGGTGGAGTTGTGAACTATCCAACCATTCTGGAGAGCAATTTGGAACTAAAGGGTTATAAAAATGTGCATACCCTTTGACCCAGCAATACTACTTTTAGGGCTGTATCCCAAAGAGATCATACAAGTGGGGAAAAGACGCATAAGTACAAAAATATTTATAGACACTCTTTTTGTGGTGGCCAAGAATTGGAAATCAAGAGGATACCCAGCAATAGAGGGAATGGCTAAATAAGTTGTGGTTTATGAATGTAATGGAATACTATTGTGCTATACAAAATGAGAAGGCAAACTTCATAATAACATGGAGAGACCCATATAAACTGATAACTGAGTGAAGAGAGCAGAACCAGGAGAACATTGTACACAGTTACAGACACATCATATCTGTGATGACTAACTCTGATAGACTGGGCTCCTCCCAGCAATGCAGGGTTATAAGACAACTCCAAGGGACTCATGATGGAGAGGGCTATCCACATCCAGAGAAAGAACAACAGAGTTAAGTGACTTGCCCAAGGTCACACAACTTGTATCTGAGGCAAGATTTGAACCCAGATCTTCTAGGCTTCACAGGATTGCTGAAAGGGCACTACCATGTAAACAGTAAAACAATCTCTATGAGCTGAAATTAGTATTTATATTCTGTATATCACAAATACTAATCATATACTCGGTAATGTAGTTTGCAAAGCCTGTGACTTTTCATTTTCAGGTTTTAGACAGATGCAACAATGCTTGAAATCTCCCAAGGTTGTACTTGATCAATTGTCAAATGACTAATAGAAATAAGTGCTTCAGAAATTAGATGGTAGGAAACAACATGATGGGTGAGAATGGTTTTTGAAGACTTTCTGGAGAAGAGATCAAAATATGAGTAGAATGTGAGTACCTGGAGAAAATGAGGGAAAAACAGCAGAAGAAGAATTTCAGGAGTTAATAGTGAGCACATTTAGTTTGGCTGGAAGGGGTTTTAAAAGCTAATTGAAGATAATAACATTATAGATTTGTAGGTTGTAGACGGCTTTGACTCAGAAGTGATTCAGAGCAAACGTGCAACAATTTATCATTCAGAAACCACAAAACACTGAACAGTGTTGAAAGCAAAACTTCTATGCACAACCAAAATCAATTTTTCAACTAGTATGTCCCTGATGTTTGAGAGCCTTTTTAAACCAACTGTTCATAAAGCTGTGTCCATGTTTCTTATCTACTTATCTGTCCAATTTAAATTGTAAGACATCTGAGAAGAGGCTGTATGTTAATTTCACACTGTATACACTGCTTCAGGATACAAGCATATTCAGTAAACAGAATTAATCATTAAAGGGAATGGGGAATTTATCTTACCTCAAAGGGATTGCTGATGTCTGGACTCACAAATGAGTCAGAAATGTAAAGGGTCATGTCTCTCACTGGGTCCATCCAGAAGAGTTATTGCTATTGTTCCTATTTACTACATTATGAAATGATATAACCTTTCTCCAAGACCAGTTCAACTCTTCCATTGGCTGGCCTTCATTAAGTGTCAGAGAAGATGGTGGCACCTGTGGAATGGAAAAGAAATGCATACTTTTGTTTTGTTTTGTTTTTGGCACAAGCCAGGGTTCATTCTGAAGGAGAAAGGGTGAAATGACTGCACTGTATAGACAAAAATCAGCAATTAAACTCTACAGAAGTATTATTCATGTAGCTGATGCCCAAGAGGATTTAGAACAGAGGTTGTTCATCTCAGTCTCTGAACTTGTTTGTTTGGTTTTTTTAGTAATTTTATTTCTGTATAATTGGTTTCCTTTGTAGTCCTATGCATTTATGTATTTTAAAGCATCATTTTCAGGTGTCTGTAGGCTTTACCAGACAACAGGGATCTCTGACACAAAAAAGGTTAAGAACTCCTGATTTAGAAACAGAAATTCCTTCTTAAGGAAAAAAGTTCAGATTATGCTTTTTCTTTCCCTTTTAAATGCAAGTTTTGTAATGTAGCAAGGATTCTCTGGCTCTCTCCCCCATCCCCAGACTGTTATGTCTTCCATCAGGGCACTATAAAGGTACCATGAAAAGCTGAGTCTCTCCTCTGCTGCCATGGGCTCAAGTCCACATTGGTTGCATTCTCCCCATTGTTAGGTACCAGCATCCCGGTTCCATTTAACCACTTAACATCAGGTAGCTTTTCCAAAGGCATATAACTTCAAAGATATAATAAGGAAAAGCATACAACATTTCTCCCAGTATCTCCAAGGCGTGCTTGGCCCTATATATTTTCAGTCTCTGGGGGACTGGGCTCCAAAATTAGCTCAGTTCCTAATAGCATTGGTCTTACCAAGTTTACATCCAGATGTGCCATGGCTACCATATTAAGCCATCAAATGGGCTGAGATCCCTGCTCCTTGGGACATGGATGCCATTGGTGTTTCATTGGCTCTGGAACCCCAGCCTCAATGCTGATTTCCAGATGCTCATGGTTCACTTCCCCAACTGGGATGGGGAAGTCACTAAAGCTGACAGGCCTTTGTGAATACCTTTGAAGCCCATAAGATAGACTCCCATTCACCATGTGGTCTGCAGACTAGAACCAGTTACACAATATCTATGCATGCTCTGCACTCTGCAAGGCATTTCCTTTACTCATCATGACCATTTTCACAGAACCAACTCTGCAGCTTCCTCCATGGAGTTACATCAGCCAAGCAAGCTAATGACCATGCACTAGATTGCATTAGACATATATTTATGGGGTGGCTAGGTGGTGCAGTGACTAGAGCACCAGCCCTGGAGTCAAGAGTACCTGAGTTCAAATCCAGCCTCAGACACTTAACACAAAAAACTAGCCATGTGACCTTGGGCAAGTCACTTAACCCCAACTGCCCTCTAAAAAGCAAAAAAAAAAAAAAGACATATTTATAATAAAACCCAAACTGCTTACACAGCATTAACACCTAAGGAATGCACATATATTTTGGGAAGCTAGGTGACTCAGTGGATAGAATGCTGGGTCTAGAGTCAGGAAGACCTGACTTCAGATCCAGTCTCACACACTAACTGTGTGACTCTGAGCAAGTCACTTGACCTTTATTTGCCTTAATCCACTAAAGAAGGAAATGACAAATCACTCCAATATCTTTGCCAGGAAAACTCCTTTGACAGAATTGATGAGCTAAGGTTCATGGGGTTACAAAGAGTTGGACACAACCAGACAACATGTTGGAAACATGTCTGTATAAAGTTGACTCTCATTATCTGCCTATGGCAGGAATGGTGCTTTTGGGCAAGAAAACCAAAAGACTATGGAATTTTACAAACGTTACTTATTCTGATGAATCTGACAGATACTGTACTAAAAAAAGAATTAAGCTCCTACAGAAGAATTTAAGAAAGTGAAAAATGAGTGATAAAATCAGCACAAATGAATGTGTTTCTGGAAATGCCAGGGGAAAGTTTTATTGCTGTTATCTGAAAGGACATAAATCCATATAACAGTTTTCCCTTTAAAAATTGTTTCCAGGGGTATCTATGTGACACAGTGAATAGAGCACCAGCCTTGGAGTCAGGAGGCCCTGAATTCAAGTCCAGCCTCAGACACTTAACACTCACTAAGCCCTGTGATGTTGAGCAAGTCACTTAACCCCAATTGGCCTGCCCTCCTCTCTCCAAAAAGCAAAAAAGAAAATGGTTTCCAAAATTTCTCACCTTTGTAGAAGCAAACTTTTTAAAAAATCTACATTAGTTTGAGTGCACTGGAAAGGAACATAATGGCATTTATAAAAACAATTTTACCAAATGCACAAGATTAAAAATAAATCCAAAACTAAGCACATGCTACTAAGTGATATTTTCTAAAGATCCTCATGATTTCCCACAGGATAAATTAGATAACTAAAGGCAAGTATTGCCAAGCCTCGATTGCCATTATGTCATGACAGGTGATACTGTCCAAAAAATAAAATATTTCTGCATCATTCATGATATGGAGTAAATGCTAAGAAGTGGGAGAGAAATGCTTGACTTTTCAGCCAATTACAGGAAATAGAATGAGAAGTGTGCTTAAATAGGTCTGTTCCATGTACAAGTTCTATATTGATACAGAACTTGCGATGAATAATAATTGTCATTTATATATGACAAAAAAAAATTCACCTTCTGCATATGGAATGGGAGAGACTGATCAATGAGAGTCCAGGGCTTAGATAATGCTTTTCCTAGTATCAGCCCACAAAGAGCCCTGGTGAACTTAAATAGGTACCCCAATTCAAAGCATGCCTAAGGATTCTTTGTTCTGCTGACTTTGGCATGTTTATGAAAAGCTTGCTGCTCGGTCAGAGCAGGCTTTGTGAAAAAGAAGACATAACCAAATGAATTCTCTTGCTTTCTCTGGCATCTTTTGAGTGAGGAGGAAGAAATACAGTGTACCTCCAAGTAGGGACACAGGTGGAAAACACCAGCAGGATGCACTGCTTCAGCTGCCTTACCACCCTACCTGGACCATCACGCGACCACACAGGCAGGGTACCTGTGTGTCTTTTGTCCCAAAGGTAGCTGTTCTTGTAAGACAGCAACTAAGTAGCATTTATGTAACACTTGAAGATGAACAAGACAACTTTCCATACATTTCATTGGATACTCAATACAGTCCTACAAGACAGGTGCTGTTATCCTCATTTTAGAGGTGAGGATTTTGAAGCTGATCGAGGTCGAGGGACTTACCCAGGGTCCCACAATGCCGCCTGAATTCCCCTTTACAACAACCTCTACTATTTACTATCCACTATTTTAATAGAGAAGAGCAGAGAGGGTATATTAACACAGAATTAAGAAAGAACAAGATCTGTTTTCACCTTCTATTGAAGGTAGAAGAAAGGACACAATGAAAAGATCTCTTTGAGACAAAAGACCTGGGTCCTTTGCCCTTTACTGCCTATGTGAAGCTCAGCGTGTTCCTTAACCTCTCTGGCCCCAAGTTCCTCAATTATAAAACAGGAGAATTAGGCTAGAAGACCTTTAAAATCACTTCCAAATTTCAATATTGTGCATTCTGGGCTGGTGAATGTAGGGGTAGCCTGTTGAGTATCTTATAATGATCTCCAAATATGGTTATGAAATATTTAGAATAAAAGATTTAGAATTGGAAGCTACATAAGAGTTCATCTAGTTCAGCAAACCCCTTAGATGGATGAGGAAACTGAGACAGAGAGTAATTTGCCCAAGGTCATATAGGTCATAAGTGGCAGAGGGAAGATTGAGCCCAGTGCTTAACTGCAAGGTTAGCATTCTCTCTCTCTCTACTGCATTGTCTCCTTTACTCTCTTTTTACTATGGCTACAGTCTGCTGATCCCTCTGGTTTCAAATTAAAACCACTATCCATTATCAAGTAAAATTCAACAAACAAGTACTCAGTTCAACCATCATTTCGTACAGGTTCAGAACTGAGCTAGGTACTAGGAATATGATGATAAGATTAGGAGAAAGTCCCTGCCTCAAGGAACTTACATTCAACTAGGGGAAACAACAGACTTGTAGCTGAGTAACTACAAAGCATGCACAAAGTGAATACAAAGTAATTTGGAGGAAAAGAAGAAAGTAGTAACAATTCAAAGGCCCTTGAAGCCCATGTGGCCCTTCTGCCAGGTCTTAAAGGGTGCTACATGTAGCCAAGAGTCTCTTAACGCTGGACCCCGCCTTTGGAATGTGGACATGTCCAGATACTTCCCTCCTCCTTCCACAAAGTGAGAACTTCTCTAATAACCACCACCAACTCCAGCCCCACAGAGATATTTCTTTGAATTTTCTTGAGTGGGAAAACAATGGATGGGCACTGTGTTTCAACAGTGCCCACATCCCATCGTCAGACAAACGCCATTTTTAGCTCATGGGGGAGAAGAGGAGAGTCCAGGTTTTCCCTACTTCAGGAGGTTTATTTATAAAAAATACGAAATCAATATCAATAAAATTCCCTTTTGGTTCCTGAGACCGATTGGGAGAAGAACTTCTACTCTTGTATTCAGATTGGGGGCACATTCTCTGTATTTCTCTTGCTCTCATTCTCTGCTTAGCCACTTTCTCCCTTCTCTCTGTCTTATCCTTCACCAATAACAAAGGACACAACCAGGAATGTCTTTAGTATTAATGAAAACAGAAGGTATAAATGTAAGTTTAAAGAACAGGAAACTTAGGAATAGGAGCTAGCTTTCCGGGGCAGGGAAGAAAGAAAGATTTAAAAAGGTAGAGGGAGTAACAGTCACCATCCTCCTCAGCAAATTTCATCAGTCACAGTCTCTCTCCTTTTAGCCCTGGGGGTATCCCCATGACTTAACACCCCTGATCCTGACAGCGGCAGTCAGACCTGCTGGAGCCAGCTTTTCCTCTGTCTTCTCAACAAACTAAAAATGACAGCCCTAACTTGAAACTTGAACTACTCGTGATAAAGCACTGGCAATTAGTTCCCAAAAAATCACACAATGAGCTGCCTTTCACCCTTTCTTTCTATCCCTTTTCTGTCCATTGATCATCTCAAACCAAAGGATTCCATGCTTCCCAGAAGGGCATCATCTTCCAGAAAGTATTTCTCTCTTTTAAAAAAATATATTTATTATTAGTTTTCAACATTCACTTCCATAAGATTTTGGGTTGCAAATTTTCTTCGCCTCTCTCCTGTCCACCCACTCCAAGATAGCATGCAATCTGATATAGGATCTACATGTCCATTCATATTAAATACATTTTCATATGAATCATAGCATAAAGAAGAATTAGAACCAATGAGAGGAACCACGAGAAAGAAGAAACAAAAAAAGAAAGATCAAATGGTGTGCTTCCATCCACATTCAGACTCCATAGTTCTTTTTCTGGATGTGGATAGCATTCTCCATTATGAATATTTTGGAGTTGTCTTAGATCCTTGCGTTGCTTAGAAGAGCTAAATCTATCAAAGTTAGTCATCACACTGTGGCTGTTACTGTGTACAATGTTCTCTTGGTTCTGCTCACTTCACTTAGCATCAATTCATGTAAATCCACGTTTTTCTGAAATCCACTTGCTCATCATTTCTTATGGAAAAATAGCATTCCATTACATTCACATACCACCACTTGTTCAACAAATGTGTTTCTCTTTGGAAGAGAGAGATGCTGAGAGTTATATAAAGATTCCAAGACACGAGGTGAGAAGGAAAATAATTTCCAGTATTGGGGACAACCTGGGCAAAATCATGGAGCCAGAAGGAAGATCCATTGCTAAGCATTCCTATCCAGCCCACTGTTACCATCCCCAATCCTAAACACTTCTCAGCACCAATGTTGCAACAGTGACTGACTCTTGTTACTTACAGGGGTAAGTGATGTTGTGAAACTAAAATATTGATTATGTATTTTGTATTAAATTCTGTAACTCTATTTTAATATTTGATGCAAAAATCCAACTCTCTTCAATGTCTCTAAGTGAAGAAGCTCATGAGTCCAAAAGTTCAGTCTCTCTCCTTCTGAGCTAGATGCCAAAGGGTTAAGCCTTCACACAATCACTGTTAATTAAATAGAAACTCTGAGCTTGGCTTTAGAAGTTCAATTTTATCATAAAGCATCCTTATTCTGTGGAAATTGTTATCTCAGCTACACCTGAGAATCATTCCTGCCAAGGGAAGTGTGTTATTTCACATAATGTCAGTCTCTGAAAAATTGAATAATTATCTGTGTGTTATCCTTGAGAATCATATTAGATGACCTTGTCCCATCTTAAGGGCCCATCTTTGTAAATTTTAGGTGGCCTTATCTTATGCCCAGGCACCTTTGAGTCTGGCTCCTGTCTGATATCAGTGACCTAGAGATACATCTGGCCCCCATTAATTCACAAAATCATTCCTTGTTGACCAACAACTCCATGGTGTTGCCAGGTCCATAACCAATGATAAGATTTTTGTTCCTGTTCTTTGTTATTATGCTTATAAAAGTGAGTTATTTTTTCAATTCTGCAACCTTTGTCAGAGACAGTGCCACTGACCCACCCTCTATTAATCAGTTCTGTACACTATTAATAAACATCTTTCTTGTAGAATTGCCTTAGTTTACCTTTTTATTAAATTTCCTGTGTGTGTGTGTGTGTGTAAAGCCATACTATGAAAATACTTTTTAAAAATAATTTCTTTCTCTGGAGGTGGATGGAATCTTCCTTCATAGGTCTTTTGTAGTTTATTTGAATATAATACTCAGAATAAATCATTCATAGTTATTCTTCAAGCAGTATTGCTGTTACTATATACAAGGTTCTCTTGCTTGTGCTCATTTCACTCTTCATTATTTCATTCAAGTCTTTTCCTGTTTTTCTAAAATCATGTAACTCATTATTTCTTACAGCACAATGATATTCCATCACAATCATATACTACAACTTATTCAGCCGTTCCCCAATGGATGGGTATCCCTTCAATTTCCGTTTCTTTGCTGCTGCAAACAGAGCTGCTATAAATATTTTGGAACATACACGTTCTTTTCCTTTGTCCCTCATCACCTTGGGAAACAGAATTAATAGTGGTATTGCTGTATCAGAAGGAGATACTCAGCTTTATAACTCTTCGGGCATGATTCCAGATTGTTCTCCAAAATGGTTGGATCAGTTCTCAGTTTCACCAACTGTGTATTAATGTCCCAATTTTTTTCACATCCCCTCCAGCTTTTGTCATTTTCCCCTTCTATCATTTTAGCCAACCTGTTATGTGTGAGATGATGTCTCAAAGTTGTTCTAATTTGCATCTCGCTAATCAATAATGTTTTAGAGCGTTTTCCCACATGTAGCTTTGATTTCTTCATAGAAAAACTGCCTGTTTATATCCCTTGACCATTGGGGAATGACTCCTGTTTTTATAAATTTGACAATGTTCTCTATGTATTTGAGATAGAAGACTTTTATCCAAAAAAAACTGTCCATAATTTCCCCCCCCCACCACCATTTTCTGCTTTCCTCCTAATCTTGGCTACATTGGTTTTGTCTGTACAAAACTTTTTAAATTTAATATGATAAAAATTATCCATCTTAAAAGTCACAATGTTCTCTAACTCTTCTCCTATTCATAAGTCTTATCAGTTATACGTTCCATGTTCTTCTAGTCTTATGATATCTCCCTTTATATCTAGGGCATGTGTCCATTTTAATCTTATTTTGGTAAATGATGTAAGATCAGTTGGACTCTGTCTAGTATCTGCCGGACTGCTTTCCAGTTTTCCCAACAATTTTTAACAGAGAGTGAATTCTTATCCCACAAGCTTAAAATTTTACATTAGTCAAATACAAGATTACTATAATAATTTACTACTATGTATTGTATGTCAGCTCTGTTTCACTGATTGACCTTTCTGTTTCTTAGCCATTACCAAAGAGTGCTGATATTTATTATCTTTTAATATGGTTTAAGATTTGGTACTGTTAAACCTCTTTCATTTTACATTTTTTTCATTAATTCCTTTGATATTCTTGACTTTTCCTGTTCTTCCAAATGAATTAATTTTTTTCTAGCTCAATAAAATGATTTTTTTGATAATTTAGTTAGAATGGCATTGAATAAGCAGATTAGTTAGTTAGAACTGTCACTTTTATTATGTTACCTCTGCCTATCCATGAACAATGAACATTTCTCTAGTTATTTTAATCTGACTCTTTGTATAAAAAGTGTTTTATAATTAAATTAATCTAGTTACTGGGTTTGTCTTGGCAGGTATTTTACACTTTCTACAGTTATTTTAAATAGGGTATCACTATCTCCTTGCAGGGTTTTGATGGTGATGCATAGAAATGCTGGCAAGTATGTGGGGTTTATTTTATATCCTGTTACTTTACTAAAATCATTCATTGTTTCAGCTAGCTTTTTAGTTGAATCTCTAGGATTTTCCAAGTATATCATCATATCATCTGCAAAGAGATCATTTTATTCCCTCCTTGCCCATTCTGATTCCTTCAATTTCTTCTTTTATTGCTATTGCTAACATTCCTAATACAATATTGAATAATATTGATGACAATGGACATCCTTCTTTCACCCCTAATCTTACTGGGAAGACTTCTAGCTTTTCCCCATTATAAATAATGTTTGCTGATGGTTTTAGGTAGCTGTTTATTATTTTAAGGAAAAATCCATTTATACCTATGCTTTCAAGTGTTTTTAATAGGAATGAGTGTTGTATTTGTCACAAGTTTTTTCTGCATCTATTGATAAAAAATCACGTGATTTTAAAATTACTTTTATTATTGATATGCTCAATTATATTAATAGTTTTCTTTACATTACACCATCCTTGCATTCCTGGTATAAATCCCACTTGGTCATCATATAGAGACTTTGTAATAGATTGTTGTCTCCTGTCTAGTATTATATTTAGAATTTTTGCATATATGTTCATTAATGACATTGGTCTATAATTTTCTTTCTCCATTTTTGCTCTTCCTGGTTTGGGTAGTAGAACCATATTTGTTTCATTACAGGAGTTTAGTAGGACTCCTTTTTTGGCTATTATTTCAGATAATTTATTTAACACTGGAATTAGTGGATCTTTTAATGTTTGGTAGGATTCACTTGTAAATCCACCTGGTCCTGATGCTTTTTTCTTAGAAAGCTCATTTATGACCTGTTCAATATATTTTTATAAAATAGGTTTATTTAGATATTCTATTTCCTCTTCTCTTAATCTAGGCAGTTTTTATTTTTCTAAGTTTTCTTCTATTTCACATAAATTGTTAAATTTATTGTCATATAATTGGGCAAAATAACTCCTAATAAGTGCTTTGATTTCGTCTTCATTAGGGATATATTACCCTTTTAATTTATGGTTCTAGTGATTTAGTTTTTTTTAATTTTATTAACTAATGGTTTTCTATTTTATTTTTTTTATAAGACCAACTTCTAGCTTTATTTATTAATTCAATGATTTTCTTACATTCCATTTTACCAATGTCATTTCTAATTTTTAGGATTTCCAATTTGATGTTTAATTGGGGATTTTAAAATTTATTCTTTTTCTAGTTTATTTTTTTTAGTTGCATACCTTTCTCTATTTTATTGATAAGCACTTAGAGACACACATTTTCCTCTGATTATTGCTTTTGCTGCATCCCATAGATTTTGGTATGTGTTCTCATTATTACCATTCTCTTAAATAGCCATTATTTATTAATCCCATTACATGCTCTTTGACCCACTCATTCTTTAAAATTAGGTTATTTAGTCTCTAATTAATATTTAATCTGTGTTTTGATGGTCCCTTGTTAAAGACAACTTTTATTGCATTATGATCTTGAAAAGATGGTTTAATGTTTCTGCTTTCTGCATTAACCATAAAGTTTTTATGCCCTAATTACATGGTCAAAATTATTTTCTATTCTCATTCAATTCTCTCCAGATAGCTATCATATCTACCTTATATAAGATTCTATTCATCTCCTTGACTCCTTTCTTATTTATTTTTTAGTTAAACTTATCTAGTTCTGAGAGGGGAATGTTGAAGTCCCCCACCATTATAGTTTTGCTATTTATTTCCATCCCTAATTCATCTAGCTTTTCCTTTAGAAATTTGAATGCTATAGCATTAGTACATATAGACTAAATATTACTATTACTTCATTATTTATAGTACCTTTTAACATAATGTAATTCTCATGTTAACTCTGAGATCATGATTGCTACCTACCCCTGCTTTTTTTCACATTAGCTGAAGCATAATAAACTCCACTCCAGACCTTTACTTTTGCTGTGTGTGTATCTCTCATTTTTAAATGTGTTTCTTGTAAACAACATATTGTCAGAATTTGGTTTTTAATCCATTTTGCTATCAATTTCCATTTTATGGGCAACTTAATCTCATTCCCATTTAAAGTTATAATCACTAATTGTGTATTTACCTCCATCCTGTTTTCCCTCACTGTTTATCCTTCTCTCCCTCTATTTTTACTCTATCTCTCCTCAGATATCTTAATTTACTTCTGACTGCTGCCTCCCTAACTTGTATCTCTTCTAAGAGTCCCTCCCTTACACCCTCACCCCCTTACCCTTCTATTTCTTTATCTGGATGCCTTTCTAATAGTCCCTTTCTTATCCTATCCCATTGCCCTCCTGTTTCTCTGTAAGTTAAGACTTTTATACCCTTCTAGATGTTTGTGTTATTCACTCTTTAACCCAGTTCTGATGAGAATAAGGTTCTAGCACCTTCAGCCTTTTGCCTCTTCATGCCTGCCACTGTAATAGTTCTTTCATTCACTCCTCATTTGAAATAATCACTCCATTTTACTTCTCCTTACCCAGTTTACTCAGCTCAGTCCCAAACATTCTATCTATGTATTCTCTTTCAAACTACCGGGGTAATGACAACATTCTTAAGAGTTGTAGACCATGTTTTCTCATATAGAAAATAAACAATGTGACCTTATTAAATCCCTTATTATCTATCTTTCATGCTTACCTTCTTATATTTCTCCAGTTTAATCTATATATACTTTCTTTATACACAATTGTTTGAACAATTGTCTCCCCCGTTAGACTGTGAGCTCCTTAAGAGCATAACTATCTTTTGCTTTTCTTTCTATCCTCAATGCTTAGCACAGTAGCAAACAGTAGGTACTTAATAAATGTTTATTGACTGACTGAACATATACACATAGAGATTTATATAGAAGCAATCCAGATCAATGATGAAACCAGCAGAAACAAGGCAGGGAGTGGGTCTGGGAGGGTATGAGAGGGAGATTCAATCATAAGCAAAATAAACTCTAAATTCAGAGAGAAGGGTTTTGGAAGGAGAGAAGGAAGGATAATAACCCTCATAGTGTCCAGACAAGGGGAAGAGAAGAGGGGCAAGAGAGTGTAAATGGGTTGCATTAAATATAGAGTACTAGTGCTGAACACACTTCTTTCTTATTCTTTGTAAAGAGACAGCCAGGGAGTGATGAGAGGGGAAAGTATAAGGAAATCGAATGGAGGGGAATATACAACCAGAAGTCATAATTGTAAATGTGAATAGGATGAACACAGTTAAATTAAGAGACTGGAACAAAATCTAGAATGCTTTAGCTAAAACACAAATAGTAATCATGATCTAAGACAGGGCAATGGCAAAAATAGTCTTGATTTTATGAAATAAAGAGGGAAACTACATTATGCTGAAAGGTACCATAGACAATGAACTAATACTAATTCTCAACATATATGCACTGAATGGAATCATATCTAAATACTATTAATACTGTTGGTATCTAAATACTATTAGTATCGAAATACTAAATACTTAGTATCTAAATACTAAGGGAACACTAAATACATTACAGGGAGAAATGGTAAAACTCTAATAGTTGAGGATTTCAAAGTACCCTTTTCAGATCTAAACAAATCTAAATAAAACAAATAACAAAAATAGAATTCTTTGAAGACCCAAGTAGAATTTTTGAATTATTGAATTCAATTATTGAATGAAAACAGAAAGGAGCATACATATCTCTCATCTCTATATGGCACCTTTGTAAAAACTGGCCATTTATTAGGACATTGAAGCCTCATAAATATATGAAGTTGCATTTTAGAAGGTTTTGATACTTCATTGAATCCATGATTTCATCAGTATGAGTAAATGATTGCACAGCAGCTCCCAAATATGATCCAATCCTCTCTTCTCATCATCATCTTTGGCCATCAGCCTGACCCTCCTCCTAATATCTTTATTTATCCTTATCTCTCTTTAGAGCATTGCCATCTCCAAGTCACCCAAATTTGTATATGTTAAGAGTATGACCTTCCCCTTTTCCTTTCCTATCCAAACAATTTCCAAGTCCTGGTAATTTTATCCCTATAGCATCTATCCAATTCTCTCCACTTAGACAGTTACCATAGTCCTTCAACACTACTGAAGATCTCTTCATTGGTCTTCTTGTCTCCAGACTTTCCTTCCTCCAATTATTACTTTATGGGGCTGACAAAATATTATTCCTAGGTGTAAGACTAACTGTGTCATGCTCCTTTTAAAAAAAATCAATGTGTTCCTATTTCCTAAAGAATAAAATATAAACTTCTTAGCATGGTAGTTAGGCTCTTTATAACTGATTTCAGCCTACATCCTCAGACTTATTTCATATTACTTTCCTTTCCACACTCTAAATTCTAGTCAAACTGGTCTACTAACTATTTCCTGAAGAAACCCAAATATTCATAAGAGCTGTCACACATGCCTAGACAATATTTGGATAATGTTGCAATACTTTATCAGAAAGAAAACATTTAGTCATTGTGTGTGTGTGTGCATGAATGTGTGTGCGTGCATGCATGCGTGTGTTTGTGTGTGTGTGTGTGTGTGTGTGTGTGTGTGTGTGTAAAGGGGCTGGGTTTCCCTTTCAAAATCACCCTTCTATACAATCAAATTGGCTGGTTAGAATAAAGATAAAAATCAATACCAAATTAGGAGAATGGATAAAAAATGAGAAGGCCCTATAAACAATACAAGAACTTCAATCTGACTTAGCTAAACAAGTTGTTAACTTTAGAAAATGGATAAAACTAAATACAATGACCTTGAATAGCACCATTTCTTTGAATATTTTAACTGACATAAAAGATTTACTATAATGAGAAAGCAAAAAGAGCTCAGCAATCACCTCACCTAGCAGCCAATCTCCTTGCCAAGTGAAGAAACATGGCAGATGCAAGCAGTATTAGTTTTGAATACAAAGTCATTTATAAATCATTAGGGTGCAGGATGACAAAAGATTATGAACAGTGTCTCTTCACAAAAGAGTGAAAAACAAAAGAGGGGTAAATGAACTTCAGAAAGCTTTAAAGAGGGACAGTTGAGTTAGATCACATTAAGAATATTTATAGATCAAACTATAAAGATGACAACAATAAATGTGAAATACAGGAGGCATGCCAACATTTCTATAACATTCTAGTCCCACCATCAATGATAGGATAAGCCCTAACCTTTTCACTTTTATTTCATATTGATGTACAGAAATCTTAAGACTGCTATACAGTTGTACTGTTGTGCTAATACCTCACATTCCCAATAGAAAAACTTATGGGGTTTTTTTTAGCCTAGCCTTTCTATGTGCAACAGACTATTTATTACCCAGTCATGTCTTCTTCTCCTGCCTAATATCCCCTTATTCATGCTCTGTCCTTTTCTAGAACCTCTTTTTATCTGGATCTTCTATTCTAGAAAGCTTTTAGGTTAGTACCTTCTAGCTTAGTGATTGATATTTCCCTGTCTATCACCTTAAGGGTTGAAAACCAACTGAGTCCCCCTGAGCAGGACTGCTTCCTTCCTTACACAACATCTGAGCAACCCTGATCTAGTCATTTGGAAAATGTTTCCTTGAAGTATAAACCCTGAAATCCTACACTGTCATGCCATCCTTTCTCCCATGGTATGAATACCATCATGCCTAAGTCTTCCTCATGATATTCCTGGTTGTATCACTTTTCTGTCCTCTCCTAGTCCTGCTTTAGAAGTGTTAATCCTAGCTCTATCATAAGGGGGGGTCATTGGACTATTCCAATTTGTAGGTTTCAGTTGATTCCCAGGTTCAGGAAACCGAGATCTCTACTTTGGAAGAAACTGCCTTTTTCCTAATGTGAAGGGCTCAGAATAATAGAATTTCAGAGGTAGGAGGGGATTCAGCAGCTCGTTAATCTAACTTGCAAACAAAAAGAGTCCCCACTGTAATGCACCTAACAAGTAGCTACTGACAAGAGTTTATAGCCTCTTGATTGACGACAGCCAATAAAGGAGTCTCCTGAAGCAGCCCATTGCACTCTAAGACAGCTCCAATCATTAGCAAATTTTTCTTGACATCAATTCTACATTTCCCTTTCTGCAGCTTCTGCCTGTTGCTTCTGCTTTTGCTCTGAGGCTGAAGAGAACAAGTCTAGTATTTCTTCTACTCAACAGCCCCTTCAAATACTAGAAGATGGCAATCATGTGCCTAGTGAGTCTTCTCTTATTCAGGCTAAATATCCCCAGTTCTTTCACACATATTCATATGACAAAGATTCAAGGACCTTTCCCATTCTGGTTGTCTTCTGGGAGTTCTCCAGTTGATCAATATCCTTGTACATGTGGTACCTAGAACTGAACACATACACCAGAAATAGACTAATCAGAGCAGAGTATAGCTGGACTATTACTTATTAATAGTGGCTATTTCTCTCGTTGAAGCCTTGGCTTTATCTTTTAATATGCTGTTTCACCCTTCCAAGGATCGATATTGTTTCTAGAGACTTTTTAGACTTCCTTTGGAAAAAGGCATAGTTGGTATGCCTATCAAATTTTCAGATGACAGAGTTGGGAGGGATCACTAACATACCAAAGATAAAGTCAGGATCCAAAAAGTTCTTGATAAATAAATCATGGGGCTGAATCTAGAAAGATTGAGTTCGACAGAAATGAATGTAAAATCTTACACTTGGGTTAAAAAAAAAATCAATGCCACAAGTACAAGATGGGTGAGGCACAGCCAGACTGAAGTTCATATGAAGAAAAAAAATTTGAGGTTCTATTGGACTCCCAGTTCAATATGGCCAGTAAAACCATCCAAACTGTTGTTCATTCCTAGCAGTCCATCTCTCATCTCTATACCTTTCCCCTGGTTGTCCCCAGTGTTTTTTTCCTCTGGAGGGCCCTCTCTTCAAACTCTCTGGACTTCTTTCTCCCCCACATCCATCCACCTTTCCTTTCCCTTGCTCCACCTCATCCCTTTTGACTTACTTTTATAGTCTATCTTCCCATATTAGAATGTAAGCTCCTTGAGGCCAAGGACTATCTTCTTTTTGTTTGCATTTGTGAGCCCATTCCTTAGTTTTAGGCAAGTGCTTAATACTTCTTGACTTGCCTTTAACTTCAGTATTCCCTTTTAAAATGAAGATAATGATTCTTGTAGTACCTTCCTCATAGAATTGTAAAGTAAAAATGAGATAATGTTTGTACTGCACCTTGTAAGCTTAAAATTACTGATTAAATATTATTATTGTTATTGCAAAAAAAGTATTTGACTCAGTAAAATTAAACATAGCAGTAAATAGCACTTCCTGGGAATAGCATTATATTTAAAATAGTAAGAGGGCAACCTTGGTTTAAGTTACTGAAGCTAAGTCATATTGCTTATTCAAATTTTTCCTTAACCTTATAGTTTAAGTATATAAATGTGTATACGTTATTATATTGCTTATATAAATGCTACAATATATTAGACTAGTAGTATCTAACTTGTGGCCCACAGGCCACTTTGCAGCCCAAAACACTCTAGCACACAGATTAAAATGTAATTGGGAAATCTAACAAAATGAGTAAAACTCTTGATAGGATGTAGTTATGTTAACATGTGGTTAATTCTGACAGACAGACAGACAGAATAATAACATTCAGTGTGTTTCCCAGAATCCTTATATATGCTTTAGAGGTCCCATTTCTATTTGAATTGGGCACTATTGCACTAGGCTGCATTAACATAGGGGGAAAAAACAACCATAAAGTACCATTCTTCTATGGAAAAGTGGTCAAAAGATGAGAACAAAGAGTTCTCAAAAGAAGAACAGCAAACTACTAAAAACCATATGGAAAACCAGTTGTATCACTAATAAGAGATATGCACATCACAAGTACCCTAAGGTTTCATGTCATACCCAGCAAACTGGCAAAGATGACAAAATATAGGAATAGTCCATCATGGAGGAACTAAGGAAAAATAAGTCCACTTATTCATTGTTGGTGGAATTGTGATGTGATCTAACCATTCTAAAAAGCAATTTGGACTTATAAGGAAATGGCTAAAATACTCATACCTTTTGACCCAGAAATACCACCATTATGCATATATACCAAGGAGAGCAAAGAAAGGTTAAATATATGCCAAAGTATTTATAATAGCAATTTTTGTAGAAGCAGAGAACTTTTAAAAGAAATGTAGAGGCCCATTCATTGGATAATGGCTAAATAAATTGTGATGCAGGAATATAATAGAATGTTGTTGCATGTAAGAATTGATGAAGAGGAAGAATATAGAGAATCACAGAAAAATTCATGAACTGATAGAAAGTAAAGTAAGCAGAAACAGGAAAACAACATATGGCCAACTACAGCATTGTAAATGAAAAGGACTACAACAACATCAATGGGGGGGGAGGAAGGGAGGAAGAGGGAGAGAGAGACAGGTAGAAGGAGAGAGGGAGAGAGAGAAAGAGAGAGAGAGAGAGAGGGAGGGAGGGAGAGAGAGAGAAAGAGAGAGGGGGGAGGGAGAGAGAGAGAGAGAGAAAGAGAGAGAGAGAGAGGGAGGGAGAGAGAGAGAGAGAGAAAGAGAGAGGGAGGGGGAGAGAGAGGGACAGACAGAGAGGGAGAGAGACACAGAGACAGAAAGACAGAGAGAATGAGAAAGCAGTATAGTGGTACCTTGACATGAGTGCATCAACTTATGAGATTTCTAAGATGCCAGTTATCACTCCATAGATTTTTTTGCTTTGAATTGTGAGCCAAAATTTGAGGTACGAGCCGCCACTAGTTGGCACAGCAAACACCACAACCCAATGCCCACCCAGCATCCAGCACCTCACTCATTCAGTCCACGTGTTTATCTCGCCAGTGAAGAAAATTAAGTGAAAGTAAAAAAGACATTGTATGGGGGTGGAGTCAAGATGGCTATGTAGAAACAGGAGAATTCTGGGAACTCCCCCTGATACCACCTCAAATACCTATAAAAAATGACTCTAAACAAATTTGAGAGCTCCAGAATGCACAAAAATGATGGAGTAACAAAGCTCCTGCTGAAGGCAGCCTGGCAGGCAGTCATCACAGTGCGCTGGAAGCAGAGCCCTGCCCCATGCATTTTCAGCCCCAGGGTGGCCAGGACAAGCTTTGCCTATAGCATTCAGGAGAGTGGATCATCAGCAACCATGACAATTTCCAGAATCACCAACCCACGAGAGCCAAAGACAAAGGGAAAAGGTCAATGAAACTCAGCTAAATTTGAGGGAAATGGTCCAGCCAAACTACCTCCAGAGCTAGCAGCAGTCTGAAGTAGGGACACTGTAGCCACCTCCACTTGGATGCTTCAGAAGCTCCTGGCCTGCAGATTACAGTGGGGGCCAAGCGATCATTCAGAGGCTAAGTGCTCTTGCCTAGAGCCACCTGGATCAGATCGTGGTCTTGGGTGGTGGTCCTTAGGTGCATTTTCAGTGAGCCAAAGCTGGTGGGGGCTGCAAAAAACAGCAGTCTCCTAATAGCTCTGGCAGCTGCAAAAACCCCAGCAATTTGGGACAGAGCTCTCCCCTCTGAAAGCAGAGTTTTACTACTGAGCCCAAAAGCCAAGTAATTAGCTGGCAACATGAGCAGGCAAAGGAAGCAAAGTAAGCCCAGCAATCCAATTTTAGATTCCTTTTGGGAGGACAAAAAGGATGAAAGCATGGAATGGGAGGAAGACAGTGGAACTCAGCTAAATTTGGGGGAGAAAAGCAGTCTGGTGGAACTGCTTCCAGGGCAAGGAAGTGGCAGAAGCGGCAGCCCTGCAGCTGCTTTCATGTGGCTGCTTCAGAGCTCCTGGCCTGCAGACTGCAGGGGGGCCAAGCAATTGTTCAGAGGCTAAGTGCTCTTGTGTTGAGCAGCCTGGATCCAGATTGCTGTCTTGGATGCTGGTCCTGGGGTGCGTTTTCAGTGAGCCAAAGCTGGTGGGGGCAGCAGAAAAAACAGCGGCCTCCCAATAGCTCTGGCAGCTACAAAAACCCCAGCGATTTGGGACAGAGTTTTTCCCTCTGGAAGCAGAGTTCCACAGAGCTAATAAATCAAATAATTGACTGGCAACATGAGCAGGCAAAGGAAGCAAACCAAGCTCAGCAGTCCAACTTTGGATTCCTTCTTTGAGGACAAAAAGAATCAAAGCATGGAACAGGAGGAAGACAATACAGTCAGAACTCCCACACCAAAAGCTTCCAAGAAACATGAAGACTACCTACAAGCCATAGATCAGCTTAAGAAGGATTTTGAAAACCAAATAAGAGAAGGGAAGGAAAAATTAGGAAGAAAAATGAGAATGATGCAAGAAAATCATGAAAAGAGAGTCAACAACCTGACTGAAGAAAATGACACCTTAAAAAGTAGATTAACTCAAATGGCAAAAGAGGCCCCAAAAGCCAAGGAGGAGAAGAATGTTTAAAAAGTCAAATTTGCCAGATGGAAAAAGAATCTCAAAAGCTCAGTGAGGAGAAAAATTCCTTCAGAACTAGAATGGAGCAAATGGAAGTTAATGACTTTATGAGAAATCAAGATCCTATTAAACAGATCCAAACAAATGAAAAAATAGAAGGCAGTGTGAAATATCTGAAAAAAAACACTGACCTGGAAAATAGATCCAGGAGAGACATTGTAGCAATTAAGTTCAGGGATAAAAGAAACAAAACTCCTCTAACCTTTTCCAGCTACCTCCTCCACCCTCCACCTCTGCCAGTATCTTCTGTTAGCTCAAATTGTCTGATATCCCAGGTAAATATGCACTTTATAAAACCAGTTTATTTCTTTACATTCTCTTTTATTATGTTTTTATACAGTATTTGTTATTTATAAATACTTTTTCTTATTTAAAAACATGTAACAAAAATACTGGGGTGGCATTTGGGGGGCTGGAATGAATTAATGGCATTTCAATTAATTTCAGTAGGGAAAGTGATTTGATATATGAGCAAATTGAATCACAAGCTCAGTAGAAGAACAAATTAAACTTGTAAGTCAAGGTACGACTGTATAATTATAATGACCATCTTGTTCCCTCAAAAAGAAAGCAGCAAATATACCTCCTCCCTTCTTTAAAGAGATGGAGAATTATAGATGTGAAACCATTATATACATACAAAGATACACATATATGTAAAATCAGGCTTAAGTTGTTGTGTTGACTTCTTTCTTACTTTTTTGTTGGAGGGGAATGTCTCTCAGTGTAGGGGAGAGAGAAAGGGTCTTAGTAAGGAAATGAATATGATGTAAAAATTATATATATATAAATTATATTATATTATAGATATAATTATATAATGTATTATATATAAATATATTTATATATTGATTTAAATATATACTTATATAATATATCATTATAATATAATAATGTTATATTTTATATTATATGAATTGATAAAATATGTCCATTTATATAAATTTAAAATTCACATATAAATATATAAAATTATATATATATATATATATAACATATATATATGTCAATATATTCTTATTATGGATCTATATTCTATGGTTCAGGTAATTGTCCATTGTGGTATGATGAGTCTCAGAAAATTCAGGAGTAGTCTATGAAAGCATTAAATATGGATTTTCTTTTTCCATATCTTCCCTGTAATACAAGTGGTAATGGACGGTAAAATGGAAGTGAGGTTGTATGAAGCATGTGGGAGAAGAGATTGGAATGATCCAAACATAAGATTACTTGACCTCTCAGTTATGGTGAATTGACCATTCACTTACCTTACAAGAGAGATTAACACAGTAAAGTTGAAATTCTCAAACGAGACATACAAAATATACTGTCAAGGACAACCAAGTGAGAACAGAACATCGCCGCTATTGTGATAAAATGTTCTAGGACAGAATTCTTGATGGTAACTGCTGACTTCATAGAATTATTGTGGAGGTATTTTAAATGGCATTAGTCAGATAAAGGTGAGAAGTACCTGCATCCGGAGATCATTTTGTTAGAAAATTATTATGAAATTATACTGCTTTGAGAAGCAATGGAGGAATTATTATAAGCCTATTCATAAGTCTCACATACACCAAACATTTATTGATAGTAATCCTTTTTGTAGTAGTAAAACACTAGACACAGTAAATGCCCACCAACGTGGGAATGGCTGAACAAATTTCAGTGCAATGTAAATGGAAAGAACCAAGAAAAAAATATTCAAAACTGAAGGTCATCTAGTTATACTTCCAGGAAGGAGACTGAGGAGAAGGCATCTTCCTTCCTTGCCAAGTTCTTTCTATGGGTGTAGAATGCTGTCTATGCTGTCAGACTGAGTTGATGCGTTGGTTGATTTTGATAAATCCTTTTTCTCTTTTCTTTTGAAATTCTCTTCTATAAAGAGGGGCTTCCTATGTGGTATAGAAGTAAAGAGGGGGTATTTTGGAAAATAGAGGTGATAGAAGAAAGATATCAATTTCTAAAGAAGTCTATCCACATGCATTTAATACACACATATATAATACACATATATTTATGTACATATGTGCATCTATGGGTTTATATAAATTTAACATTCACCCAGAAACCAGAATTTAAAATGGGTCTAAGAGGAGCAGAATAAAAGTCTCTTGACTAAATGATTAACTCTAATTTTAACCTCTTCCCTCTCTCTCAAATCTTGAGTTTCTCTCTATCTACTGGTTCCTTCCCTACTCATTTCAAGTTCCTGGCCTAGAGTCAGGAAGACCTGAATTCAAATCCAGCCTCAAATACTTACAAGCTGTTTGACCCTGGACAAGTCACTTAATTCCTGTCTCCCTGTTTTCTTAACTGTAAAATAGAGATAAATAGCACCTTCCACTTAAGACAGAGCCTGACACATAGAAAAGACCACATAAATGCTGTTCTCTTCCCTTTCTCCCACCTTAGTTCAGGTCCAAATCATTTCTCCCCTAAAGTATAGCAAGATCCTCCCAGTTGGTCCCCCTGCCTTAAATCTCTTACCATTCCATTCCATTCCATTCCATCTCATACATAGACACCCAAGAAATTCTCTGACCTTGTGACTCCTTTCCTTCCTCTCCTCAGTCAGCTCCAATGGCTTCCTCCTGCCTCTAGGATCAAATACAGCTCCTCAGTTTAGCTTTTAAAGCCTGTCTTTTCAGCTTCAGTGGATGTTGTTCCTCTTTCTGCACTCTTGAGTTCCAACCAGACTGGCCTTCTCTCTGTTCCTCACATACAACTCCTTCTATTACTTTGGCACTGGCCATCTGTCATGCCTGTAATGCTCTCCTTTTCAGACAATCTCTGTCTTCCTTCAAGGGGCCAATCAAGCACCACCTCCTACATGAAGCCTTTCCTGATTAACCCAATTCTGTCAATGCCTTCTCTCCCAAACTACTTTGTAGTTAACTAGTTGTAACTTTTTGTGTCAATTCTCTTTATATTCCTTCTCTCTCATTCATTCTATATGTGTGTGTATAGACACATATCTCTCATACATATATGTAGAGATATCTATATCTATCAATATAGAGGGATCTATATCTTCTATCTCCATATCTATATCTCTCTATCCATATAGACAGAGAAGGGGGGGAAGAAGGGAGGGAGAGAATGAGGGAGAGAAGGAGACAGAGAGAGAGAGGGAGGGAGATAAAGGGAGAGAGAGGGGGAGAGAGAGAGAGAGAGGGAGAGAGACAGAGAGAGAGAAAGAGAGAGAGAGAGAGAGAGAGAGAGAGAGAGAGAGAGAGAGAGAGAGAGAGAGAGAGAGAGAAAATCTCCTTGGGAGTAAGAATTGGTTCATCTTTTATACTTGTATCCCTAGTGTCAAGCACAATATTTGGACATTGAAAAAGCTCCTTAATTAATACACATTGACTGCTTGACTACTTGAAATACATTCAGTGCCTTGTATACTATGAAAATAGAGCAGAGGCACTAGTTGGTTTTTTTTTCTAGTAACTTTACAAGAAATCAGAATTGACTTTACCTCTTACTACTTAAGCCCTTATAACTGTTCCATTCTTCAAAGTTTCTGGAGTAAGAGCACTTCACTTGTAAATTGAAACTGAAGAAAGAATCTTCAGCAGAGCCTCGAGAAATGGGAAACACAGCAGTGTTAATCACAGGAGTCTACCCTATTTCTTCACTTCCAAAAAGAAACTAATCCAAGTTTATATGAAGCCTGTAAGAAAAGAAAGGCTAGTTTCAGGTTCTCCCACTTTTCTTTAATAAAGGAAATTTTGGAAAACAGAAATGTTTGTTCAGAACCTACATTACATAGTAATTGTGATGATAGTTGTTTTTATAAAATGTGTTCCACATCTTTGTAATATATGCTATACTACAACATCTTTTTATGTTCTATGATATTTAAAAAGAATCCTTTCAGTTCCATGTTGGCCTGTGAGCACAGGAGACAGCTTACCTTCACTCTCTTCCAATCATTGCTTTCAAGTACCAATTTCTACCAATGGCTCCCCCATCAGCCACATAACTCTCCACTTTAGCTAAAGCCAAGGAAGATTTGTTCACATCGAATCCTAGATTCTGCCTCTATTCTTTCCTACCTTTTCATTGTTGTGATTTATGTTGTGGCTGACTTTTTGTAACCCCATTTGAGGTTTTCTTGGCAAAGATACTAGAGTGGTTTGCCATTTCCTTTTCCTGTTCATTTTACAGGTGAGGAAACTGAGGTAAACAGAGTTAAGTGACATGTCCACGATCATACAGCTAAGAGGTATCTAAGACTGGATTTGAACTCAGATCTTTCTGACTCCAGATCCAGCGTTCTATCAACTGCTTCACTTAGCTGCCCTTTCCTATTTTTCACTTATGCTTTTATGTAGGCTTAGTTTTCAACTTACATTCTTCCTGCTGCTGTCTTTGACCCTGATAGAGAATACCTAGAGTAATAGATTCATAAATTTTTTTAAGATCAATGAAATGTAAAAAAACCCAAAATCATTTTACATTAGCCCTTCAAGGATAGAAAGTATTCATGGAATTGTGGGTGAAGAGAAAATTAATAATGCATCAGTGACAGATACATCATATGTGTGACGACCAATTTTGAAAAACTGAACACTTCCCAGCATCGCACAGTTAAAAGACAACTCTACAAGGCTCAGGATGGAAGGAGATGTCTACATTCAGAGAAAGATCCAGAAAGATCAGAATTTAAAAGGAGACTGAAGCAATGCATGCTATCATTCTTTTCAATGTTTAGCTTTTGTTT
>CM053594.1:360334959-360353939 GCA_028646575.1 Pseudocheirus occidentalis | reverse complement strand
ATAGTGGGAGGGGTCTTACAGTGGGATCAATGTTCTGGGCTGGGGGGTAGGGACAAAAAAGGGGAGAAAATTTGTAACTCAAAACCTTGTGGAAATGAATGATGTAACCAAGAAAATAAATTAAAATTAAAAAAAAAAACCCACTTCTAAAAAAAAAAAAAAAAAAAGAAAAAATCAATTCATAAATTAGTAATTTCTAAAAATTTAATTTAATACAATAAACATAATTTTATGAACATGAATGCAAGTGTATAACTTATATATGTAAACAGCTTGCCTTCTCAAAGAGGGTGGGAAGGCAGGGAGGAAGGGAGAGAATTTGAAACTCAAAATTTTGAAAAATTAATGTTAAAATTGTTTTTATGTGTAATTGTGGGAAAAAACAAAAAATTAAATTAAAAATAAATGTGACCTGTTATTCCCAGCAAAAAAGAATAATTTTATGACTAAGGTAAATTATAGAAAATATTTTATGTTCCTATACTAACAAGAGACCTATAAAACGCATTACAAGAAATAGGTATTTTCTGTACTTTCATTCCCACCCCCAAAGAAGCTTCCCTCAAATCTGTTTTCCTTATGGCTTAAGGAAGCTCTGTGCTTTCTGAGCTTTCAGTTCTAGAAACTCTACCTTTCTGGGGCTGGGAGAGGGCATGATGGGGTGGAGGTGGGGGGAGTGGACAGGAGAAATGTACATGGCATATTTCTGGCACTGTGAGAAAAGGAATGGATGGAGTGGATAATTTTTACAAGAATTTAAGAATGATACATTTAGAAAAACAGGTTAGGAACAGACAGATTTATGTGTTGGATGCTCGAAATTCATCAAGTCTAGAAAATTTCATTTTGAGGGGGGATTGGGGGAGGGACAGGGAAAGAAAGGTAGACCTTCAGACAAGGTTGAAGGGAGCTGAGATAAGAAGCTGTCTGAACTCAATGCTATTTAATTGCCATTTATCCAACAGCCAAATCACAAGGCTCTGCGTTACTGGGATGAGGAGGGGACCAAGAACAGTATAATGTCTGGTACATTATCAAGAGCAGCTCCTATCAGGCTAGAGCATTTCCTTCTCTGACAGGACTATTAGACTGGCAGGTGAGCAGAAGGTCACAGACATAATGAAATCTCATATTTATATAGAGCTCTCATGTCTGCAAAGTGCTTTTCTCATAATAACCCTGTGAGATAGAACGATCTACATTTTACACGCAAGGAAATTGAGGCACAAATGGGTCAGGTGACTTGTCAGAGATATAACCAAAGTTCAGAGGGCTGATTCCAAAATGACTGGTCTTTCTATTATTTTGTTGTTGCTCCATCATTTCAGTTGTATCTAATTCTTTGTGACCACTTTTGAGGTTTTCTTGGCAAAGATACTGGAGGGGTTTGGCCATTTCCTTCTTCAGCTCATTTTACAGATGAGGAAACTGAGGCAAACAAGGTGAAGTGACTTGCCCAGGGTCACACAGCTACTAAGTGTCTGAAGCAAGATTTGAACTCAGAAAGATGAATCTTCCATGACTTCAGCTCATCACTGAAGCCACCTAGTTGCCTCTTGAAAATTGTGTGTGTGTGTGTGTGTGTACAGAGAGATTTTTATATTTTATATACATATATGTACACACATACAGAAATTTTTATACACACACATACATATATATATATATATAATCTCATAACTGCTCAACAAGTTTGAGGGGGGAGAACCATATCAAAAATATAATGAGGGAGAACCATATAAAGGGGGGAACCAAAAAGATAATGGGGGAGAACCATACCAAAAAAGGATTAGGTGAAGGAACTGGGTCTGTTAGCCTAGAGTTAGTTCCTACTGTATATTGGGTACCATGCTAAATACTGAAGATACCAAAAAAAGAGGAAAAAGTAGTCCTTTCTCTCAAGGAGCTCATAGCCTAATGGGCTTCAGGAAGATATCTGATGAAGTTTTCACAATATCCTTGAACAAAAGGTGGGGCCATGAGGAGAAAATAATAACTCAGTTACATGGCTTAGGAATTCACTGCATTCCTAAAGATCTAAAGTGTTCATCAATGGATCCATGACAACCTGGAAGGAGGCCTCTAGTCTAGTGCCAAAGGTTTCTGTCCTTGGTCCTGTTGTTTCTGACATTTTTAGCAGTGACCTGCATGAAGGCACAGGTGACATGGTTACAAAACTGTGAATAAGGATACATTTAGACACTACCAATGTATGAATTTGTTTTTCTCGTCTATATTTCTTTGTTATAAGGGAGAGTTTCCATTTTTTTTGTGGGAGGTGAAAAATGTGAGGGATTAGTAATAGTGAAGAAAAAAATTAAAAGTAAGAAAAGAAAGAAAAATATTCAATGAAACATTTTAAACAGAAAAAAACAAAAACAGAAAAAAGCAGAAGTTTCAGAAGGGAACACAGCAGGGCAGTGTGTATACTACCATGCTAAATTTAATATATACTTTTAAAAGCGGCAAAAAGTAGTACAATCCTCTATCTTGCTTCCTCTTTGCATATGGAAATATTAATATTATTAATGTTATGTCAAGTTTTATAATTTAAAAAAACTGTGAATGATATTAAGATAGGAAGAGATAGGAAACACATTGGATTACAAAACCTCAATTTAAAAAGTTTAGTGAACTAGTATAATGGATTGAATCTAATACAATGAAATGTAATGGGGACAAAAGTAAGCTCTTACACAGGTTTAGAAAAATCAATTGCACAAATGATCAGAGAAGTGTGGTTAGATAATAGTTCACTTAAAAAAGTGTTTCTTGACTTGACCTGAGAGTTTTAGTAGACTACAATTTTAATATGAGTCAGTGGTGGTGACATGGCAGCTAAAGAAAAGTGAATGTGGTCTTTGGTTATAGTAACAGAAAGTGTTCAAAATCCAAAAGTTATAATCCCATTGCATTCTGCCTTGGTTAGCCCATAACTAGGAAGGATATTTTGTTTATATTTGAGAAACACAGTTTAGGAAGGATGTTGACAAACTGGAGTGCACTCAAAAGAGGGACCCCAAGATAATGGGGGAGAACCATACCAAAAAAGGATTAGGTGAAGGAACTGGGTCTGTTAGCCTAGAGTTAGGAAGACTTAGACACAATTTAATCACTGGCTTCAAGAACCAGAAATTATAAAATCAATTGGGGATTGGATTGTTTAGGATGATTCTAGAAAGTAGAACTAGGAACATTATTTTAAATTAAAGTGAATTTAAATATACTTTTGAGAAATTCATTTGAGATAACTGGAGACCCTCAGAGATGATGTAATATCAGGGTCCAGAATTACTGCGTCACTGATTCAAATCTTCCTTATTTCCCCCTTTAACAAGAGCTAACTAACTAATGAGGATGTCATATATGGGAATCTATATATGGCAACCAATACAATTTTGCTGGCATTGAAATGACCAAACAGGCACCAAATGGACTAGGTTTTCTTTGGCACCTTCATCTTGTAAATTGTCCTTAATGCTATTTCCTATAACTAAAAAAGAAAATCACAGGAAACATATGCTTACTCATATAGGTTGCTATTGTCAAAAACCTAACTTTAACAAGGACAATAATGAACTGGGTCTGAGACTATTTATTATGTATAGCGTTGCTTTACTCAATAATGGACCAAACTCTTCAAATTGGTTCTCAAACTGTCTGCTTATTTCCTGGAGGACTCCTTGTTATGAAGCCTAAAAAGACATTAATTTTCATTGATTTCTCAATGCACTGAGAAAAACTTTTAAATGATCAAGTAAATCTTTGCCTTTTAGTCCTCGGTCAATACATGAAGCAATTAACCTCCTACTGGGTCAAATACCGAGCCAATAACACATGCTCCAAAAGAACTATTTCTAGGAGCAGGAGATAACAGGGGTGCCCCACTCTTGATATTATCTTAAAGGTCCAGTTGACTGCTGCTAAATGTCGTTAACTTCTCTGAAAATGTTAGGACTCGCTTTCATACTTTCACTTTAAGAAGAACAAGCTCATAGCCTGTGTTACACAATAAAATCTGTCCTTTGTTAGGCTTGGCAAAAACCAGACCTTAAGTCTCACTGACGGACGCCCTGCAGTTTCATACAATTCCCTCAATGTCGAATACCACCAGACTTTCAAGAAAAGACTCACAGCCTTTATAAGTCTTTCAACTTAGGGGTCAGGGGTAGTAAGGAAAGAGGAAGTTAAATTTAAATCCCTGGGTCAAGAGAGAAAATGATCCTAACTTCCTGGAGTTTTAAAGAACAACTCTGCATTGCATTCTGTAAGGGAATGATTAAGAGCAAGCTAACAGGATATACTTAGGAGCTCAGGGATGCATCACACAACCAAAATGCTAAATAATTAAGGTAGGTTGTGTTTACAATGGAAAACCTATGCTTTGGCTATTAAAAAAATTATTATGCCTGAATATAACAGCACAACACTTTTTCCTGTTGGTTTGACTAAAAGTATCTTTTTTTTTTTTAAAGCAAATACTAGAATTCAAAATATCTATGTTTGAATCTGCCCAGTAACTGATGAGTTTCTTTGCTGTTTGCCCATAGAACACCCTAGGAGTTCTTATCCATCAGGATGAAAAAGCACTAAACGGTATGGTCTGAGCTTGTGAGATCAAGTACCAGCCAAAGACTTAGCCACGTCCTAGGAAAAACTGAAAACACAATTTAGGAGAATGACTCCAGCCATTTGGCTCTGTGATGAAAGGAGGGACGAGGTGTCATGTAGAATGATAAATATTTGTACTACTGACTCCTTTAAGGGTGGCAGAACAAATGTATTTTGGAGGGGGGTTGTGATTTTGTTTGCTTTGAAAAGATTTACTCAACTAGGATGTTTCTGCTATATTCAGAAACCTATCCCCTGAGAATACTGGCCTCAAAACAAGCCAAGCCAAGAATTTAAAGTCATACATCATTCACAAAATTCTTCTGACCTTTAGCAAGCTCTGTTCACTAGCATTGTAAAGTATTATCAGGTTTAAGGATGATTTTACATCGATAGGGCAGAGCTATGGTAACGACATACAATGGAGAAAGGAACACCTACGGAATAAAAAAGTGAAAAATTAAACTAAAATGTCCCTATCTAATACTGCTTGTGACACCACTAGGTTGTTAGGGCTAAAGAATCTATCACTTAGGGACCAGCCCACTAGAAAAAAAAATCTGAGTCAGTATTATTACTTTAAAAAGGGCACTTCTAAGGTCATCGGCCACCATCGACCCCTCTTACTCTTGTTCACCTCTGGAATCTTCATGGAAATGAAGAAATACGGTACCAAGGATCCTTGATAAGAGCTTCATAACAGACAGCCTTTTGTGAATAATGTTACAAAACAGGGGAGACTTCAAAGCCACACAACTGACAAGCAGTGGTGAAACAGATAGAACTCTGGACCTGCAAACCCTCAATTCAAATCTGGCCTAAGACATATAGTAGCTATGTGACCCTGGGCAAGTTGCCTATCCCTGTGTGCCTCAGTTTCCTCATCTGTAAAATGAGCCGGAGAAGGAAATGGCAAACCCCTCCAGCACCTTTGCCAAGAAAACCCCAAATGGGGTCACAAAGAGTCGGACATGAATGCACTGAGTGAATGACCACAACAAACAGAGAAGAAAAGATTCTGATGCACTTAAGTTGTTCATTGATTCCAAAAAAGCATCTTAGTGGAGCAAAATGTCACCTGCTTGGGTGAAGGAAGTGCACGCACTGATGAAACCACAGATTCCTTGAAGTGTTGAACTAACTAGGCAGACTTTTCATGGGTATATTTAAAGGACAACATTAATGGAGTGAATTGCTGAATGAATCCTTGGGTCTAAAAGACTTTGTCAGAAAACTTATCCTAGAAGATATCTTTAAAATAGGAATACAGTTTTGTTTCAGTTTAGTGACAGTGGGATTTTCACGGCCCAGTAATTACCACAAGATCTGGCATCATCATAGATTTTCATCACAGCCCTAGAAATTGTAATATTCTTTATAAAACTTTTTTCTGAAAATTTAATTCATTGTGAATATGACTTTAATTAGTGAAAATCTGCTTTTATCCTATACTTGTAGTAGTTGGGGTTTCATTATGGCCTGAAATCAGGCAACCTACAGAGCGTCCAGGTAATCAATATGTCAAAAAGGGGGCAGGCCACATGAGAAAGAAGACTCTCTGATCCACTGTCGAGGCATTCTAATGGACAAAAGTTGGCTTGAATAATCTATGAAGCTGCCAGCAGATATCCACTATCGGTGTAACTTAGTCCTATGTGTCACTTCCTTTTCACAAAAGGCCGTCAATCATTCTATCAGCTCATCTTGAAAACATTCTCTAGGATTTTTAAGATCTTTCATGCCATTGTCATCCGTGTTTGAACTGGAATTCAGACAGCTCTTTCTTCTGTATGTTTTGCTTCCAGGGTAGAAAAGAGCACAAAACAGGTTTGCGTTCCTACTCTGCCATGTAGATATTTTTTATAATTCTTTGCTGCTTGATTCTTTCTACCTTTTGCTTTCTAATAAAGTTAGTATAGGAACCCAGCTGTACCTGGGTACCTCTTTAGGCCCTGGGGTCAAATTGTATAGCTCTTTGCAGGAGAGAGGTCCCTGGAGGGAATGAGATCGGATTGACCATACCCTGTATGTGTTATAGCAAGGACCTTCAATCTCAGCTAGGTTTGGATAGAGTCCTGGGTCTAGAATTAGGAAGCCCTGAGTTCAAATCCAGATTCAGATACATACAAGTGACCCCTGGACAAGTTCCTCAATTGTAAAGTGGGAATGATCAACCTTGCATCGACCTTGCAGGACTGTTGTGAAGATCAAAAGAAGTATTTGTGAAGCACTCACAGCTGCTTATGCCCTTCCCCTCTCCTACCCCAGGCACTGCCCCCCACTCCAGAATAGTCTGTGAATCTTATCTATAAATAATGATCTAAATAGATGCTGTAGTTGTTTCCTTCCTCCCCCCAAAACAATTTGGTTTGGGGGGGCAGGGTTTCTTGCCAAAGATACTGGAGTAGTCCGCAATTTACTTCTCCAGCTTATTTTACAAATGAGGAAACTGAGGCAAACGGGGTTAAGTGACCTGCCCAGGGTCACACAACTAAGCGCCTGAGGCTGGATTTGAACTCATGAAGATGAGTCTTCCGGACTCCAGGCTCGGCGCTCAGTCCCTGCGCCACCTAACCGCCCTGTGACTGTATAAAACAAACATCCTTCAAGTCAAGCGACTGTTCTGTGTTTTAGCTTCATAAGAGCAAAGCTTGCCATAATACCCTGGGTGGCTGGATTAAAGGGAGTTTTCCTAATGCTCTCTAACATTCTTGCCTGCCGTGCGTTTAAAGATCTCCTACAATCCAGGTATGAAACCCAAGGTTTTATTGCAAGGTTTCTGTCTGGAAATACCTAAGAATTCAACTTGAATCAGACAAGATCATATCAACTCCTAACACCCTCCCTTTGTAAACTATCATTTATTTATTTTGAATTTATACACTTCTAAGGCAGGCAGGTGGCTAAGTGGACAGAGTCAGGAAAACCTGAGTTCAAACGTGACCTCAGACACTTACTAGCTGTGTGACCCTGAGCAAGTAATTTAACCCTGTTTGCCTCAGTTTCCTCCTCTGTAAAACGAGCTGGAGAAAGAAAGGGTGAACCACTCCAGTATCTTTGCCAAGAAAACTCTGAATGGGGTCACGGAGAGCCTGACACGACTGAAATGACTGAAGAATTAATATTTCTACATAGACACGTTGTTTTGCTCACTAAAACAAAAGCTAATTTTTGTCTTTTTCTGTGAGCATCTAACAGAGCACCTGGCACAAAGAACGTGCTTAATACATGTCTGTTTATTGGCAAGATTCATATTTGTTGGAAAGAACCAATGCTGTGTTTTTTCATCCCCACACCCCTCCTGGTGATGGGGCTAGATGATCGCTAAATTGAGAATATGAGATTCTATGACTGGGGCACATCAGAGATTAAATGGTCACGTTACATTTCCAAATTAAATAAAATGAAGTCTTGTTCTTGTCGCCCGATGCCCAAACTGGCAGCCATTGACCAATATTCTCCGGTAGATGCATTAACTCTTCTAGGCCACTAGGGGACTATTGAGCCTATCACTGCTCCATTGCCATTTAATGCACTGAGACAGTCATTTATTGAATGGTAATGAAGGAGTAATTTACTAAATGGTCCCTTAGTGACCTAAAAGTCACTAATTAAGTGCCACTTACTCCACTATAGTACTAATTTATTAAATGGTAGTGAAACAGTAATTTACTTAATGGTACCCGGGTGACCCGAGCCACTTCTTGCCGCCTTTAAAGGTGCTCAGCTTACAAACAGGGCAGAGCTTGGCCTTTAGTTATGTTTCCACATTTATTGTGTTTTGACAACATATTCATTCTATCCTAAGCAAGGCATGACCTTCAACTATCCTTCAGCAATCATGTATACGTAGGCAACCGATTAAGCTACTCTTGTCATCGGATTTCCAGCTGGAAAGGACCTTGATGGCCCTCTGGTACAATCCTCTTATATTATAGCCAATGGTAAACTGAGGCCAAAAGAGGGGAAGGGTCCCGTGATTACACAGTTAAAAATAACAACCATATTTTAAAATCAGGTACATGGCTCCAAAATCAGTGCTCTTTCTACTGTATCATACTGCAGAGGACCTTGTTTTCTTTCAAATTTCCCCCTATTTCCCTCCCTCCCACATCAGCACTTTATAGAACTCCTTGCAATGTTCTGTAGCCCAAGGCAGCTAAATCAAGATGATGCCATGGCCCCGTCTCCTTCTTCTTCTTCTCCTTCTCCTTCTTCTTCTTCATGAGTCCCTCAACTTCTACCAATTCCTTCTCCCTTGACTCTTTTCATGGCACCGTCACTCATTCTAGCCTGTACTCTCCTCATGGCTCTTCTACCACTAGACTGCAAGCCCCTCATAAGAAGGAACTGGGATGTTTTTCTTGTTTAATCATAGCTACTTGATAAAGGTTTGTTGAACTGATTCTTGACTGTTGATAAGACCCATTAAGGAAATCGTAGGAAACTTCCCCTTTACCCAAGCTAAAGAAACCTTTTACCAACATATGATGAAAGCTGAGATTTAAAGTATTTGATAGCTTAAATCTTGCTCTATTTTGACAGTTGGGTAGTCTTTTTTTTTTTTTAAATTTCTATCTAGTTACCAAATAATGGTGATTAGGCTTAATGTAAAAGCAGGTAAGGATTGCAATGGATAAAGAGTTGGATTTGGAGTCATGAAGATCTGATGTCAAATCTAACCTCAGATACTTACTAACTGTGTGACCCTGGGCAAGTCATTTAATCCTCAGTTACAAAATGGGGATAATGGGCATCAACTGTACAGGGTTGTTGTGAAGATCAAATGATCTAACATTTTTAAGTCCCTTTTCAAATTTTAACGCAATAACTACATACTGGGTCCTGTTGTTAGTACCACCAGGCTTTTTCTCAGGACCTCCTTTGTTCTTGCCAACCCAACCTCCTCCTTCCCAACTGGACCTTGTCTCTCATTCCTGTCTGTGTGCCTTCTTCCAAATCATTCTTTGTACCTGAAATTAGCCATGCCCCAACTAGCTCTGTGACAACAATATGAAAGTATGTCAGTCTATTCTATAAAATAGGTCATTTACCTAAAGTACAAAATACAAGCTTATCCTACCTACGATTTTTTAAAAATGAAGACTCAAATTAGTCACAGTTTTCTTTAATTAGATATAAAAACTTGCATTTACAAATGCAACTATATCTCACTTTGGTCATCTAATTCAATTCCACAAACATCTGTTAAGCAATTATTCTGGATAAGGCTCTAATCTATTTACTAAAAAAATAAATAAAAGAAAGAAAACATCAGTTAGCCAAAAAATTAAACAAATGAAACAGTTTTTAAAGGTCAGAGGAGAGTATACCTAAATTAAAAACACTTATAAATTAAAAATTTATAAAGATTTTACATTTTAAATTCATACTGGTATAATAAAACGAGTTTCTTAAAAGGAGACATACCTAAGTAGAGTCTGTTACTGCTGGGCACATGTGTGCACTGCACTTGGCTGGCAACACCAGTGATGGCAAAAAAAAATCACATTGCTTCTGTAGCTGTAAAGACCAGATTTGCCTGGGAGTAAGATACTCCTAAGCCTAGGAGAGGAGCCTGGCTCACTGTGAGGAGAGCAGCACAGCATTGTCCTCTGTGCACCTTCTGCAGCTGGTCCCAGTAAGAAGGACCCTGAGCTCACCAGGACTGTGGAAGAAATTTCCTTGAGGGGGCTAAGACCCAGGAAACTGGGGCACCCGGTGTGGGGCAAGTAGCCTGGGTATCTCCACTCTTCAATGTCCCTTGTGGTTTGTAGACCTTGTGTTAGTATTAGCAGCTGCTTACTCAGAGCCTTATAAAAATTTACCATTTGAACAAATAAAACCAAGCATCTCAATTCTGTACTACTCCATCCTAAATGCTACCAACCACTACCAGTGGTTCTCCTCTGAGCTCTCTCATTAATCAGATTTGATTTCACAGCCAGGTAGTACAGCAGATAGATTGCCAGATCTGGGGTTAGAAAGACCTGGCCTCAGACATTTACTAGCTGTGTGACAGTGGGCAAGGTTCAGTTTCCTTATGTGTAAAATGGGGATAATAATAATAATAATGCCTATCTCCCAGGGTTGTTGTGAGGGTCAAAAACAAGATAGCACACTATCTGGCATTTAGTAAAATCCATATAAACGTTAGTTGCTGTTAATAATAATAATATTATTATTATTATTAACAACAGGGCTGAGGAGTCCTCTATTAAACAATCAATATTTAGTGAAGGTCCAGTAGGCGTCCAGCACTGTGCTAGTGACTTGTATAAACACAAAAGTAGAACATTTCTGTCTTCAAGAAGATTACATGAAATAATGGAGTGGCATGAGGGTAGGGGGAGAGAAAGACAGAGAAAGGGATAGAGGGAGGGAGGGAGTGAGAGAGGGAGGAAAAGAGAGAGAGAGAGAGAGAGAGAGAGAGAGAGAGAGAGAGAGAGAGAGAGAGAGAGAGAGAGAGGGGAAGAAGGGGGGGGGGGGGAGAGAGTCAGCCAGTTAGTAGAGTCTGGAAGACCTAGACTCAGGTCCTGCCTCTAACAATGATCTTGTGATTATGGGCAAATCATCTAACCTCTCAGTGCCCCAGGCAACTCTCTTAAGACAATAAATTGTAGGGAAGGTGCAGTTCTACATGGGAAGATAAGGTTCCTCACTGGAAGTTTCATATACTAATGTAATGGAAGGAAGAAAGAAAGGAGGGAAGGGAGGAGCAGGAGGGAGGGAGGGAATAAGGGAAGGAAGGAGGGAGGAATGGAGGGAGAGAAGGAAGGACAAGGAAGAAAGGAATTGAGAAAAGAAGGAAGAGAAAGGGAAAGACAAAGGAAAGGGAAGGGAAGGGAAGGGAAGGGAAGGGAAGGGAAGGGAAGGGAAGGGGAAAGAAAGGTCCATTAGAGAACAAAGAAGCATTCAACTGTAGGTAGCTATGTGATGCTTCGAGGAGTCACTGGGGGTCAGATTACAGAGAGGGTGGGTGGGAATGGGGGATGGGGAGAGCAAGGCTCCAAAGAAAGTGAGATTTGATTTGAGCCTAGAAGGATGAGTAGGACTTAGGTGTGGAATTATGTGAATCTTGTGAACCCCCCAGTTTCTCAAGTTCTACAAGCTGTTGAAATGAATGCATTACTCACTTTCAATATAAAAACAGAATTAATTTAACTGAGAGGTAATGTTCACAATTTCATTCACTATGCTTGAAAATTACCACATAGAAATTGTGTATAATTAATTTTCCTATTTTTTTGCACGTCAAACATCTCATAGTGCAAACAACCTAAGAATGGGTCCAGGTGGTACAGACGCACCTCCAAGGACAACAACCATAGCTCACATTAGAATATCCCTGTTGATGATCATTCCTCTCAACAATCCTGCAAGAGGCAGGTGCACTACATGCCAATATAACATGAGATTGTTGAGGGCAAAAGACTTCCATTTTTGTATTTACCTCCCTAGTACCTAGCACAATGCATTGAGTACAGTAGACATTTATAAATGCTGGATGAATTGTTGGCTTGAATGGAACACCCTCACTGTAAGGGTGAGAAATGAGAAATGCATGTAACCCTATAAGAGTTAGGTCCTCTCTAATCCAGAAAAGTACAATTCTGGGAAGATATAGGTAAAGTCTACCACAGTAGAAGCGCAGGCCAACAGTGTGAGCTTGTACCTATACTCTGCCATGGAAAACCACAAACCTATGAGATTTGTGGGAACACACCTCCAGAAAAAAGTGCACCCCTCTGAAAGAGAGGGTACATTCTAGCTATGATGGAGCCCATGAGGCTCTATGCTCACTCAGTCACAAAAGGAAACAAAATGGTGAACTCATAGACAGATTGTAAGAAAAACACAAGCCCATGAGGATGTAGATTCATTCTACCATGAAGAAATACAACTTGTGGAAGAACACAAACAGGGTAGGGTAGATGTCATGACCCAGCTGAACAACACAATGTGCTCTGCTTGTGTCTACAGCTTAAAAGAAATTGCTTATTTCATGCTTCATGTTTCAGCTTCTCTTGGATTAACAAAAGTGCTTGACTGTATAATGACTTTTGCCTCACCCTGTACATCTGGAGAACTAGGATTCAAAAGAGGAATAAGAAAGAGGGGGACTAAAATAGAATGGAGAACTGGAGTGCAAAGGGAAAAACACAAAGGGAATTTAAGCCGTGATTGACAGAGATGGTGGGGTCAACAAGTTGGATCTAAATGAAATGTTATTCTCCAACCCAAGCAGCCAATGGTGCAGAGAGGCAGGGAAGGCGCTTTCTTAAGGCTAGGACTAGCCTGCTGAGAGAGGAGGGACTTCCAGCTGATCCATTCAAAGAGGATTATTCATGTAAACAAAGACAAAACAGCAAGGGGTGGGGGGAACAGGGGGAGTCGGGGGAACTGTCCTAGCTGCAGCTACAGCAGCTCGTCACACTTAGCTCTCCATTTCTCTCCAGAGGCTGAGAAAGCAAGGAAACCAAGAAAAGCCTTTTATAAAAATGAAGCCTAGAAAGGAGTTAGGGTAGAGATGAGGAGAAAGGAAAAATCAATCAATTAATCAGTCTTTACTAAGCACCTACTATGTGACAGGCAGTTCCAAGGGCTGATGGTTAGGAAATGAGTCACCAATATGAATCAGAGTTCCTGAGTCATAATGACTCCCCTTGTTCTAAAATCTCTAAAAGGTTTTGGATCCCCAGCTCTCTTTTGTTCCTGCTTTTTCTCCATCCTCCCAACTCTTATTCTCACTACTACTAAGTTCTTCGTTCTTAAGAAAGCCATGCTGTTACAGTCATATAAGAAGTCACAGATGTTTTAGGGCTGGAAGAGAGACCAGACAATATTTTCCTTTTAACTTAGGTGTCCTTTACATTTTACAGGAATGAAAACTGAGACTGAGGAAAGCATAATGATTCTCCCAAGGCCACAAAGCAATTTAGTGGCCAAAATGAGACTAGAAATCAACTCTTCAGACCACACTCCATTTCTACGCTCTATGTCTCACCTTCGCCATATTAAAAGCTACTAAAGTCAATGCCAGTTTAGAAAAGGTTCTCTTCCTCTTTATTAAATGTTATAAATTATCATTGTAACACAGGGGTGGCTTGGGGGCATAGAGGGAAAGGAGGCATATGGGAGTGGGGAGAAATTGCTCAATGTGAATGTCCCCACCAGTGAAGCCATAGAGATCTCTGCCAACAGCTGAAAAAGATGTGGATTTCCTTTTTTATGCCTCTAAAGTCTAGAATAGCGTGTGACACAAAATAGAAGCTTGATAAGTGTGCACAGAATCCCCTTACTGAATTGGCATCATCAGTGAATAGGGTAGGCACCCTTAACCATTTCTGTGTTATGGATTCCTTTGGGAGTCCAGTAGAGTCTATGAAAGTCTAGGAACTACCTCTCAGAATAATGTTTTTAAATGTATAAAAAATACAAAGGATTAAAAGAAAACCAATTAGTGTGTGGAAATACAGTTATTAAAACGCACACATATATACACACATATGTGAATATGTATATATATCATATGTGTATATATACATATGCATACATATATACATACTCATATAAAGTTCACAGATCCCAGGTAAAGAATCTCTGTAATAGAAGCTTCAGCAACTGCTGGATAAATAATCAAACATGGCTCTAAAGACTATATTTATAATATCTTTTGCCTTATTGATAACTTGGAACATATGGTTGCAATCTTTTTTTAAACCATCTCAGCAGTTATAATTATTAACTGAAGGCCTTATTGCTGAACCTCAAAATGTATTTCATAAAGTCCAACCTGACTGAAACTACAAAGGTTTTGGGGAAGGTTATTTTCATAATTCCAAAATGTTTCCATATGTGGTTGCCAGTTAACTCTGAAATACATACATTTATAATATTCACATCCTCTCCTGTGGAGTTGGTCAGGACATTCTGGGTACCATGTTTTAGAAAGGGCATTCACAAGCTGAAACTTGTCAAACAGAGGAAGTTACCTCCATAACAAGGCTTGCTTGATGGAAGCCTGGAGAAGAGAAGGGTGTCTTCAAAGTACTATAGGAGTGATCATGTGGGAAAGGATTGGAATCACTTTATTTTACTCAGAGGCCAGAACCAGAGAATCACAGATTTGGAGCTGGGAGGGACTTTAAGAGTCTTTTCCCCTTCATTTGCCAGATGAGGAAATGAGGCTCAAAGAGAAGTTATTTGATCAAGATCAAACAGGGAAAAAATGGCTGAACTAAAATTCAAACCCCAGGTCTTTTGCTCCAAATCTAGAGCTTATTCCAGTATGACAAACTGAACAAAAACTGCAGAAAGGCGGATTTCAATCCATTATAAGAAAAAATTGCCCAACAAGTTGTGCTATCCAAAAGTAGAATGGTGTCTTCTAAAACACAGAGCTGACTCTCCCCAAGATTTCCTTTTTAATTAAAACAGTGGGGGAAAAAACTGACAGGGCGGCTAGGTGGCACAGTGAAGAGCACTGGCCCTGGAGTCAGGAGGACCTGAGTTCAAATGTAGCCTCAGACACTTAATATTTACTAGTCATGTGCCCTTGGGTAAGTCACTTAATGCCAATTGCCCTGCCCTCCCCCCTCTAAAAAGAAAAAAAAAGACAATCAATTTTTAAGAGTCAGATTTTTTTGGATTATAAACCCAGAGCTAAAAATGATCTTTGAGGACTTCTAGTCTAATCTTCCCAAAACTAGGTCTCCAGAAAAATCTCGTTTTCTTTCCACTAGGCCTCCCATGTCTTTTATAGTAATAATATACATTTTTCTGAAGCTATTAAAATATTACTGTGCCTTGGTATTTATTCAATGCCTTCTTTTATGCAGCCTGGAATATTTTACAGACATTCTCACAACATCTCTACAAAGTCAACAAAGTTCATTATAAAAGTTTATACAATGGGAAAACTTGGCTTGCTTAGTCAAAAGCTCAATCCTAAAGCAATTATTAAAATTAATTTTTAACTATAATACAAATGGTTTGGCCAGTGAAGTGCTCTAATAAACAGTCCACTGCCTACCTGCGACACACTGACTCCTAACAAAGACTGCCTTTCTCCTCTCCAGGAACAAGTTCACTTCTATCAAATGGATTCCCTGAAAAGACAAATCTGTAAAACGAGAGGGCTGGACAAGGTGGTCTCTAAGATCCTTCCATATCTAGCATTCCAGGTCCTTTGGCGTAGTAATGCCAGGAGCTGTCAACTTGTTAAAAAATGTTTTTTGTTCTTTTCAGATCAGCATTAAGTGCTCAGTTAAAATGCTCTTTAAAGACCAGCTCTTTTCCCTGCAACAAGTGAGCTGGAGAGGTGGCAATTTTCCAGTGAAGTCAAAGTTAAGGACAGAACCACTTTGAATAATTCAGATTAAAAAAAAACCCCCACTAATGGCTTTAAAGCGGACTTGGCCTGATTCCTTCCTACCCCCTAACCCCCATTCCTTTCCTCCTACTTTGAATGGGGCTCTGCCTTGTAGCATGGTCTGGTAAGAGTGAGTCCTGCTTAGATAAGGACAGGGACACAAAGTTGTATAAGCCTGGAAAAGCCCACGTAAAGAAGAGATGTAGAAGGCAGTGGGCAGGAGCTGGGTGCAGATCTAAAGTCAGAAGACTTGGGTTCGAATCCCAGCTTGGCTACTTATCGATTACTCTAACAGGCAGCTGGGTGGCTCAGGGCATAGACTGAGGGGCCTGGAGTCAGGAATGAGTTCAGTTCTGGCCTCAGACACTTGCTAGCTGTGCCAACTGGGGCAAGTCAGCTCAGCCTCAGTTTCCTCAACTGTAAAGTAGGGATAAGAACAGCACCTACCTCACAGGGTTGTTGTGAAGATCAAAAGAAATAATATAATAATATTATTATTAATAATTAATAATATTATATTAACAAGATAATATAATAACATGCTTATTCCTTTCTCCCCTTCCCTTACACTATTATCTAAGCCCAACTGGGCCCTCACCATGACAAAGTAATCCTATTCTTTCTTAATTTCCTTGTTATTCCCACTCAGAGCTTCTAAACCTGTTCTAAACCTTCTTTTTCACCCTCCCAAAGTCTCTTAGTGAGGACCCTGCTTCTGCTCCCCACCCAATTCTCTGAACTCTTTCCACCACGCCCAAGTGACCTTCTCACCCTGGAAGTCCTATATCTCCTTGCAGCCCCTACATCCAATTATTCTGCTCCTTCCAGGGCCACCATTTTAAAGAAAATGCCCAGTCAGTCCTGCCCTCATTTCCTCATTTACCTTATTAACCCTCCCCCCAGATGTTCATCTTTCTTGTCAGTGTTGTCTTCTTCCTCCGTTAGATTGCAAGCTCCCTGAAAGCAGGGTCTGTCTCCCCCCCACCCCGTGTATGTTCTCAGCATTTAGCACAGTGCCTTAGCATCTATTAAGTACTTAACAAATGTCTCATTTGCTGACTTTTGGAAATTTAAGACTATTCAGTGAGAGATTCTCCCTCTGCTCTCCATCTCCTCCTTCCACTGTGACTTAGAGACCTTTCCTCACTTTTTCTCTCTTTACTCCAGTCTCACACGATGAAGTAGCCCTTCTTCTTTCCAAGACCAGTCCTTCTACATCTACATGCACCCTTGGTTGTAGCCCTGACCATTTTTAGCAGACTACTCCACCAGCAGTGTCACCCTCTCTCATCTGTAATCCTTCCCTTCTATTGGTTTTCTCCTTGTTGGCTAAAACTATGCCCCGCTCCTCCCCTGTCCTTTAGAAAAGTCTCACCTGATGCTACCAGCCATACATAGGAAGTGCCTCCACTTCCCCTCTCTCACTTTGGGACAATCTCAGCACTCGGTCAGAACTGCTCCCTTCAGAGTCATTAGTGATCTCTTCATTGTCAGGTTTAGTGGACTTTTCCCAACCCTCATCACTCTTTACCTCTCTACAGTATCTGACACTGTTGCTCTCCTCCAAGATGCTCTAGGCTTCCATCAACTACTTTCCCCCTACTCATGGGACGAGCCCTCAGCCACCTTGGCCAGATCTTCATCCACGACATACTCACTAACTGTGGAGGCCCAATCCTGAGACTCTTTTGTCTCCTTCCTCTTGCTTGATGATCTCATCAACTCCTACAAATCCAGTTAGCATCTCTGTGCAAATGATTCCCAGATCTAGATATCTCTCTAGTCTCTCCTGAGCTCCACATTACTAAATGCCTTTTGGACATTTGGAACTGAATGTTCTCAAGGCTTCTTATACTTAAAATGCTCAAAATGCAACTTATTACCTCTCCCCTCAAACTCTCTCCTCTTCTCAACTTTCTCATTGCTATCAAAAGTCCCATCATCCTCCCAGTCACCCAGGCTTACAACATTAGGGTCATCCTATGTCCAACCTGTCACCAGATCCTCTCATTTCTACCCCAACATCTCTCATCTAAGTCCCCTTCTCTTCACGCCCATGGCCACCACTGTAATTCAGACCATCATTACCTCGACTACTGCAATAGTTTTAACTTGTCTCCTTGGCCACTACAATCCATCCTCTGCTCTGCTGCCAATGTGATATCCTAAAAGGGAGATCTTCCCACATCCCCTTCCACCCCCAACTCAGTAAATGCTAGCACTCCCCCTTACTTTCAGGATCAAATATACATTCCTCTGTTGTTCACAGCCTGGTCCCTTCCAAGTCCTCCAATCCTGTAACATTTGATTCCCATGCATTCTATGATCCGGTCCCACTGGCTTAATTGCATAGAACATTCCATCTCCTGATTCTGCCCTTGGACGGTCCTCCACCCCTGGAACGTTCCCTCCTCATGCCTTGCCTTCCAGTCTGCCCAAATCCCATCTTGTGCAAGAGGCCATTGCCAGTCTCCCCAGATGCTGGTGCTGTACCTTCTGAGATGACTCCCAGCTCCTCCCTATTTGTCTCCTTTATACACAGTCATCTGTTTGCTGCCTCCTCCACTCAAATGTGAGCTCCTTAGGGTCAAGGATTGTTTCTGCCTTTCTTGTATCCACAGTGTTTGGCGCATGGTAAATACTTGATAGATGTTTGTTGACTGACTGATCTATCTGACTTATGACAAGATATTTCATTTTGGGGGGTATGAATGTCTTTGTCTACAAATCGAAAGGAGCTAACTTGCACGCCTGTAAGGTCCTTTTTTGTTATTTGGTCCTGTCTGACTCTTCATGACCCCGTTATGGGGGTTTCTTAGCAGAGATACAGGAGTGATTTGCCATTTCCTTCTTAAGTTTATTTTATAGATGAGGAAACTGAGGCAAACAGGATTAAGTGACTCACCCAGAGTCACATGGCTGGGAAGTGTCTGAGGCTGGATTTGAACTCCGAGAGATGAGCTTTCCTGACTCCTGGCCCAGCCTCTAAGGTCCC
>CM053594.1:360274959-360329959 GCA_028646575.1 Pseudocheirus occidentalis | reverse complement strand
TTACTGGTGTCTCCTGCCAGCTGCGGGCTAAGACAACACAGACATTTGCATTTCACAATGGAATCACTTTCTCCTCTGCAGGGATGTTCCCTTATCTGCTTGGTGCTGTTATAACTTGCTCTTATAACAACTCCTTAGAAGCAAAAGCAGATGCACCAAAAAGGAAGAGAGAAGTCAGAAAGGACCTGATTTTTGCAACAGCAACCGAATATTCCAGGACATAATCTTACATTGAACGGGATTCAACAGTAGAACGACAATCCCATTTGTAAGCTTCTGCCTTCCCTTTTTGGGGTCCTCTTGAGAGTCCATTTCGGAATCTCTTCAACATCATCTGTAATTCTGCCTTCCTCTCCTGAGATCACATGGACCAAGGACTTGATTTGGATTGAGAAGATCTGAGGGCTCTTCTCTGTAACTTCTCTGGGCCCCAGGTTCCTTGTATGAAGGCATTGGCCCTACCTCAGTAAGCTGTTGTGAACCAGGTGCTTCTGTAAACCTTAAAGCCTTCCATCAAAGGGAGCTCTTATCCAAGGAAGCAGCAAGGTACTGTAGAAAGAGCATTGGACTCAGAGTCAGAGGTCCTGAGTTCCAATTCTACCTCTAAAGCTAACTACCTGTGTGACCTTGGATAATCCATTTAACTTCTCTGGGCCTCACTCTCCTCACTTCTCAATTAAAGGGAGGAGCTAGACTAGATGGTCCTTAAGCTCCCCTAAAGTTCTAAATCTACAATCTTCTTAAAATGAGGTTTTACTGGGGCCAATCAAAGGCAAAACAGCAGTTCTCTTAGTAAAATAAGTTACACTTTTGTGTTGGTGACAACTCTAGTGTAGGATTAGTCAACTTGCAGCACATGTTAGTTGAGGAATAATTTTTTTAATTGAACTTGCTTTCTCCTTTCTCTTTGATCCCCCCAATCAGAAATGATTATTCCCCTATGCCCAAAGGGCTATAAATAAGTGCATACGCTTTGACCCAGCAATGCCACTTCTAGGGCCATATTCCAAAGAGATCATAGAAGTGGGAAAAGGGCCCATATGTACAAAACATTTATAGCAGCTCTTTTTGTGGTGGCAAAGAATTGGAAATCAAGGGAATGCCCATCCACTGGGGAATGGCTGAACAAGCTGTGGTATATGAATGTAATGGAACACTATTGTGCTCTAAGAAATGAGGAACAGACAGACTCCATTCATAACCTGGAGAGACTTATACAAACTGATGCTGAGCGAGAAAAGCAGAACCAGGAAAACATTGTATACAGTTAGAGATACATTGTATCTGTGATGACTGACTCTGATAGACTGGGCTCCTCTCAACAATGCAAGATTATAAGACTCATGATGGAGAGGGCCATCCACATCCAGAGAAAGAGCTACAGAGTCTGAGTGCAGATTGTAGCGCACTACTTGCTCTCTTCCTTTTTCTTGCTTTGTTTTGTTTCCTCTTTCCCACTTTTCATTTCATTGGTTATAATCCTTTACAACCTGACTAATGTTTAATGTGAAGGTATTTGTAGATCCTGTATTTGACCACATGCTGCCGTGGGAGAGGGGGGGAATAGAAGGGGGCAGGGGATTTGAGATTTGAAACTCAAGGGATTGCAAAACTGAATGCTGTAAACTAAAAGTAAATAAATTAATAATTTTTTAAAATGAGGGAAAACAAGAAACCCATGTTCCCACTTGGAACCTTGATTAGACTTAAAAAAAAATTTCTCTTGGACACTTTTCAGACTCTTATTTTGTATTATATTTTCTGCAATCTATTCTCCCAGGACAAATACAAGTCATTTTAAAATACATATCTTTTGACTTTGCTCCTTCTTTACCAAGCAGGATCACATCCTGTGAGAGAATCTTAGCTCCTGATCTTCCAAGAAGGCGCTTTAACAGAGAGGATATCTTCCTCACTTGGGTGGAGTTTCCTCTAGCAAAACAAATGTTTTCTAACAAGTTCGACCACAGGGTTAAATTTAATTTTTTAAGTGCCTATTAATTTTAACTCATGTCAAAATACAGACTCTGGAACGCCTTTGATCCTGAAAGTGAAGGAAACCCCATGGAAATGCCAGTTTATGGAGTCAGCATGTGATAAAGACAGAAGAATAAGCATTGGACACAAGAGCACCAGGAAATTCAGCAATAAAAAGGTTTGAATCAGCCTGCAGCGGAGCCTAAGAGTGCCTAAGACTCTTCTCACTTTAAGTGATGATGCTACAGGTTTGAAAACACTAAATCAGGCTGCATACATTTTTCTGCTCCTTAGTGGAGGGAAAACTCAAAAAGCTTAGCTACCCTAGGAAATGATAGGACCCCACTAAACAAGCTGCATCTTACTGGAGGTCCTTCCAGGAAAAAAAAAACAACAACAAAGAATCCTGTCCTGTCAGTAGCATATAATCCCTTATGGAAAAAAATAAACTCAGAAATGATGGTTACCTAGCCATTGTCTTACAATAACCAGTCAATCTCTTTCCACTGCTTCTAAACTAGTGAAATATTTAAACAGGCTGCCTGACCATTGGAAAATTAATTTGCTTTTGTTTAATCATTAATATTTGTAGGCAACTGAAAATAGCAAATGTCACAAATTCTTCACTAGCTAGCGCTGTTTGTGGCTAGACCATTCATCAGGCCCTCGGAAGAGTTATAGGACAATGGATGGTGGTACTCAGGGCCTGGCATCTAAATGGGATTGCGAGTGGCTTCTGGTGTGGACCAGACAGGAGATAGTGATCTTCTGGACAGAACCAAAGAGAGCTTAAGTCTAAGGTCAGGGGCTACCCACCTTTTTTGGGTCATGGACCCCTTTCCTAATCTGGAATCTATGGGACTCCTCTGATCAATGTTTTTTAAATGCATAAAACAAAGTACAAAAGACGACAAAGGAAATCAATTACATTGGAATATATTTGTCAAGATATTTTTAAAAATATATAAATTTATGAACCCTAGCTTGGTTCATAACCCTGGTCTAGGTCCTGAAAATAGTTGTTGAGCAGAAGGATTGGGATGGCCAAAGGATTTGGCCACAGAAAAGGAAGATGGAAAGAAAAAAAAAATCTAAAGAATTTGGAGATAGTTTTTAAAAAGGGGAAGGGACAACATCAAGAGGTCAAAATTACTTTGAAATTGTCTTGTGCATAGGGAAGAAATGCCCTCCCCTCCCCCCTTTTTATGATTCTCACATAGTCACCTTAGTATTATCAATGAAAGTGATTTACAGCCTATGCTTGGAGTAATTCTTGAATAAAGCAAAGTAAAATTCATGATCAGAATAAGAAAATCATTTGTGTGAACCAGTCTTCTTCAATCTCAACAGATTCAAGTCAACTAGCATTTATCAAGCCTCTACTGAGCCTCCTGGGGGCACTAGAATGATGGGGGTGGGGTGTAGTAGCCTCGGGTACAATTGAGGGACATTGAATAAAAATAAGGAGTGGTGGAAGCATAAGGAGAGAAGAAGATGTGAAAAACCACTTGTACGTGTTTCATCTGTTGTGTAACAGAGTTAAAGTCAGAGGGATTCCATTATTTTCCAAATAAACACACAAAATGCAAGTTATAACCGATCAGTGGTCAAGTCTGGAGACAGGTCTTACCAAGCAAACGTTGGCAGGCAAGCATGTAGAGTACTGTTGGGAAGTCCAGCACGCATTGGCAGGAATACTTGTTTGTAATGACTTGTTTAGAATATGATACTATACAGTTACATGACACAATACTGCGTCATCAACATTTCAATGCAGGAAAACCCTCACAAATTTACAATAAACTATTAAGTTTCAGATTTAAGTGTCATTTTTAAAGGGTATTTTTTTCTGAAATGATATAAATTTTTTAAAAGACTGTTAAAAGGTTAAAGAAAATAGATTTCCAGGGGCCACTGATTAATTTGTTTAAAAAGGGGTGGTAGGTCAATTAAGTTTGGGAACTTCTGCTTTACTCTGTACAGAGACCTATGCTAGCTAGGCATTGGGTAGAGGGAGAAGTATTCAAAGATACAACACATGGTATCTACCACCATAGAACTTATATATAGTAAAAATTTTGTTGAATGAAATTGAATTGAATTAAATTAAGAAATAAGGAACACGCATATATAATCCATTATGCAAAGTAAGAATCCAAGAAGTGTCCAATGAATATACAAACAAATGTGTAATCAAGCTTCCAAGAGGAAACAATCATTTCTGATTGGGGAGATCCAGGAGAGGAAAAGGCATTCTGAACTGGTTCTTGGAAAATGGGTAGGCTTTCAACAGGTAGGAATATCAGAAGATTCAAGGGGAATCATATGTGTAAAGACAGAGCAAGAGAGCATGTACATACAAGGGAAGGTAAATCATTTAGTTTGGCTGGCACATTGTTGGCTAGAAAGGCAGAGAGGTCAGACTGTAGAAGACCTTGAAAATGAGGCTACGAAAGTAGGATGTTATTGGACAGGCATTAGGAGCTGGCAAAGGCTTTTGTGCAGAGGGGTAAAATGGCCAGATCTGTGTATAATCTGTAAATATCTGTATGGCAGCAATGTGAAGGGCAGATGGATGGAAAGGAATACAAAGGCAGGAGGACCTGCAGGAAGCTATGACACTATTTCAGGCAGGTGAATGAGGGCATTTGCCAGTTCTTGAATGGGAGGAGTGGGCAGGAATGATGCAAAAATGAACAGATGATGAGATACTGGTGGGGGGGGGGATAGAAGTGACAGAATAACGATGCTAAGCTCTAGAATGGTTAATAAATGACTTCAGCCTATGGAAACAGGATAGCTTCATGTTTCAACATTTTCAAGTTCCATTTTTTTCAAAAGAAAATTCCTCTTCTGAAGTTCTAGCTTTCTTGCCACCACCAAAGCTGTAGTACAGGCTCTCCTCCCACCCCCATGCTCCACAGGAAAAAGATGACTAGCTGTTGGATTGGAAATCCTTCACTTGTAACAAAAGAACTGATCAACTAGGAAGATTTACTTTTCCTACAACGGATGCATTTCTGTTTTTAAGGATCCTCTCTAAAGAGTTCAATGTCCCTGAAAGAGGTCAAAGACAGAAAGATCTCATCTATATTCTTTTTGTGATAACAAAGAACTAAAAACACAGTTGGCATTCTTCAATGAGGAATGGCTATACAAACTGTGGCACGTGAATGTGTTTGGGAGACTCTGAAGGAAAAGAGTGCAAGAGAAGATGTATCAGACTGTTCCAAACGGAAAGTCTATAGAGTTACTGTGCTAACCTCACACTGCATGCCTGTGAAACCTGGACAGTCTACCAGCACCATGCCAAGAAATGGAATTGCTTCCATTCCAACTGTCTTAGGAAGATTCTGAAGATCACTTAGCAAGACAAGGTACCAGACACTGAGGTTCTTTCTCAAGCTGAACTGCTAAACATTCTGATGGGCTGACCATGATGTTCCAATACCAAACATACATTTGCCTAAAAGGCTATTTTATGAAGAACTGATATAAAGCAAGCTCAAAGTCACACAAGGACATTCTTAAGATCGCTCTGAAAAACGTTGCAATCAGTTGTGAGACACAAGAGACACCGACACAGGTCGACCCAACATGGTGTGCCTGCATCTCCAAAAAGCCAATGTGCTCGAGCAGAATTGCAGCAGCTCAAAAGAAATGTGAGATGTGCAAATTAGGAGATATCTCCTCTCCACTCCAAATATGCATATGGACTGTTTGTGCCTGACCTGCGGTAGAGCCTTCCAAGCTCATACTGGTCTGATCAGCCACAGTGGGATATGGTGTACCCTGACCCCAACATCATGATGTCATTTTGGTCTTCTTCAAGAACAAAGGACAACAACCATATGAACATAATGAAATAATGTTGCACTATCCAGAAATGATAAAGATGTGGAAATTCAGAAAAAAAAACATGGAAAGACGTATATGAACGGATACAGCATAAAGGATGCCCATCAAGGAGAACATGAACAATGGATGCCATAATGTAAACAGAAAGAACAATAAAATGAAATTGAACATTGCGCAAGAATGATAACCAAGCTTAGATTCAGATAAGAGATAAAAAAAAATGCACCACATTCCCTTCATGGAAGAGATAGGGGTCTATGGACGTGGAATGTTGTGTGTGCTGCCAGACACGATGGATGTGTTGATTGGTTTTGCTGAAATGCTTTTCTTCCTTTTATCTTTGTTATAAGGGAAGATTTTCTACTTAGGGGACGGAATAAGGTTCAGAAATGAATATGATATAAAAGCAAAAGGCACCAATAAACCCTTTTTACGAGTCGGTCCATAACTGAGCAATCCAACTCCCCTGTCACACTAACACGTGACTTAATGAATACTGAAAGAATAATTAAACCGTTCCCAAAAGAAATCTTGGCCAACTTCACAATCGAGGTAACTAACTTTTCCAAATAAGATATTTTAACAAATATATATGAATACCAACGATGCTAAGTATTTCATTGTCAGATCTTCATAATTTTGAAACAGAGAATATTTTGGGCTCTAAAATAACCAGAAAATGAAAACAGACAAGTGATATGCATCCAGATCATTGTTTTAATCTGCTCTGTTTTGTCTTGTTTTTAAGTTACTACCAGGGTTGGCTCAGATTTTTAAAAAGTAGTCACGATTCTTTATTTTATCAGTATAGACCTGGACCGAGCCCACTCCTGAGCAGTTGTAAGTCTGCCAAATTTAGATCAATAAGCTATATGATCTTTAATGTACAGCAGAAGTCAATAACTCAGGATGCAGCTTTCTCCTTCTGTAGTAATAAATCAGGGCAAGGCTTGAGGCTATCTTATGATCCAGCAGGAGATTTAAAATTGGCTACATGTTTCCTGGTGGGTGGGTGAAGCAGAGGGGGTGGTGGTGGTGGTGGAGGCTTTGGAAGTGGAGGGAGGGAATGAGGCTGGAGAAGTACAAAGAGGCCTCAGAGTTTTGATTGCTTTTCTAATAAACAGAATCAGCAGAAGTCAAGCAAGTTAGTGACAAGTGTAGCTCAGAGGGAAAAGAAAGCACCAAAGGAATCTGTGATTATGGCAGCAGTGCTGAGATGAAACAGGCTCCAGAAGGCAGTAACAAGAATTCCAGAGGGAGCACATACTCTCCTAGACACAGAGGCCACATGTGGTGTCTCCAGAGGGTCAATTTAAAACACACACACACACACACACACATGTACACACACATTGCACCACCCTCCTTCCTGGGATGGCTGGATGGTCAGTCAAGAGCAAGAAAGAGAAGTACATAGCAACACAGAATGAAGTCTCAGCATGCCACCCCTTGGAGACTGACACAAAGACTGTTGGCCTCACAAATTCCCTTCAGTCTCCAACGGTCTGTATTATCAGAGCTAATCTTCCTCCAACCACATTACCATAGCTGAAAAGTATTCTCCTATAATGATCATTTTGTGTCATGTGTCAGATAAGCTGGAGGCTGAATAGGGAAAAAAAACTGAACACACATTGAAAGACCAATCTAAATAAGTGAAAACTTGAAAAAAAATTCTACAGAACAATAAGAGATTTAGAAAAACAGGATGGTTCAGTGCCATGGTTTTCAAAACAAAAGAAGAAAGGAGGAAAAGAGGGAGGGAAGAAGGGAGGGAGGGAAGAAGGGAGGGAGGAAAGGAGGGATGGAGGAAGGAAAGGGGGAAGAAGGGAGAGAAAGGGGAAGAAAGGGAGAAAGGAAAGAAGGAAAGAAGGAAGGGAGGGAGGGAAGAAGGGAGAAAGGAAGGAAGGAAGGAAGGAAGGAAGGAAGGAAGGAGAATTTAGCCCAGTGTTAAGTCCTTTACAAATATTATCTCATTTGACCATCACAACAAAAATCCTGCAAGGTAGGAGCTATTAGTATCCCCATTTTACAGATGAGGAAACTGAGACAGAGGTTCAGTGACTTGTCCAAGGTCACACAGCCAGTAAGTGTCTAAGTCTGGATTTGAATTCAGGTCCTTCTGCCACTAGGTCCAGTACACTATCCTCTGTGCCACCTAGCTGCCTAAACTACTACTAATCATTTAGTTTCTTAGAAGTTTAGAATCAGGCAAGAAGGAAAAAGTCTCCTATGTGTTTAAACATTATACTAAGTGCTGTGAAACAAAGACAAAAATAAAATAGTCATTACCTTCAAGGGTCTTACATTCTGTCAAGTGAATCAAAATATACATGTATAAGCAAATACAAAATAAATAAAAGCTTAGGGAAGGAGGGAAAGGGACCAGCAGTTGAAAAATCAGGAAAGGCTCCATGGGGAAGGCAGCCCCCGAGCAGAATTTTGGTCTAGAAAATGGCCAGCTAGTTGCTGAATGTATGAGAGGGTGCAAAGATGAGGCAGGGAGATCAATCAGGGGTCTGTTGCAACAGTCCAGATAGAAGGCAATCAAGGCCTGAACTAGAGCAGTGGTTGTAGGGAAAAAAGGTAAGGGGATGGACGGGAGACATGTTCTGGAGGCAGAAAAGATAAGGCTTGTCATCTAACTGGATCTCTGGCATGAGAAAATTGAAAATGTCAGGGTTAGAAGATGGTAGAGCCCTCCAGCAGATGCTGGGAAGTTTAGAAGAGAGATGGGTGGGTTTACAGGGAAAGACAGTGGGCTCGAATTTGGACACAGTGAGCTTGAGGCAGCAAAGGCCAGTCTGAAATGTTCAAAGGGCAACTGGTCACATGAGACTGGAGCTCAAGAGAGAAAATAGGGTTGGATTTAGACATGACTCATCTGCATAACAATGATCATTAAATGCACTGATATGGATGATGTCACCAAGTGCAGATGTATGGAGAAAAGAGAAGATGGTCCTGGGTATGTTTCTCCCTTCACCGCTCCCCTGTCCCCAACATCCTAGAAATACCCTTAGATATCTCACCCACCCTTCAAGGAGCAATTCATATGCCGCCTCCTCTGGGAAGCTTCCTTGATCCAGTTAGAATTTCTCTCTTTCCATGTCACATACTAATTTGTGTTTCCTTATGCTCTTATTATGCTCAAGTCTATAATGCAATTATTATCTATTTATTGAATCAAATTACATTTTATGTATGTGCTGTATCTCAGCCATCAGATTTCAAGCTCCATGAGGACAGGAACTGTGCCTTTTAATTGCCTCAGGCCTTAGCACAATGCTTCCCATACAGCTGACATTATTGAGTGAGCGATTAAATAGAAGAATGAATGTTATGCTTAGAGTTAGTACCAACCAGAATCAGGCACTATCTCTCAACTAATTTGCTGCTAGGTTGTAGTTTGAAAGGTACAGAGAGAAAACAGTGGTTTGATAGCAAACAGGAGCATTTATTGGTTTGAAATGATGTTCAGAAAAGCTCGGAATGTTGTGTTATATCCTTCTGTAAAGAAGGTGTTTGGGTTTGGGTTGAGGGAGGACCAAAGGGAAGACACTCTCTTCAGCATCTTTAAAAGTCCTTGACAATATCCCCAGGTTCTCTGGAAAGACTTCCCCACTCCTTTTCTTCCCCCTTCATTTACTTCTCCTTTCCTGAGACATGCCTCTTTAATATCAAACTCAGAATTGACTCACAAGAACTTAGGTTCAGATGTAGATTTAAAATTGACTGCAGAGGCGAGTTAGTCCATCCTCCTCATGTTTTTACAGATGAGGATGCTGAAGGAGGGAAGCAAAGAGAATAAGCATTTAAATAGCACCTACTATGTGCTACACCGGTCAAAAAGGTAGTGCAGTAGAGAGAGCACTGGCCTTGGAGTCAGGAAGATCTGAGTTCAAATTTGACCTCAGATACTTCCTAGCTACGTGACCCTGAGCAAGTCATTTAACCCCGCTTGCCTCAATTTCCTCATCTGTCAAATGAGCTGGAGAAGGAAACGGCAAACCTCTCCAGTATCTTTACTAAGAAAACCCCCAATGGGGTCACAGTGAGTCAGACAGGACTGAAAACAAACACCAACAAACAACACATACTAGGCACTGTGCTGAGTGTTATAAATATTATATCATTCCACCCTCACAACAACCTTGCAAGTTTATTCCTGTTTTACGGTCAAGTAAATCAAGGCAAAAAGAGGTTGTGAGCTGTCCATTGCCATCCAGCATCCAAAGTAATATCCGAACTCAGGTCTGCCTGAGCTTCACGCCCAGAGCTCTATCCACTGCACCATCCTGCTACGTCCAACTGAAGACCAGGACGTAGCAGCAGCCACACTGGAAAACCCAGGGTGGCTGCTAGCACAGGTTTTGAGATACGCTTTACCAGGAAAGACAGCTGTTCAAGTGGTCAACAGTCTTTTTAAATTACATTCACTAGCTCAATGGGAAAGTCAGCACCCTGAACTTCAGAGAAAATGCAAGTAGAGAAGCAGAGAAATAAAAGACCAACAGACAGGGCTCTGACTGACTGAATCAACTATATACTTTACATATGTCCCTGGATCAAGAGCCTTTACATCTGAGCACTTGGGGAGCTCTGAACATATGGCCACTCAGAATCTCAACCAAGGAATCACAAGATCCTTCTCATAAGCAAGCCCCCAGAGCAAAATACCAACTCAGAATGTACATACACTTCTCAGAGCCAGAAGACATCACAACCCTCTTGGCTCAGTGCCTAATTAGAAATTAGCAAAAGGTGTGAAAGCCTTCCTAGAAGCAAGTCTCCTCTAAGCAAGCTTCCCTTAATGGGCTCCACATGAAGCCTATTAATGTTAACATTACAGAGGGAAGCCAGGCTTTCAACCCAGGTCCTCCACCTCCAAGCCCACTGACCTCTCCAACTGCACCACCCTGTCTCTCCAAAAGGAAAAACATTTCATTTTGATATGGTCCAGGATTCTAACATTGAGCACATGTGAGATTCAGCCAATTCATTAAGAAAACTGTCACACAAATTTGAAACAACATCTCAATCACATGGAAGGGAGAGAAAAGATTAAGTAAATACAGAGCACCACTTCTACAGACTTCTAAGAACTGGAGTATCTTGTTTTTAAAAAAAAAAGAAGAAATTATGAGACTCTGGGCCTGGGCCTGTTACCAGCTGGCCTTGGGCAAGTTACTAAGTCTTGGGGCTTCAGTTTTCTCATCTGTAGTAAAATAAAGGGGCTGGTTTACTGATCTCCACAGTCTCCCACTAAGTTAATGCACTTTTAATTCTGTAGCCCCATTGGCATGAATAAACCTGCACTCCTCTGCCAAATGGGCAGGAGCAGCCTTTCAACATTAGCCTAAAAGGGAAGGCAGGGCAGGGTTGGCAAGCCTTCCTCTCACGCTGCCTATGTGTATTTATTCCTTCTTCATCCACCCACCTCCTTTCTGACCCTCTGTTTCAATTTCCTGGATATCGCTTTACAAAAAAGCTTATAGGAGGGGATGCCATTCCCTCCAACTCTGGATCAGTCATGGCAAGTGACATGAGCAAGATCATTCTTGCCACTATGGCTTCTTCAGGTGTTTCAGCTGTGTCTGGCTCTCCATGACCACATTTAGGGTTTTCTTGGCAGAGATATTAGAGGGGTTTGCCATTTCCTCCTTCTCTAGCTCATTTGACAGATGAGGAAACTGAGGCAGAGTGAAGTGACTTGCCCAGGGTCACACAGTAAGTGTCTGAGGCCACATTCAAACTCAGGTCTTCCCACCTCCAGGTCCAATGCTCTATTCATTCTACCACCTCGCTGCCCCTACTACAGTACTACAGCTGTAAGATGGGAAGGGACCGTTGCCCAGGACAAGGAAAGTCCCTGATTTAGCCTATCCAACTGTTTCTCCTCAGCAACTTCTCAGAGATAATACGTAAGAGGAGCAAACTGCTGAAGGGGATGAGGATTTTTGGCCATGGAGGCAGAAAACCCAGGTTCCAGCGCTTCCTCCACACATTATTTGGACAAGTTAGTTACATCTTTAATGGGCATGACGGCATTTCAACTACTCGGGTCCCAGGATTGTTATGAGAATTAAATGAGTATGTGAAACTATGTAATTATAAACTATAAATGCAAGCTAGGAGCGGCACTCACCGCTAGAACAGTGTGGGAAACATTCTCTTGTAAAGGTAAAAAAAACCCAGCCCCCTGGATCAAATGAGAGAAGAGATAAGAAAGCTCTTGTATAATCTCTACAAATAATCACAATAATAATGATAATTAACATCTATACAGCACCTGGGGCGCAACTAGGTGGCTCAGTGGATAGTAGCGCTACGTCTGGAGCCAGACTCATCCTCCTGAGTTCAAATCCTGCCTCAGACACTTACCAGCCGTATGACCCTGGGCGAGTCACTTAACCCTGTTTGCCTCAGTTCTTTATCTGTGAAATTGGCGAAACCCTCCAGTGTCTTGGCCAAAAAAACCCCAAATAGGGTCATGAAGAGTTGGATGGGACTGAAAAACAATTGAACTACAACAATGACATCAAAGCTCCTTGTGACCAGCCAACATCTTCCTTCAGGTCCTGACTGAAATGCTGTCCTCTAAGTGCAGACATAAGTGCCTGTGTCTGATTGCTGACGGTCTCAGGGAGCCTGGAGGAGACAGAGGGAGAAAATCTGGGACTCAAAACTTTAAATAAAAAGGTTTTTAGAAAAAGATTTGCAAAATGCTTTATAAATATTAATACATTTTATCCTCACCTCCACCCTTGGCAGTAAAGCGCTATTATTATCCCCATTTTACAAGATATGAAAACTGAGGCTGACAGTGTGAAGTGACTTGCCCACGGTCACACAATTAGGAGTGGGCTATGGTTTAGGGCCACATTTGTACTCAGATCTTCCTGACTCCAGGTCCATCGCCACTTAACTATAACACAGTTTATATAAATATATATATATGCATATATTATATAAATAATTATTTTACTAGAATATAATATCATATTATATATAATATATCATTATATTACTAGGATATAATATAATACATATAATATAATTGGTATAATATTAATTAACTATTATAATATTAATAATATATAAATATAGATATATATTTATACTTAATGAGACTTTTGAAATATACTATATATAATATATATAAAATGGAAAGATTAAATAAATAGTTAACAACTTAATACCATATTAGTATATTTCAAAAGTCTCATTAAAGGATCGCTGCATTTATTGTGTATTTCTTTTGCATTTACTTACCTGTGTATTTTTTGTTCTCTGCCTGTCCTTTCATTAGAATATGAACTCCTGGAGAGACAATACGGTTTTCTCTCTGTATCCCAAGCAGCCAGGACTCTGTCTAAGACGTGGTGGGCACTTAATAAATACTGGTTAAATTTAAAAGAAACCTTAATTGACCCTATAAATAGCTAGCAAGAATGTGTTGGAGATTAGAGAGAATGAAACTGGAAAAATGAGGCCAGCTGGAGGCCCAAGATGCTTAGAGCCTGAGCTGGGGCTGTTATGCCTCTGCGAAAGGGGCACAAGAAGGGCAGTCCAGAAACAAGCCTGGTAGCAAGCTTTGGTGTTATGTATATGTTTGGATTTCTGCACGTTCTGATTAAGGTGCAGGTACTACTCAGATTAATGAACACCCAACTTGTGAAAGTCCGATGTAGAAAGTCATTCACTACTCCCCTCTCTCCTAAACAATTCAGAAACCAGTAGTGAAAGGTAGCTGGGTGGTGCAGTCTATGGAGAGCAGAGCCTGGATTCCAGAAGATCCCAAATACAAATTGTGCTTTAGACACTTAGCTGTTTGTCTGTGGGCAAGTCGCAGCTCCCGTTTCCTCATCTATGAGGATGAGGGAGTAGGGCCCAGCGGTCTCCATGGTCCCTTCCAGCTCTAACGCCATCACATTCTCCACCCCTTATACAGTTACCAAGCTATGTTGGGTGGGGGTTGAAATCACTGCTTCATGGCCTATGCAAGGATCCAGTTTATTCCCATAAGATCTTTTTGCTCCACTCAGAAGGTTCATTCACCACCACTCTCTTCCAATCAATTTAGCTACTGCCTTGACGGGATTCTCTCTCAAGCTGTACATCTCTTGTAACTCTTCCTTGGGCATGATAGTGGATTTTGCATACAAACAACATCCAGTGAAAGTTTGTTATGTCGAGCTCTTGGCCCAAAGTTAAGTACAAAACAGGTGACAGACAAATCTTTTACAAAGACCTTGACTCCTTTCTCTTCTTTAGAGTTCTTGTAATTATGGGTTGAAATACTCTTTTAATAGTTCCTGGTACTATGGCATTAGGACTCACAGATCATTAAAGAGTTTTTTTCTAAAAATCTGGACCAGTGAGGTAGCTTAGCCATTTGTGTGTAACTTCTGGTCTTAGAGAGCTGCCCATGGCACAGAGACAACATGAACTGTCCAGGGTCACAGAGCTGGGATCCCATTAGAAGCAGTATTTGAACTACCCCAGGTCTACCTGCCACCAAAAGGCTGCCTCTAACCACTATGCCACATTGTGCCTCGGGGGAAATCCTAAAACTTTAGAACTGTAAAGGACCTTACAGCCTTCTAATTTCCAGATTCAAAAAACCAAACTAAACCAAACCAAACCTAACCAAACAAACAAAAAACCCCAAGCAAGGCTCAGAGACTTGCCTAAGGTCTTGAAGCTGATGAATGGCTAAGCCAAGATCAAGCCCTAGGTCTTCCAATTCAGGATCTGGTCTTTGTTCTTTCAACTAATGGACATTAAACAATTTCACTGAATGCATAACAATCAAAGTGTGAGTCAGAGAAAGGGAGACATAGCTCAAAAACTGGAGGCAACCACATTTCTTCTTCCTCTTGCAACCTCCAGTGACGGTCACACAGGGATCCTGAAATGTAGGGAGAGACCTAGGAAAATTGATAGCTCCTAAAACGCAATTCCAGCATAAGAATGAATATGCCCTCTCTTTGCTCCTTTCCAAAGATGAGAGGCCATGGGTACAGAATACTGCCTATGGAAGGCTTTTTTCAATATGCTGGCCAACGATGTTGAACTTTGAATTTTCTTTCTTGTAGATTCACTGTTTAAAAGGACTGCTCCATGGGAAGAGGAGAGGGGCAGTTACACTGGAAAAGCCAGCTGTTGTCTAAACAAAATACAGCAATAAAAATATATTATAGGAAAAAAAGTTAACGTGGCCCTCCAAGTACCAGGCTCATTTTAGAACTTCTCATGAGGCAAAATGATTTCGAACTATTTTCCTGTTTCTCCCTTGGTTTAAATCTTGCCTGTGACATTGACTAGCAGGTAAATCACCTTAATCTCACCCTCAGTTTTCTTATTTCGCAGGGTTGTTATGAGGCTCAAATGGGCTGGGGGTTAGGGGGACTTGCTAAGAGGGAAAACTTTGCCTCAATATTTAAATATAAAGAAATGGGTTGGGGCAGTTAGGTAGCAGAGTGAATAGAGCACTGGCCCTGGAAGTCAGGAGGACCTGAGTTCAAATGCAGCCTCAGACACTTAACACTTACTAGCTGGGTGACCTTGGGCAAGTCACTTAACCCCAATTGCCCTGCCCCCTCCAAAACTCAAAAAAGCAAAGAGAAGAAATGTGTCAATCTCTCAGGCAGTCTTGGGGCCCCAAATGCTAGCTCACTCTGGATGCAGCTTAATGAATTAGACAAAATGATCCCTTTTACATTTCATTCTCTGTTAGGCAATTGCCTCTGCTTTAGGGGATGGTGACTTACTTTCACCTCCTCTCTGTTTCATACTGCTATGTGAATAAAGATCCATATGCCAATGGACTTCATCACTGAAGGATTCTTCCTTGATGACTTGTTTTCCAGGCTGAGCTTCTTTCCATGGAGTGAGTTCAGAATCAGTTCAATTTTCATGCTTCAGAGACATCTCCTTTGAACCAGATCAAATGCTTCCCCACCCTTGCCTGATGCTCTGCTCAAAGGCGGCACTGGTCCCTTCTTTTCAAATCTTCAAAGCATGAGCACCAATTCTCTTCTTTCCAGCCCACAAAGGGCCAGAGACAGAGAGACAGAGATGGAGAGAAAGCGGGGTGGGGCGGGGGTCAACACGGTTAATTGTACACTGAGCTAAAACACAAGACTCACACAAACCAGGAGGACCTCTGGAGGCTGGTCACTCCCATAAAATGTTGAGTGCTCTTTGAACCCAAGCATAAAGAGAATTAGAACTATTTTCCTGGCCTGCTGGGCAGCAACTAGAGCCTGTTCGGTTTGTTTTCTTTCTCCAATTGTGGCCATAAAGGGAAATAATCCTACCTTAGAGCCTCCCCCAGGCAAATAGAATCTTAGCCAGGGATTCCACTAGGCTGCTTTGCTAATCAGGAAACAAAGTTGAGAGAGATACTGATCAATGGAGGAGGGAAGAGAGAGTAGTGTCTAATGGGAACTTTAAACAGAGCCTCGGGATGTATCTGAAGATATGGATTAGGATCCAGAATTAAGCAATGGCCTCCAAGAGCCTGGTATCAGAACTTGTTTTTAGAAGAGCCTGATGCTGCACTTTTTTTTAAAGTCCAGAATTCCCTCTGGGAGGAGTGAAAGGGGAAGGACACAGGGGGTAAAACAGGAGAAGCAAATATATCAATAAGAGAATCTCTCTTTTTAAAGCCCAGTATTTATTATTGCCTTCATTATCACTCAAGAGCTGAGGGAAAAAGTACTTCCAGTCCTCCACTCACCTTCATTAACCTGGAAAAACCTGGTTTTCTAAGCTGCTCCTTCCAAAAGTCTTTAGCTCCGTCCTTTCCTAAGAGGCCTGCTCTGATCTGGTCCATGCCCATAGAAATTGAAAGACTAAGCAAAATAGATTTGTTAAAAATCCTGTGCTTTACAAAATGAGAAGCCAAGTCTTGAGGTTATCTACCAGGGATACTGAAGTCAAATCTTAAGAGTTAGGGACCAGCTAATTGTCCCATCTAAGAAGCACCTGCAGTTAAGATTTCAAAAAAAAGACTCAGAAAAATCAATGAATACAGAGACAAGTGATAAATAAAATGAGGCAGAAAATGACCTTATCCAGGTGAGTGTGTTTGCTAAGTTAAACACTGTTTCACTTTTTGAATTGTGAGAGAGCCAGCCACAAGCAATACCAGCAGATTTTAAATCCAATGGGTTTTAAATGAAGCTTAAAAGACTGTTGTCTCAGAAACAAAGAGCTAATGATAAGAAAATCCCTTAGCAACTTCAAAGGAGGCTGAAGGGGTAAGGTTATTTTAATTATTTATTTTTTGGTAGCCAGCTGTTGTTCAACCCACACAAAGGAGCCCTAAGAAACATTGGAGGCAGAAAATAAATCACCCACAGGGATTCAGAGCACAAAGCTAATGAGGTCAAGAATTCGATTCCTCTGTGGACCAGCAAACTTCATTCTGGTCCATGCCCAGATTCCACACTTATGCTTGGCCCAAGACCCCACCAAATCACAGAATTCTAGAGCTGCTGCTCAGGTCCCCAGAGACCATTTGGTCCCATCTCCATATTTTAAAGATGAAGAAAGGAAATTCAGAAAGGTGAAGGGACCAGACCGTCTCCAGTGTTCTTCCTGGCCCTGAATCCTATGACTCCCTTGCTAGTCACAAAAGTAGAAAGTGACCACCAATGTCCATCCTTGGTCACAAGGGGACTAGCAATCTTTTCCCATTGGAAGGCAGCACTCACATGCTGGAGCCAAGCAGTAAAGTTCAGAAAATATGAGGAGAATGGAAAAGCTCTATCAAACGTTACTAAAAAAAAAAAACAAAACCCTAAAAACCAACCATAATGATTTGAAATGAAACATCAATTGATCAAAAGAAAACACCAAAAAAACTGTGCTAAAACTGACCCAAGTCAATTCAATACTGACCAGTTACCAACAGTAAGACAGCAGTTTTTGGCTAATCTCAGATGGTTGGTTGTTGTCAACTTCCTTTTTGAAGAAGACCAAATGACATCACTATGCTGGGGTCAAGGTCAAGTGTCTGACTGTGGCTGGTCAGGCACAAATAGTCCACATGAACATCTGTAGTGGAAAGGATTCTAAATCTGGGCATCTCATGTCTTCTGAGCTCCTGCAATTCTGCTCGGCTCAGAGCACAGCACCTTCTTTGATGTAGGGACACCACACTGGGCCGTCCCGTGTCAATGTCTCCCGTGTCTCACAATGGATCCCAAAGTTCCTCAGAGAGAACTTTGTTAAACAAGCATGACCAAAGTATGCATCAGAGTGAGGAGCCCTCAACTCAATGTGATGTAACCACCTGGCTTCCGTCACCTCTGTCTCTTGAGACCTCTAATTACAGCCACGTGAGGATCCTGACAACTAGGGAGGTGTACTGGGCACCAGGTAACCCCTACAATGCAACATTACAGCATGGCACAGTAAAATTAAAATAGATCAGGCTGTGGAGTTAGGGGAAACCGCAGTCTTCCCTGGCAGTTACTAGCTGTGTGAGGGTGGACTATTCAGTCTCTTAACCCCTGTTTGCCTCATTTCCTCACCTGAAAAAGTGTGGACAATAACATCTTCAGCACTTTTTCATCTGGTTGTTGTGAGGCTCAGATGCATGTGACTGTACGTGATGTACAACCACAAGCCTTAATGCGTTCTATGCCAAATATTATTACTGCACAAAAGTTGATTAATCCATGAACGGTGAGTAGAATATTCAGTAAGCGCTCAGCAGGGCCCGGCACTGAATGGAAATGATGCAAGAATTCCTAGTCCGAGGCAGCAGCACCACAGACACCTTCGCACACCCAGTCACGAGGGCCATGCAAAGCGATGGTGAGCGCGTTTCAAGTCTGGTTTTATTTTTCCTGCATTGTCTCTTTTTCAGAATTGACAGGACTGTAGGAAGGGCCAAGAAGAAACAACTTTTCTAGAAGAAAGGTAGAGGATACACAGGGTTCTTTATCCCATCTTCCTGATAATCAGCCTCTTGCTTGAGTAGGGACATCACATGGAAGTCAAACAAGTGCTATGGCCACATCTGTCACCAACTCATCTCCGCTTGTGGTGACATGCCATTAGAGTCACTTGGAAGCACAGGGACCGGGGGCTCCACAATCGAAATGAAGAAATAAAAAGGCCTAAACTTGAAGCTGGGCCCCAGAAGTGTTGTGATTGTTTCATCATTTTAATTATTAATTAATATCTAATCATATTGTTTAATCATTAATTAAATCAATTATTTAATCTGAATCTCATGAACTCTGCATGACCCTATTTGGGGCTTTCTTGCAAAGATCCTGGAGAGGTCTGTTTGCCATTTCCATCTCCAGCTCATCTGACAGATTGAGGACAATGAGGCAAACAGGATGAAGTGACTTGTCCAAGGTCACACAGTTAGGAAGTATCTGAGGCTAGATTCAAACTCAGGTCTTCCTGACTCCAGGTCTGGTGCTCCATTCACTGCACCACCTAGCCACCCCTAGGAGCCAGAATTAGGGCTCAGCAAGTGTCCCACCTCACTTATATATTTTCTACTTGCTACAGAACAGGGAAGCCATCTTTACGTAGAACTATAAAAAATAAAATACTATTAAGTGGAAGAAAAAAACCTAAACTCAAGTGTCACTTTCTAAAAGAATCCTTTGTTTCGCATAACCTCCCATAGAGCTTTCCTTAAAGCCAGGAAGACCTGAGTTCCAGTCCCACCTCTGACACATCCTGGCTCTGTGGTCCTGGACAAGTCACTTAAATGGTCTAGGCAACTGCCTAAGATTGTAAGATGCAAAGCAGGTGCTGGCCTGGATTGGCAGCGAGAGCTTCCTCACTCACTAGAGGATGGGGACCTCGCCAGTAGAGACTTTTGTCTTTGCATCCCTGGCATTTAACACACAGCAGATACTTAATAAATGCTCATCAGGGCACTGATCAGTAACATCTACGTTTGTGAATCTAAGGAATGGCACACACATCTCTTCAGCAGCTGGAGTCCTCCCTCCCAAGACTACCTTGTCTTGTTTTGTACACAGTCTGTGTCTTGTATGACCTCTAAACACGGCGGCTTCAAAGTCAGGAAAACCTGGGTTCATGTCTGAACTCCCTCTGATACATACTGGCTGTGTGACTCTGGGCCAATCTCTTAATCAATATCTCAGTGCCCCAGTGAATGCTCTAAGACAGTGGTTCTCAACCTTCCTAATGCTGCGACCCTTTCATACAGTTCCTCATGCTGTGGTGACCCCCCCAACCATAAAATTATTTTCGTTGCTACCTCATAACTGTAATTTTGCTACTGTTATGAATCATAATGTAAGTATCTGATACACAGGATGTATGTTCATTGTTACAAATCAAACATAACCCACAGGTTGAGAACGGCTGCTCTAAGACAATAATTGACTTTATCACTGCCAAGACACACAGCCCCGAAAAGCCGAGTGAACAATGTCAAAAGTGGACACTCGGAATCATATTCTCCCGAATCTAACTATCATCAGGTAAAATAGAAGGCATGATTTTATTATCTTGCCCTAAACTTGCCTGATCTCCCTTGTCTTCTGATTGCTCCCAAATTTCTCTTGCTGCCATCCCACTGTACTTCTGACTCTCTGGCCTTCACCCCCATGCCTCAGCTCCATTCTCACACTGGAACCTCCCTCAGCACCAAGGGCCTCCATCTACTTTTATAAGATTTTGAGTTCCAAGTTTTTTCTCCTTCCTTCCTCTCCCCCCTCCCCAAGATGGAATGCAATCTAATATAGGCTATACATATACAATCATATTAAACACATAACCACATTAGTCATGTTGTGAAAGAATCAGAACAAAAGGGAAAAACTTTGAAAAAGCACAAAACAAAAAAAGGGAAAATAGTACCTTTTGATCTGCATTCAGATGGAAGACTGAGCAGTCCGGGCTCTTCCCCAAAATGGAGGTGACCGGAGGAATGTGCCAATGAGACCAGGGGCCTGTTGTGGTGGAGGCACGTTTTCTGCATAGAAGGCTGCTCCATTTTGGGGAGGAGCCCAGCCTGGTCAGGCTTCGATCCCATCTCAGCTGTGCTGCTTCTAACTTTCCCAACTTCATGATCATGGCTCAGAAGGGTACCAGAGTACCCCGCCCCCATTCTCCCACCTCCTTCTTGGACGCTGTCTTCCTTCATTAGACTGTAAACCCCCTGATGGCAGGGCTAGTCATCCATTCTGTCTGTACTTCTATCCCTAGCTTTTTTAGTCCAGGACCTGACACATGGTGGGGGTGGGAATTGTTAGGGCATTTTTAGTCATGTTCAAATCTCCATGACCCCATTTGGGGTTTTCTTGGCAAAAATACTGGAGTGGTTTGCCATTTCCTTCATCAACTCATTTTGCAGAGGAGGAAACTGAGGCAAACAGGGTTAAGTGACTTACTTGCTCAGGGTCACACAGCTAGTAAGTGCCTGAGGTCACAGGTCTTCTCTGTGGTGCTCTATCTACTGCATCACCTTGCTGTCCCTCAAAAATCTTAGTGTGGTTTTAGTCTTTTATAGTTTTTAAAATGATGAAATATTTAAATATGAATCTTTAAACTATGAAATATAAACTTAAAGGTTTGAAGGTTTTAGATGGCACTAAGACTTTTGGGACACCTCGTACTTGCATTCGGAACACACTGATTAAGCAAACAGCTCTTGTGTATAAGGGTCTACTCATCAAACAGAACCGCTGACACAATCCCCAACCTCAAGGGGCTTGACGTTCTAACAGGAAAACAAGACACGCGTATCTACACACAAAAGCATGATAAAAGGCAGTGTGCGGAAGGACAAGGAGCGGTCCAAATAAAAGTACATAAAGAATTACAATAAGGAAGACGCCGCTTTCAGGTAGAAAGGAAGATCAGCAATTTGGGATCATGACTTTGGATGCACTAGAATATTTACATCAAAATAAATTAAATTCAGCTAATGTCACAGTGAGTTTTCTTTTGTTCAGCACATGCCACATGCAGCCCAGTTTGTCCGCTAAGTCAGAATTAAGAACTTTTTATTATTCTATTCATAACTAGATAGTTGACTCCTTTAGTTTTCTTTGGGGTGATGTAATAATCTTTTCTTTTGTACCATTATGGTAAAATAGACTGAGAGCTGGGAACTCAAATCTGTTAAGTGGGAAGTAGCTGTGGGATAAATGTCTTACCTGCATATACCAAAATCTCCTAACTGAACAGGTAGAAGCTGCAGAATTCAGCTTAGCTCTGGGGCTCTGCCTCCTCCTTTACCTGTAAACCCAATAGGAAATGGTCATTTTTGTAAACTTCAAACAAGCTAAGCCTTTAGCTCACACTGACTACATGTTTATTGTGTGCAAGGCACAGTACAAAGTACTAGCCCTCCAGAGACAGATGTAATACAGACTCTGCCCCTCACAAGGAATTTACAACTGAACAGCAGGGGGTCTGTGGGGGAGAGTGAAGAAATGCCGGCACAAAGGAGAAGGCTAGGAGAGCTTTGAGAAGTCAGTCAGAGTAAGAGAAAGTTTCAAGGATGGAGTGAGTTATAAAGGAGAGAAAGAGATGACTGGGGGAGAGCCAGGCAAGCCACAGGGTCAACGTGAACAAAGACCCAGAAGCCAAACTCTGACTGACCTGGTCACTGACCTGGGAAATTTAAACTGTGCTCCCTTGCTCCTTTGTACCACGCTAGTTCTTTATGCTCTATCAGGTTCCATAATCCAATGGCCATCTATCAGACAAATGGTAACACGCTGACTGGCCATCCGATCTCAGGAGAGAGGGTCAGTATCAGAGACCTAGAGTTAGAGAGGCCAATGAAGCCTTAACTCCCTTACCAAGGACAGCGACAGCTGATAAGTACCTGAGGTAGGATTTGAACTGAGGTCTTTCTGACACGTCAGTCTGTCTATAGTCTACTTCATGACACCTCTTTGTCAGTCATGCTGAGGAAGCCACATGGGTAGGCAGGACCAATATAATAAAAATGCCAATTTTATCTCAATTCATTTATATATTCAATGCCATCACAATTAAATTATCAAAAACCTAATTTACTAAATTAGAAAAATAATAACAAAATTCATTTCAAAGAACAAAAAATAAAGACATTATTTGCATCGAGAGAAAGAACTGATAAATACAAGTATGTATAAAATAATTTTACACACACACACACACACACACACATACACACACAAATCTATTTGCGTCTAATGGTAGCCATATCTAGGGTGTGTGAGATGGGACAGGGAGGAAAAAAAAGAAATTTACATGATAATTTTGTTATATATTTGAAAGGAATAGCAAATTGTGTATAGCAGATTTGTAGTTTGATGTGCAATTGTCTTTTTTCCTTGTAGTATGTTATGGAAATGCTTGTTTTATTCCATAAACTAGAAGTAAAACTTAAAAGCCAAAAATATCAAAAGAATTAATGAAAAATATAAAGAAAGGAGGTTTAGCAGCCCCATATTTTAAATTATATTCTAATACAGTAATTATCAAAACTATCTGGTACTGGCTAAGAAATAGAAAGGGCAACCAGTGGAACAGACTAGACATACAATTTACAGAATCACATGGCTATAGTAACCTTGTATTTGACAAGTGTAGAGACAAGTTTGGGGGATAAAAATTCATTATTTGGTAAAAAAAAATTGTGAAAACTAGAAAGCAGTTTGGCAGGAATTGGTCATAGAACAATATCTTATGCCATTTACCAAGACAAGGTCAGAATGGATATATGACCTAGATATAAAGAAAGATATTATAAGAAAATGTGAAGAACATGGGACACATTACCTTTTATATCTGCATCCAGAGAAAGAATTGATAAAGTATGTATAGAATGATTTTGCATATTATAAATATGTGTGTGTGTGTGTGTGTCTCATGGCAGCCATCTCTAGGGCAGGGTGGGAGGAGGGAATAAAAAAAGGAAAAAAAGAAAGTTACATGATAAACGAAATAGCAACTTGTACATAATAAATCTGCAGTTTCACACACAATAATCTCTTTTTATTCTACTATGCTATGGAAATGCTTGTTTTATTTCATAATTTAAAAAAAAAGTGTCACAGAGGCTGTAGAGAATTCTTTAGCCATTTTCTCTTCCTAGTTAGGCAGGAAGTGGCAGGAAGAGTCTGGCTTCTCTGATATGGCTCATAACTGGGTGAACATCAACAGCAAATTCAAGCTCAAAAACCATTTATTCAGCATCTATCAATGCTGAGCATTGTGCTGGGTGCTCAGGGAGACACAAAGATGAGTACCATGACCCACGCCTTCAAGGAGCTCAACCTAGTAGGAAATATTGGTAATACACCAATAGCTAAAATACAAAATGAAACAGGCGTTCCTAAGGGATATTCAATCAATTTGCTACAGAAATCCCAGCAAAAAAAGGATAATTTTCTATAGAGGGTGGGGACCAGACAAAGAACAGCAAAGAAAGTTTCATGGAGGAACTGGCATGTGACCAGGTTAAGTATGATTCAATATGTGGGAATGGAAAAATGAGAAATCTAACTGTAGGGGATGCCATAAGCCTAAGGCTGAACTGAGTTGACAGCTACATCAAGTGTTTGGGAGATAGTAAGCAGTCAACTAGAAATTATTAAATGTCTACTACGTGCCAAGCTTTTGGTTACAATGTAGAAACAATTAAACCACAATTAATTAAGTGGTGACCACTACTGTGCTAGGGGGTGCAAATTTTTAAAAATGAAACTGCCTTCAGGGGGCTTATAGTCTAGATTAGGCATGAAGAGATAGCCATCAATCCTAAAAAAGACATGGACTATTTTAGTGCTGAATGATTTAGCAGAAAGACGTAGCAACCAAAAAAGCTAACATGACCTGAGGATTCATTAGGAAGCATAAGGAACAAGGAGATGATAGTTCCTCTGTATTCAGACCACAACTGGATTATTGAGTTCAGCTCTGGGCGCCATAAAGTAGGTGGACATTACAAAGCTGGAGAGTGTCCCTAAAAAGTAAGCAACTTTCTTTCTCTTTCTTTCTCTCTCTTTCTTTCTTTCTTCCTTCCTTTCTCTCTTTCCTTCCTTTCTCTCTCTTTCTTCTTTCCTTCCTTCTTCCCTTTTTCTTTTCTTTCTTTTACTTTCTCTCTTCCTTCCTTTTTTCTTCCTTCTCCTTCTTCTTCTCTGTCTCTGTCTCTGTCTCTCTCTCTCCTTTCTTGACTTGTTAGCAGTTCAATAACAACGATAAGTTCCATAACAACTTATGTATTTCTTTGGGCTCATTGAATGCTCATTCTTGCCTTCCTTCTTCTTTTTAAAAAGTTTACTTGTACAACGAGAGACAAGTGGGGAGCTGGTCTCATTGTACTGCGGGGGTTAGAAGATGGGGAGGTGGGGACATGCATGAATTTTGACAAGTTTCCTAAGAAGGCTACAAGAGAGGGGAAAAGTCCCTAGTTTCTCTGTTGTCCCTTGTGCATCAACATCTCTGGCCATTTTGAGAGCCCATCCTTGACAATCCACATTAACACTCATCTTTTGTACTGCTATTCACTGAACTTGGACAGTTTACCAGCTAAACCAGCTAAATCTAGTTCATTTCCTACTGTTGTGCCCTGGGCTGTGAGAGTGAGCTATAGAAACAGAAGGACTGATCTACCGGCATGAAAACAGAGGCACTCAAGAATTATTGGTAATACCATTGACCTGGGATGATGGAATGACTAACAAAGTCCCTACAGATGGTGATGGAATCTCTGGATGGGTAAATCCTGGGTAAGACATTGAGGAAGATGGATCATAAGAACATTGCCCTGTAGGACTTTTCTGTGACAGCAGATAGTCTTCCAAATTACTAGAGGAGATGAGACAACACTTCCATTTCTTGATTTCCAACTCAAGATGTTTTTCACTATGTCCTAACATTGTGCAGTAGAAAATGTTCTGGGTTTAAACCCACAGAACCTGGTTTTAAATTCTGGCTCTGTAACTTATTACCTGTGTGACTCAGAGAGGTCACAGCCTCCCTTCGCGCTTCAGTTTCTTCATTTAGATTGTCACTAGGATCCCTTCTAGCTCTGAACCTATTATCCTATGGATATGCTTAGAATTGGATTACCATGTAGCAATGCTTCCAGTTACTGCTTCAGGCTTGTGTGCTACCTATCTCCATAGAAATGGGGGCCTCCAGCCAGGCAGACGTAGATGTGTGAATGCAGTTAACAAAGGCTCTGTGGTCTATGTTTCTTGGGTGCCACCTCAATGGGAAAGAACAAGTCAGTGAGAATCCAGGCATTCCTCTCCTTCTGTCTGGGTAATCAGGATGACAGTACCATGGTCTGGGCCGAGAAAGCTACCAGAAAGTTTGCTAAATGGCTTAGATTCACAGGGATGGGAAACCTGTGACCTTGACGCCACATATGGCCTTCTAGGTCCTTGGGTGTAGCCTTTTGACCAAGTCCAAATTGTACAGAACAAATCTTTTTATTAAGGGGATTTGTTTTGTGAAGTTTGGATTCAGTCAAAGGGCTGCACTTGAGGACCTAGAGGGCCTCAAGGCCACAGGTTCCCCACGCCTAGTCTTGGGGCTGGACCTCTCAAGGTTAAAATCTTCAGAGATATGATCCCTGCCTTCAAATAGCTTATAGTGTTAAAGTCTTTTAAAAACTAACTTTCATGGGGTGCCCATCAACTGGAGAATGGCTTGAACAAATTGTGGTAAGTGAATATAATGTACTACTGTTGTGTTATTAAGAACTGAAAAGTTTGTTTCAGAGGAGCCTGGGAAGACTTGTACAAACTGATGCAGAGGGAAATGAGCAGAACCAGGAGATTAATTTGTGCTAGAACATCAATACTGCAAAAGGGAATTGTTCCGAAAGATGAAAGACTGAAAGCAATGACCAATGATTCCAAAGGATTAGTGATAAAGCTAGCCATGCCATGACAGAGAGGATGCTGATGAACCAACATGCAGAATCAATCGCACATTTTTAGACATGGTAAATATGGGGATTTGTTTCCCTTGACTATGCTTATGTGCTATAACGGTTTTGTTTTTCTTTTTTCTTTTTCAATGAGCGGATGGAGAAAGGTGGGATGGGGAAAAAAACCTAATGCTTGACAACTGAAAAAAATCATTTCCAGAAAAACAAAATCCAAGAAGCTTTTAGTAACCTTCTGCAGATCTGCAAGATAGATTCATCTGGTGGACTTGGGCATCCTGCCATTGTTTTATTGTTCAAGAATGAGATTCAGTGGATAATTTTGATTACGTTAAATTGAAAAGTTTTGTATAAACAAAACCAATGCAACCAAGATTAGGAGGGAAACAGAAAATTGGGAAAAAAATTTTACAACCAGTGTTTCTGATAAAGGCCTCATTTCTAAAATATATAGAGAACTCAGTTAAATTTATAAGAATACAAGTCATTCCCCAATTGATAAATGGTCAAAGGATATGAACAGGCAATTTTCAGAGAAATTAAAGATATCTATAATCATATGAAAAATGCTCTAAATCACTATTGATTAGAGAAATACAAATCAAAACAACTCTTAGGTACCACATCTCACCCGTCAGATTGACTAACATGACAAAATAGGAAAATTATAAATGATGGAAAAGATGTGGGAAAATTGAAACACTGTTGGTGAAGTTGTAAACTGATCCAACCATTCTGGAGAGCAATTTGCAACTATGCCCAAAGGGCTATTAAAATGTGCATACCCTTTGACCCAGCAATACCCCTTCTAGAGTTCATATGCCAAAGAGACCATAGAAGTGGGAAAAGGACCCGTTTGTACAAAAATATTTATAGCAGCTCTTTTTGTGGTGACAAAGAAGCAGGAATCAAGGAGATGCCCATCAAGCTGTGGGATATGAACGTAATAGAATACTATTGTGCTCTAAGAAATGAGGAGCAAGCTGACTTCATAATAACCTGGAGAGAGTTATATGAACTGATGCTGAGCAAGAAAAGCAGAACCAGGAGAACATTGTATACAATTACAGACACATTGTATTTGTGATGACTAACTGACAGACTGGGCTCCTCTCAGCAACACAAGGTTATAAGACAACTCCAAGGGACTCGTGATGGAGAGGGCCATCCACATCCAGAGAAAGAGCTACAGAGTCTGAATGCAGAATGAAGCAAACTATTTGCTCTCTCTCTCGATTGTGTTTTGTTTCTTCTCTCTTGTGGTTCATTCCATTGGTTATAATACTTCTTTACAACTTGACTATTGTGAAAATGTTTCATGTGAAGATATACGTAGAACCTCTATGAGATTACATGCCGTCTTGGGGGGTGAGGGAGGAGGAGAGGGAGGGGGAAAAATTTTGGAACTCAACTTCTGGAATGGAATATCATAAACTAAAAATAAATAAATTTAAAAGAAAAAAAAAGAATGAGATTCAGTCAGAAGGAAAGAAGCATTACCCCTTTAAGACAGATTTTCTCCTCTAAACTGGATGGGGCCTGACCACTCTAGGGCAGAAGCACAGCCCCACAGTCCTGGAAAGCATTACACAGTTTCAGTGGAGAGCCAAGTTTCTTTTTGGAATATGGAACAAATCCTGTGGCTACACAGCCACCAAGCTCTAGATGCCATGAAGTCATTTGGTATTGAGGGCAGCCCTGTTTAGCAGTCGGTCTCTTTCTTTGAATATCCATATCTTTGCTCCTTTTTCAAAGAAAACAGTCTCCCCACCAAAACAACATATATTTATGTGAACATCAGACAAATTCCCAAACCCTGGCTTATGTTCTTAAATCTCTTGTTTGCCTTTATGAGAAAGAAAGAACGGATCTAAGTACAAAACTGGCCCAAGGATAAAGACAGCTTACCCAGTAAGAAGATACAACATTTGTCAGAACCGCCGCCTAATTTCAAGGTTAGCTTTCTCCAGCCACAGCTACTTCAAGACCCTGGGTGAGACTCTGGGACCAGGCAGCCCATCCTGCCAGAGCCCTGAAGCCTACCTTCTCTCAAATACACTTCAGATAGTGCTGAGGCAAGCCTGACTCATGTCCTCCCCCTCCACCCCCCCCCCAAGGGAAAGCAACCTATTATTACTCTTACATGGCTGCATTTTAAAGGGATTCAATCTCTCTCTCTCTCTCTCTCTCTCTCTCTCTCTCTCTCTCTCTCTCTCTCTCTCTCTCTGTCTCTCTCTCTCTCTCTTTCTCTCCCCCTTTTCTCAGTCTCCCCCTGCATCTGTCTCTGTCTGTCTCTCTCTTTCTCTCTCCCTTTTGGTCTCCCCCGCATCTGTCTCTCTCTTTATCTCTCCCTTTTCTCGGTCTCCCCCACAACTATCTCTGTCTGTGTGTCTGTCTGTCTGTCTTTCTCTTTGCCTTTTTCTGTCTCCCCCATCTGTCCCTGTCTGTCTCTCTCTTTTTCTATCTCCCCCCATCTGTCTCTGTCTGTCTGTCTGTCTCTCTCCCTTTTTTTGTCTCCCCATCTGTCTCTCTCTTTCTCCCTTCTCTCTCTCTCCTCTCCCTCTCCCTGTCTCTGTCTCTCTCCCTCCCTCCCCCACTCTCTCCCCCTCTTCTTTTTCTCAGTTTTAGAGTTCTCCCCAAGGGTAGATGGCACTTCATGGAGTTCTCCAAATCTGAGGCCTTAGGAGTCACACTGAGCATCAAAGAGGGCCCTCCCCAGAGTAGGAAGCATACAAACAGCGAATGTTTCCCAAGATCTAATCTCAGAGATATAACTGAAATGGTTTTATTAAAATAGCTTATACTCCAAATTGATAGAGTGCTTTTATATACATTTTGTTGTTGTTTTGTTAGGTCATTCCAGTCATGTCCGACTCTTCATGACCTGATTTGGGGTTTTCTTTGCTGAGATACTGGATACAGAGATAGTGGGTTTGCCATTTCTTCTCCAGTTCATTTGACTGGGAGGAGACTGAGATGAACAGGATTAAGTGACTTGCCCAGGGTCACACAGCTAGTAAGTGTCTGAGGCTGGATTTGAACTCAGGTCTTCCTGACTCCAGGCCCAGTACTCCATCCCTTTTACCACCAAAGCTCCTTTATATATGCATTATCTTATTGAATTCTCCCTCTCTCTCTTTGTGCCCCTAGTGCTTGGCAAACAGCAAATGCTATTTAACAGGGGCTGCCAGGTGGCAGTGCAAGGGGTAGAATATTAGACCTGAAAACCTGAGTCAAAACAGAACCTTAGCCACTGACTGCGTGGCCCGTGGCATGCCTCTGCCCGCCTCAGTTTCTTCATTTGTAAAGGAGCACCTGTGTCCCAAGATTGTTGTGGGAATCAAAGGAAGCATATTATTATACATAATACGTATAAAGGGCTTTGTAAACCTTCAAGTGCCGCATCAATGCTGGCTAACCGCTTGGCGACTCGTAATGACTATGAAATACGGACGCAGCGATGGAAAATGGGCTCCACATCCAGAGAAAGGCCTGCAGAGGCTGGACACAGACCGAGACACGCTGTCTGCTCACGCTCTCTCTGGTCTTGTCTTGTTTCTTCTTTCTCGTGGTTCATGCCATTGGTTCTGATTCTTCTTTACAACATGACTAATGGGAAAATGTGTTTACTATGAATGTATAAGGAGAGCCTTTATCGGATTGCACGCCGTCTTGGGGAGGGGAAAGCGAAGGGAGGGCAAGGAAATTTAAAGCCGAAAAGCTCGTGGAACTGAACGTTGTGAACTAAAGATCAAGAAAGTTTTAAGAAAATATGGAATGAAGGTGGTTTTATTCCCATTTCACACATGTGGAAACTGAAGACAACTTTAAGAATAGTGCTGGTTTGCAGATTAGAAACCTGTGCTTCTCTCGCAGTAACACGAATGGCAGAGTTGGCTTTAATCTCAGGGCCAGTGTCAACCAACCATCTGAAACCAGCCTAGTTCCTCTCCCCATTCAGTCCCCATTGGCTAAGGCACAGGCTCCAGCCATACCCCTTCTTATATGTGTGTCCCCCTTTCCCCCTATTTACCAGGGATTCACCCACAAAGTGGGCCTAGACAGTTCTGCCGTTGGGGGAACTGGATTTTTTCTGCTTAGCTCCCCAAGCACATTGCTTTGCCTAATGAAAAAGCCACCTCTTGGTCAGTGCCTCCTGCTTTGTAACACCCCACCCAGACAAGCCTCTCCTCTTCTGGACACTGTCCCTAGCTCCAAATTTATCCTGGCCTCTTCCTTCACCAAGTCTCATTTCCCAAGTGTCCTGATCTCAGCTAACTGATCCAGGAAAGCACCTAAAAATACCTAATACAATAAATTATAAATGATTGATAGCAGTTTAATGTATAAACCTTTCAGGAGATGATCTGCTTTTTAAAATTAGGGCCTAGAAAAATGGATCAAACCAGAGCCTGGGACAGGCGTTGTTTTAATTACTAATGATGAAGTTTTAGGTGCTGAATAAGTGATTGAAATAGATCATTTGAGGCAAGTGGTCCACCGCTCCAATAATGCCACAGAGACAGTTTCACTCATTTGTAAGGCTGGCCCCAGCTCTGACACTGTGCTTCCAACTGAGACTTTCCATTTGCCCAGCAGTAGGAAGCATGAACACATCCTCATGTCAAATGCTCCTTCTTCCTCATCCATTATTCCTCCTATACTGTTAGGATGATAATATATAGCATTTATATATAGCATTGCAAGGCTTGCAAAGTGCTTTCCAGATGTTATCTCTCAATGAGCATCCAGCCAGCCAATTTCTGGGGTCTCTATCTCCATACTATTTACCTGTCAGCATTTCCAATGACTACAAGAAATGAAAATGGGGCCAGGGCTTGAAATGTCAACTTTGAACAATAGACTCCCTCACCAAGCAGAAATAGCTGGGCTCAAAGCTGAGGGAATTAGCTCCCCAGGGGAATCTTTCCTCATTCTTTGGCCTGCCCTTTAGGACACCAGTAATTTCAAGGAGGGTGGAAAGCACTTGTTCATCAGCGTTCCTTTGACTGAACTTAAATTGTTTCTGATCTTACCATGAACTATTATCATGATCTTTAATTCTAGACATGAACCTTTCTTGTTGGAGATTTGTGATCTACCCTGCTGTGGCCAAATTCTCCCCGCCTAGACCAGCACCTCTGGACAGAATCCAGAAAAAATTATCCCAGTCCCTAACGAATATCACCCTTTGGGGAAGTTAATTCATTGAAATGTTTTGGCTGGTGAGCAAGCCCCAAAGCAGACTATGTTTCTGAATCTATCCTACTTCCACAATGGAACCCTTTTCCTTCATCTTCCTCCTCCTGCTCAGTAATCACATCACACTATCACACTACCATTGTCCCTAAAAAGGGCACCTCAACCGACTATGTTGTGGATAAAACTCACCATCCTTGTGACTTTCCAGATATGCCCTTCTCCAGCCACAATTCCCATATATATGCTGCCTCCCCCACTGGAATGTAAGCTTCTCTGTGAATTCATTCATCCATTCCAGGAAGCAACTGGGAAGTTTGCAAAGTGACTTAGATGTTCATTGATTCACTCAGTAAACATTTATTAAGTGACAACTATGCGCCAGGTCCTGTGCAAAGCCTTGAAGATGCAAAGAGAGGCAAAAGACAGCCCATGCCCAGGATAAATAGGAAATAATAGACAGAAGGAAGGCACTGGAATTATGAGGAGTTGGGGAAGGCTTCCTGTAGAAGGTGGTATTTTAGTTGTGAAATAAATACCTTTGAACCCAGAGACTACACTATTGGGCATATAGCCCAAGGAGGTCACTCAGGAGAAGAAAGGCTCCATATACACCAAAATATTTCTAGCAGCACTTTTTGTGGTAGCAAAGACTTAAAAACAAAGTAGGTGCCCATCAATCGGGAAACAACCAAAGAAAGTGTGGTACATCAATGGAATGGAATATTATTGAGTCAAAAGAAGTGACAAGTATGGTGAGCACAGAGAAGCATAAAAAAGATGCCAAATGATAAAAACTGAAGCGAGCAAAGCCAAGAAAAGAACACGGATGAGGACTAGAACAATATAAATGAAACAACCACAAAATAATCTAAAATGAATGTTGCTGAATTACAAGGAGTTGGCCCCAAAGGAGAAATAGGAGGAGATACCACTCATACGCTCCCTTCACACAGGCATGGAACATCGCATACACAGGGCTGAGGGGGGAGCAAGGAGACACGGTTCAATGCACTGACCAGTTTGAATTTTTTTTTTTGCCTCTTTTTCTTTAAAGAAAAATCTTTAATATAAGGGCTTGATTCTTTAGAAAGGAAAAGAGGGGAAAATGTAAGAAATGCAAAAAGAGAAGATGGGGCAGCTAGGTGGCACAAGGGATACAGCACTGGGCCCAGAGCCAGGAAGACTCATCTTCCCAAGTTCAAATCTAGCCTCAGACACTTACTAGCTGTGTGACCCTGGGCAAGTCACTTAACCCTGTTTGCCTCAGTTTCCTCATTTGTAAAATGAGCTGGAGAAGGAAATGGCAAACCATCCCAGTTTCTTTGCAAAGGCAACCTTAATAAAATTTATTTTTAAAAAAAAATCATAAGCCCTGTGAGGGAAGGAACTGCCTGTTTTTTATTTGAATTTCCAAAGCTTAGCCCAGAACCTGGAAAGGAGTAAACCCTTAATAAATAGTTTTTCATTTATTTATTCATTCTATTAGCTAAAGACTCTAGATATAGTGTTGGGCTCGAGTTCAGAAAGAATGGAATATAAATCTTGCCTCAGACACTTAGAAGCCTTGTGACCTGTACAAGTCACTTAACCACTCACTTTCAGCCTCTCTTTTCTTATCAGTAAAATGACTCAGTTTGGCTCAATGACCTCTAATGCCCCTTCTAGCTCTAAATCTATGATCCTATAACTCTTTGATTTGGTCCAACCCACTGCACAGAGTTCATGGTAAGCACTTCTCGTTCTAAGAACAAAAACATTCTAAATTATGTTAAAAGTGAAAGGAAAGGAGCTGGACAGAAGACAGCCCCTGACCTCTAAAGATCTATTTTCCTAAGGAGTAGAGGGGGACAGACACAACAAAATTTAAAGATCATATGCTACGAGGTAAGCATCGCTAAGTGAGACTCATTCTCTCTGGTAACTCGGTACAACTAAAACAAATCTTTTCTGGTTTGTTGTTGATACCAACTAGCAGAAAACAGATTTTTCATTTCTGGCTACTTAGTGACTGAAATGATGAAAGGGCATTTCCATCTTACATCATGACAACAGACAGCTGTGGATTTCCATTATTTCATAGACTTATAGGTCTAGAGCTAAGAAAGGGCCTTAGAAAAGATCTAATTTTAAGGTGGAGAAACTGAGTCCCAGAGAAGTAAAGTAACTTGCCCAAGGTCACTGACAGAGCTAGGATTTCTCAGACACAAAGTTCCTTATTATTTGCCCTATATGGTGCTTGTCACTGAAAGAATGATGAATATCAAAGTCTAAATTATCATCTTATTCACCTTCTTAAAATTATATCAAAGACACAACATGTATCAAGGACCTGGCAATTTAATTCAACTGAGCAAAAAGGTGCATTGTCTTGGATCAGTTTAAAGAGACGTAGCCTGTTAGTCCTGGGTTCAAGTTCCACAGCAGAGATATAGTGGTTTATGTGACTGGGCAATCCACCACCTCTCAGTGACCACAATCAGTTCTTTAAGTCTGTAAATTACAAAATGAGCACAGAGACCTGCTCTAATAGAGGGAGTTTCTTCACTCGCAGTTCTCTACCCCAGTGAAACCACAGTCAAAACAAGCAAAAGAAAAAAACCACTCCAAAAGTCCTGCCATTTTGTTTCTGTAGGACCAACAGGATCCCTCCAGGTTGACAGCTTGGAAAGATTTGTTAGCCAGAGTGCTGGAGTCAAGGGTCCTTAGCCAAGTCTCAGAATAGGTAGGATTCTCGTAAGCAGCAAACTAATGAGCCAGTTCTTGTGAGTACACTTCCAGTAGAGCAAACTCATAAAACAAGTACAGAACAAGACAATCTTGTTCTCTGAAGATTTCTGCCACATCCTAGGAGATGCTGGATAAGTCACTCAGCCTCTCTAGACCTCAGTTTCCTCATCTGTAAAGTGGGGATAATAATAGCACCTATATCGCAATATTACTGTGGGGCCAAAATGGGAATATATTTATGAAGCACATTGCTAACTTAAAAGTGCCATATAACTGGAAATATCTAGAAGTATATTTTGCATGACTGCACATGTATAACATACATCAAGTTATTTGCCTTCTCAATGAGGAGGGGAGGACTGGGAGGGAAGAAGGGAGGAACAGACGGGCGGAGAGAATTGGGGACTCAAAATTTTAATAAACAAATGTTAAAAATTGTTTTTACGTCCAAGTGGGGAAAAACAAATATTTCTTTTAAAAAAGCTCTATATAATTATCCTCCTCCTCCTCCTCCTCATCATTATCCTTCCCTCGCCCCTCTTTTTCTGAAGTTCCTAAGGATGGTAGAAAAAGAATCAGGAAATCTGCATTCAGATCTCAGTTCCTTTGCTAATTAGCTCCGTGACCACAAGGAAGTCACCCAACTTTTCAAAGTCTCGAAGAACTGCGGGTTCACAGATTTAGAGCCAAAAGGGACCTCAGAAGTTATTCAATCCAACTTCCTCATTTTGTGGATGAGACTGAAGTCCAGAGAAGTGAAATGAGTTACCTAAGGTCATACAGGCAGTACGTGACACGGCTGGGAAGCTAGCTCCTTTGATTCTAAGGTCAGTGATCTTCCACCCCAACACTGCCTCAGTTTCCTTATGTGTAAAATGATAGAAATATAGTCCCCACCTAACTGGGTTATTGCAAGGCAAGTGCTCTTTGTGTTAAAAAATGCTATATAATTGTTTGTTGTCATTATTAGGTGTGAGGAGAGAAAATGCCTATTTAAAGGCAATTTTTTGTTCCCTTAGTCCTATATCTGCAAGAGCAATCTTGCCATCAATCTCCTCCATGTTCTGGGTAATAAACCATCCTTTCTCATGCTCTTCCTTCACTTCTCAGGTCTAGTTTGACTTGGGGCAATGCCAGAGGTAACTGGCATCTGGCCCTTCAGCCCTCTTCTCGGTAAATGAGAAGAGCAGAAGTAAAAATCACTCATCTCCCTCAGACCTCATGTAACTACCAGCTAATAGAGGAAATAATTTGCCCAAGAGGAAAGGAATATGGAGCCCTTTCATCATAAACCATCGAGACCTTCAAATAAGCAAAACAAACATTCAGACAACACACACAAAAACACAGAATAGCAGGTAACTTCATCAGAATACAGTAGTGATAAGGCCAAGGTCATTCATTCATGGGTTTGGTCAATTTCCTCTGTCCCGTAGTTACAGACCTTACCCCTCCCCTGGCTGGAGCTCTGGTAAATGCCCTCTCTGGGCTACGAGGGTAGAGGGACACTCCCTTTCCATTCCTGGAAAAAATGATTCAAAGTACATACCTTTAACTGCATCACAGACCTTCACAGGTGAGAGAGATCTTATGAATCACCTGGTCAACACCCCTTCATTTTTACAGATGAAGAAATTGTGGGCAAGAGATTGAATGGAATTGCCCAAGGTCACAAAGACAGTCCAATAGAGGAACTGGAGCTTGAGACAGACCCTGGTCCTCTGACTGCCAAGTTCCATGCTCTCTCCCACACTTGCCTTTCTGGTTTAGGTTAAAGTCACCTTCATTTTATAAATGACTTTGTACTTTGCATATTCCTGGTCCAAATGGTACTGAATCCCAAATTTACTGTTTTTTTCCTGTGCAATGCTTGACTTCCTGAAGGTAAGGAATAGCAACTGCATTCATATAGTATTCCTGCTGGGATATTCCTGGACCAGATAATATAGAATCATAAGTTCAGGGCTGAAAATTTGCCCGAGCATGATCTACTCCAACATTCAGCTTGGAGGCCAGGGGTAGGGAGCAGACCTGAGAGCTCATGGAAATAATGAGGGAGAAAACTCTCTCTATGGATGCAGATTGGCACCTTCCCCACCACCTACAGTCTTAGCTGCCTGGAGTACGGTGAATTAAGTAACATCAAATCAACAAGCATTCATTAAGAACCTACTGTGTGCTGGGCACTGTGATAAGCTCTGACGATGCAAAGAAAGGCAAAAGACAGTCCCTGATTCCAAGGAGCTAACAGTCTAAGGAAGGGAGGGGGGGAATATCATGTAAGAACATGATACAGGCAGACTAAGGTGCACATAATCTCAGAGGGCAGGACTGGGCAAGGCTACTTGTAGAAAATGAGGTGTCAGAAGAAAGCAGGGAAGCCAGGAGGTAGACGTGAGGGAGGAGAGAATTCCAGGCATGGGCGACAGTGGGTAGAAATATCAGGGGACAGGAGATGGCCCCAGGTGGCCAGTGTCATTCATTCAACCACAGAATATGGGGGTAGGGTTAGATGGGAAAGGTAAGAAGGGATCAGTTTATAAAGTATTGTAAAAGTTAAATTTGATCCTGACGGGAGTTTATTGACAGACAGACAGACATGGGTCAGACCTTGATCAGCTTGACAGCTAAATGGAGGATGGACTGGAGTGGGCTGAGGCCTGAGGCAGGGAAATCAACCAGAAAGCTATTGCAATTATTAATCCTTTCATGAGATGAGGAGGGGCGGGCACCAGAGTGGAGGCAGTGTCCGAGGAGAGAAGGGGGCCTACATATTTCTTACTGAGAAAGGTAGAAAGACAAGACTTGGCAACTGATTGGCTCTGGGGAGGGGGTGAAGTGGGTGAATGAAGCACCGAGGGCATCAAGTAGGCTTCGAGCCTGGTTGATCAGGAGGACAGCAGAACTCTTGACTCGACCAGGATCACACAGCCAGTATATGTCAGAGGGGGGACTTTGAACCCAGGTCCACCCAGCTATGAGGTCAGTTCTCTATCCACCACACCACACTGCCTCTAAGTTTACAGATAACAACAGTAATAATAGGTAACATTTATAAAGTACTTTTAAGGTTTGCAAAAAGGGTTAGAAATACGATCTCATTCGATCCTTATGATGAGGGAGGTGCTGTTATCATCCCCATTTTACAGATGAGGTAACAGAGGCTTACAGAGACAGGATGCGGCCTCGGGTGGTCCTGTCTCCGAGTCCTGACCTCTATCCACACCACAACACCCAGAAGACGTAAGAAAGCCGGGCCCCGGGACTCCCCAGCCTGTGCTCTGCCTAATGCGTCACTCACTACAGTCAGAGAAATTTTACTTTAAGGCATTCTAGAAGGCTGGACAAAAACGAGATATTAAACAAGCAAATCAAAGCTGGCATTTATACAGCGCTCTGGGGCTTGAAAAGTGCTTTACAATTACCTCCTTTCATCCACACAGCCCTGGGAGGCAGGTGCTATTACTATTATCCCCATTTTACAGCTGAGAAAACTGAGGCAGCCAGTGGGTAAGTGAAGTGCCCTGGGTCACACAAGCTAGTAACTGAGGTTGGATTTAAACTCAGGTTTTCCTAACTTGAGGTCCAGCGCTCTACCCACTGAACCACCCAGCAATGTCTTACCACCGAGATTAGGGGCCTCCCTACCTCCGTGCTCATTGCAGCACTGCAGATGTTTCTAGGCATTTGAGTCAGGATAATACAAATTCTGCTGACTGACTTCTCTACCGTTCACCCTGGCACAGAGTAGGGACCTGATGGACGTTTATTGATTGGTTGTCCAATAATTACCACCGAAGGAGACAACAAAACACGGCTCTAACAGATACAGTTTTGCAAAGCACCCACCTTATCACACCAGCTACACTGAGGAATGAACAAAAGCTCTTTGAAATGAAGGGGAACAAAGGGGGAGCACTCAGAGAGCACCTACTACAGCCTGTGCTGAGCACTATTTACAAATAGTCTTTCATTTGACACCAAAGACCCCGCTCTAGGCAGGCACACAAGCATTCATCAGTGTGCTTATAGTTTTAGCCTACATACATTCACATTCCAAGGGCTTCCTTCAGACGCCAACGTGGCTGGCGTTTTCTCAATATCTTACCTTAATATCCCAGTGTCCAAGAATATCAGAGTTTTCCTCGGTCTTTCCTGTCCCATTGTTTCGTCTCTCACTAACATTATATCTTGACCCCAACCCCTGTTTTCTGCATGGGTTTTTCTTTTTTTTGGTCCATTCCTGTGATTTCATTAATGGGGAGCAGCTTTCCACGAGAAAGGTCCCTCTACCAAAGGACATTGGCACCTGTTCTACAATTTAAGAGTCACCTTAAAAAGTTTCCCAGAAAATAAGAGATACAGGCACTGGGGTCTAGAAATCCATCCTGCCCTACTAGAAAGTGGGAGGGATGAGGGAGGATATAAGAGAGAACAAACTGGGGAAAGGGGTAGTCAGCAGGCTCACTATTTTGGGGTGGGGTAGGGGAAAGATGGGGAGAAACATTTGTAACTCAAAATCTTGTGGAAATGAATGTTGAAAACTTAAAATAAGGAAATAAATGGGGGGGGGTAGGGGAGAAGAGTTTCCCAGAGCACTAAGGGGCTAGGTAATGTCCAGAGTTTCACAGCCAGTATGTGAGAGGCAAAGCTTGAACCTAGGTCAAGGTTAGCTCTCTACCTACCATGCCAAGCTGACTCTCCATCAATTAGGTTAGCCTTCTACCACCATGATTAATTTTTAATTTCTCAGCATTTTTATTATTATTATTACAACTTAGAAAACATTTCCAATTCCCCCATTTTGGTATTTCCCCATTTATTAGAAAGGAAAGTCTCTGCATGCAGGCACTGTTTTTCTGAAAAGGGAGGAGTCTGAGGGTACTCAAACGGCACAATAATTGTACGTGGTGGCTGACACCTGGTAGGTACTCGATAATTGGTTATTTCCTTCCCCTACTATGGCCTGCAGGCAGCTATCAATGGGCAGCGTCAGGAACTTTTTCCTCTTTCCTCTAGTACTTACTTCCCTAGACTCTGTACTAACTCCTCCCACAGACTACAAGGACACACAGGTGGCAAAGTCTCACTCACCCAACACGGGGTACAAATACTAGAAACACCCCCTGGGGGTCTTCTCCAGGCAGCTGATGCCCTCAGACTGGTCAGCGGTAGTTCACATCTCCATTGTGCTTTCCAGATTTCCACAACCAATCTACAAGTTAGGTCATGTGGACATTGTCCCCATTTTACAGATGAGGAAACTGAGGCAGACAGTGTTAAGGGACTTGCCCAGGGTCACACAGCTAGTAAGTGTCTGAGTTTGGATTTAAACTCTGATCGATGAGTCTTCCTGATTCCAAGCCCTGTGCCTAGCTGCCCTTTTGATTTCTTTGTCCCCTCAAAAAGACAGCTCCCAAATGTCACTTGTATTTGTACTACTCTGTTGCCCAGAAAGGCAATGAATCACTTTCAAAGTCACCAGTGGTCTTTGACTGTTGAAAGTAGTTTGATCTGGTGGAAAAGATGCAGGCTTTGAGTTAGCAAACAAGGGAGTAATTTCTGGTTCTGCCGATTACTGTCTGTTATTAGCTCCTCATCTGTAAAATAAGGAGGTTCCACTATCAGGGGCAGGGAACCTGCGGCCTCGAGGCCACATGGGGCCCCCTAGGTCCTCAAGTGCGGCCCTTTGACTGAATCCAGACTTCACAGAACAAATCTGCACTAGATGCTGCTGAAGGTCCTTCCAACTACAGATGCCTATGGCCCTAGGATACATTAGAAGAGTTCATTTTTGCATCCTTTCAAGTGGGATTCCATTTGGCAGTCTTTCCCTGGAGCCCATGCCTGTGTCCCCCCTTTCCTCCGCAGGCTGAGGATATTGAATGTACCCTGCAACCTCACTGGCTGCTAATACCACTCACAACTGAATTTCCCCCCTCTCTCTATAACAGCCATGACTTCTCCACATTCCTCACATCTTCTACTTCCTTGACAACTTGATAAAATACCTGGAACATCTAAGAACAAGCAAAAACGAACAATAAAGACACTAGGCATTTTAAGGAATTACCATAACAAAGATTCAAAAGCAGTTTCGCTTATGGAATAGCCTGGTTCATAACCCAGAGCAGCACAGATCTGGAACGAGCCCTCTGAGGGAAGGGACTGTCTTGTGCCTCTTTCTATGTCTCTCCAGCATGTAGCATAATCCTTGACACACAGAGATGATTACCAGAGGTTTACTGATCGATCAAATCCACACAGCTAATAATTAGGCAGGGAAACGATGAAGGAAACCTTGAGGGAACCATTCAGAGAATAAACAAAGTAAAAACAAATATATATTCACACATGCTTTTCTGCGTGGAACTGTATCCCAAACGGGAATTGTTATCCTTTAAGAAGGTCCAAATTATGTTTTTAAATAGCAACAAATCTTTGAGGGCATTTTTGCCTCCAAAACCAGCACCTAGAACAGTGCATAGAAAGAAGGCACAGAGATTATGACCGCAGGGAAGCATAGCATGTGAGAGGCATTATCTTTACCATCTTCTGCAACGCATACACAAATAGCCATCAATCACCCAAAGATAACCTGTAAATACTTGGGTTTCTTGGCTAAAGGCTGGAATCTGTGAGGCTTTCAGAGACATTCCAAGCATACAAACATATTTTCTAAAAAGTTTATTCTTAAAAAACATCTAGTTCTATACCTTGGTCTAGGCTGAGATCCCATCCTGTCCTCCTCCAATATGCCCTATGCTACACTCTCTGCATCAACTTATATAGATGACATTTCTCTACACTGACTACTTATTTCGTGAAAATAATGAATGAAAACAGAAGAAAAGAGCTACGTCTACTTTCACGGTGTGGTTTTGTTTGATTGTTTTCAGTTATATTGGCTCTTTGTGACCCTACTTGGAGTTTTCTTGGCAAAGATACTGGAGTAGTTTGATATTTCCTTTTCCAGCTCATTTTACAGATGAAGAAACTGAGACAACCAAGGTTAAGTGACTTGCCCAGGGTCACACAGCTAGTAAGTGTCTCAGGTCACATTTGAATTCAAGTCTTCCTGACTTCAGGTTCCACGCTTTACCTAGCTGCCCCTGCTTTCAAATTAGATTCCAGTCAAAGAACTCTAAAAGAGCGCCCTCCATGAATCTTTGATACTGCTAAACTTTCTCCCCTTCAATACTGTAACTGCACATCATTTTCAGGAACTGCTTTTTCAGGAACTCAATCAAATATCGATCTGATTGCTGCCCCCTTCTAAATGTCACCTTCAGAGTCCTGGCACAAGTAAACACATTATTTAAAAGTTTAACTTACATGCTTTTCCAAACAGTGCTTATAAAACTTCTTAGAAGACTCAATCAATAATAATAACCTATACTAAACCAATAAGAGGCCGCATCAATGCAAAAAGATTAAATACGCTGAGTTTCTCCTTCGTTTATCTGCCAAGTCCAAGTACAAGGTTAGGAAGGGTGGCACACAGAAGAAAACAGCTAATAAAGAAACTGATACACAGGATAAACTGCGGTGGTTTTTTAACCCTCTCTCCAAAATAAAATGGCTAAATAAATTGTTTAATTCTAAAATTTCAGTGGATGAAGCAGGAGTGCACATGTAATCTCTCTCTGTAGCAAGACATCTTTATTCTGCACCGTCCTGGTGAGCTGTTCCACAAAAGTAAATTTTCAGACAATGACACTGACTCTTTTAAGGTCCCAAATTGTAAAGTGCTAAATTGTGCTCGACAGGAATCTTTCTAAACTATACTGCTTACTGTTCTACCTTTCTTTCTTTCAACAGAAGATACTAAATATTTATGGCCTTTCCATGACGACTCAGGGTCATCTTTAGGTGACTTCATTGTGCTGTGTAGTAATACGGCAGTGCCCCCAGAGTCTCTTAAGGTATGTGGCCCTATCTGCCCCTACAATAAACGCCAGACTGGCACACTTTTTGAGTACTCACATTTGCTTTGAATAATTTCCCTTTTTTACTGCCATGTGTTTTCTTTCTTCTCTTAATGAATCTGCTTCAAACAACTAACCTCTCTTCACTTTCTGATTTGTTCTTTATAAGCTGTTGTGAGCTAGGAAACTGGACAAGTAAACTTGTTAGAACAATATCTAAAATAGGAGTAAATAGGCTCTGAATGAGGGTCTGATAAGCCTTCCCAGGATTAAACTTTATTAGTGGTAGGGATGCTGTAATATCTATTTTTGGCCGTTCAGAGATCTGTTTTGCCTTCTTCCTTGTTCTTAGCTTTTTGGGGGGGAGTAGGGAGCTTTTTTCAGAGAAGAAGGCAGGGCAATTGGAGTTAAGTGACTAGCCCAAGGTCACAAGGCTAGTAAGTGTTAAGTGTCTGAGGCTGGATTTGAACTCAGGTTCTCCTGACTCCAGGAACCCTACTCCATTCACTGTACCACCTAGCCGTCCTCAGCTTTTTTTTTTTTTTTAACAATTTAAAACTGAACAAAGACTTTGGGGACTGTACAATAGAGTTTGCCAAATCAGTGCACCTCCGACGAGTTATCTGTTACTCAGTAAGGAAATTATGTGGGAAAGTATCACATTAAGCAGTTTATAACTGAAGGCGTATCAGCCGATCTAAACTCCTTCATAAATGGTGCAGCCACTTGGAACGTATCTAGATGACCCTCAAACCTCCTTCTTTGCCTCATTTCCCTCTCATTCATCTATAAAATGGGGATAAAACTACCTGCCTCACAGCGTTGTTAAGAGGGCTATGTGAGATAAAATGTGTGGCATTTAAATGTTTGTAGAAGCATTATTTGGTGTCGACTTCTTGAACAGCAGGGCCTTTTGGATATGTGTGAATAATAATAATAATAATAATAATAATAATAATAATAATAATAATAATATAATGTTGCTAGATGAGTCTCAGAGAAATCAAGTGACTTGCCCACGGTCATGCGACCAGTCACTATCAGGCCAGACCCAGAGATGGGTCCTGACTGATACCATCTTTAAATCTGGTAAATAATATGCTGCATTCTGTTCTCTGTGCTGAAGGGGGAATAAGAGAGGGCAAAACAGGAATAGCTGAAGTTGGGTATGACAGAGGATATTGGGAAGCACTATCTAGTCTATTCTCAGTGTAGGCAAAGACCCAAGATGCAGGATCACTGTAAGAATCGGACAATTGTTACAATACTGGGTTTTTTGTCAGTCTATTCAGTATACGACTCATATACGTCCTTGCATTGTCCAGAGGTAGCTGCGTGGCCCAGTGGATAAAGTTACAGAAATCTGAGTTCAAATCCAGCCTCAGACATTGAGCAGCTTTACGACACAGGTAACTCACTCAGCTACCTCCAGCCTCAGTTTCCTCATCTGTAAAATGGACATGAAAATAATAGTAGCACCTCCTCCTCAGGGCTGCTGCAAAGATAAAAAGTGCCGTGCAAACACCCGCTATTTATCATCTTCGTCATTATCACTCACAGGCAACAACATTTACCAAGTGTCTACTTAGCTTGAATAAAATCCAAAAGAATTTACTGTGTGCTCAGGATGAGAGGACAAAGCAAATTAAAGAAGCGAGAGCTAAGCAATATTCCAAAACCACCTATTTAATAACAACGAAATCTAGTGACAACTGAATAAATACTAGGGGGACCCTCGGAGCTCCTAACTGGGGTTGCAGAGAGCCGCATGCTGGACAGAGGAAGGAGTAAAAATATCTAAACCTCTCTCTTCAGCGACCTCTTTCCACCCTGGTCCGTACCTCCTCCTCACTCACTTCCCACCTCTTTCTGGCCAGGGCATATTCACAGACCCACCCTCAGTCCTGTCTGAACACTGATAACTGCTTAACGTGCGCTTTCCTATGATATCCTTCACTCTCACTCTTGTCCCACCCAATCCAGCTAGAGACTCAGAGACGGCTGATATTTAGGATATGTAAACTATGTATCCTATGAGCTAAAGGACAATGTTGAGTAGGACAGATACGGAGAATCATGTGTGATAAACCCAGCCCTACTTGGGTCACTGTTGTGGGAGGGGCGGCTAGGTGGTACAGCAGATAGAGTACCAGTCCGCAGTCAGAAAGACCTGTGGTCAAATACAGCCTTACGCATTTACGGTGTCACCCTGGACAAGTCATTTAACCCTGTTTGCCTCAGTTTGCTAATCTGTAAAATGAACTGGAGAACGATCCACGATCTTTGCCAAGAAAACCCCAAAAGGGGTCGTGAAGATTCAGACACTGAAATGACAAAGTAACAACGCTTGGGTTGTGGGGCTAATGGAGAGCAGTCACCCCGCTCTTCTTTCGCCTCATCAGTCACATTTTCTAAGATGATAGGGGGGAGATTCAAGTGGCACTCAGGCCAGCCTCGCCTTTTGTGGACTGATGCCACAGGACTTCCCAGATCCGTTCCCCAATATTCCCCATTCTCTGTGGCAGCTGATCTGACTTCCTGCCATTGACCATACTCACTGTGTTCCTTTGGGTCACAGGTCACAGGACTGGAGTGGTCCTCAGGGGCTGTCTCGTCTAGTCCCCTCATTTTACAGTTGTTGGAGCTAAGATGGGGGACAGTAAGTGCCTCTCACAGCCTGGAATGCATATGCTCCTTACTTCAATTCAGCTTAAGCACTTCCTCTTCCCGGAAGCTTATCCTGAAGGAGCTGCCAATACCTGCATCTTCCTGATCCCAACACTAACCCTACCCAGAGTTACTCTGTATCACTTTACATATCTTTGTATTTAATTTTTGGTGTAGCACTGGTTTTCCCCTCAATAAAAACACCTCTCCCCATCCCCAGTACCTCTAACAGGAGTAAGGACTTGATGGATGTTTGTTCAATGAATGAATGGCGCTTTGGCTTCATGTCTTCAGCTTTCAATGACTATATGTTGAAAACACTTTCCCCCCATTTGGGTTCTTAGAATCCTCATTTGTCGTAGCTAGACAGATGGATGCATAGATAGATGCACACCTATATACCTAGATAAACATTTATTAAGCACTTACCATGCACCAAGCACTTTGTTAATTGCTGATACAAATAAATCAAGAGTCATTGCCCTTCTGGAGCTTACATTTTAACAGCAGAAGACATAATGGGGAAGAAGAAAGGGGAGAAGCACACAGGAGAGATGGCAGGGGAGGTGGCAGCCTGGTCTAGGGCGAGATAAGGAGAAAGTTCACTGATCAGAACCCAGAGTTGGAGGCAGGCTCCTAAGGTACCAGTAAGTGCTTAATAAATGCTTGTTAGGGGCAGCTAGGTGGCGCAGTGAATAGAGCTATAGCCCTGTGGTCAGGAGGACGCAAGTCCAAATCCGACCTCAGATGCTTAACACTTACTAGCTGTGTGACCTTGGGCAAGTCACCTAACCCCAATTGCCCTGCCTTCCCCCCCCCAAAAACCAAAAAAAAAAAAAAAAAAAAAAGCTTGTTAGCTGACTGATTTACCAGGCTAAAAATATTTTTCCGAAGTAGCTGCTCTATGCACCCCACCCCTGTGTCTGTCTAGAATGGTTGCGGAATGGAGCTTTCTGGTTAATTTAATATTTTAATAAACTAAGAATTGCCAAATATATGTACATATATGTATCTATCTTTTCTGTGTTGATTATCAAATGCAAAAATGTGAATAATAATTCACATTTACTGAGTATTTCCTCAACATGAAGTATCCTACTTGATTCCTATAATAACTGTGATGTAGAGAAAACAAGGACATTAAAGGTCTTTGTTGTTACTGAATCATTTCAGTCATGCCTAACCCCCGGTGACCCCATTCGGGGTCTTCTTGGCAGAGATGCTGGAGTAGTTTGCCATATCCTACTCAGTTCATTTTACAGATAAGAAAACTGAGGCCAATAGGGTGAAGTGACTTGCCCAGGGTCACACAGCTGGATTTGAACTCAGGATTTAATCCACAGCACCATCTTATTATCCTAGGTCTCTTTTTCCTTCAACATGATCACATTTCGGTATATAATCTCTCTACTGACCAATGCAGGCAGATTGAAAGCCCTCCATGCCTTAGAAATGGGTCTCCATAAGCCAAAAGGTTCCCCACCTTGCAGATGACTTGGTGAGAAGGCTCTCTGCCCTTGGCCAAGGCTCACCCTCAGACAATGCGCACACGATCATTGCTGACCTTGAACACTTTCCAATTTGAAAGGACCCGCATCTGTCTCACCGACCGTGACCTTAGAGAAGTCAGGTTCATCTCGATGAAGTAAGCAAGCTCTTCTTTAAAAATAAGATGAAATCTTGTTCTCAAGGACTTTCCATCCTACTGAGGCTATAGAAAATGTTCACAAAAGAGTTTGTTGTTCTGCTGGTTTTCAGTCATGCCCAACTCTTCATGACCCCTTTCTAAGGCTTTCTTAGCAAAGATACTAGAGTGGTTTTCCCTTTCCTTCTCCAATTCATTTTATAGATGAGGAAACTGAGGCAAACAGGGTTAAGTGATTTGCCCAGGGTCACACAGTGTCTGAGACCAGATTTGAACTGTGGGAGATGAGTCTTCTTGTCTCCAGGCCAGGTGCTGTGTGCACTATGGTACCACCTACCCATCTACAAAGGAGCACATACAGAAAATGCAGATAATAAATGTACAGTACTGGGTAGGGCCAATGACTGGGGGGACTGAGGGAAAGGCATCTTGAAGATGTAATTTGAACTGAGCCTTGATGGGAGCAAGGAGTCCTAAGAAGTGGAGGTGATGTGGGGAAGTATTCCAGCATAGGCATGAAAGAATATAGGTGTAAGGAACATTTAAGGAGGCCAGTTAAGCCATAACCCAGTCTGTGAAGAGGAATATTATGCAATTCGCCCAAGTAAAAGGGGAAAAAAAAGTCTAGAGCCAGAATGTACAAGACTTTTAAAGGCAAACAGAAGAATTTTTATTTTATCCCGAGGGCAAAGGAGAGCAGTTGAAGTTTCTTGAACTGGTGACTGATGTACTCAGACCTATGCTTTTAAGAATATCAATTTGACCATTTTCTAGAGAATGGAGAGGGAAGAGACCTGGATAGAGGGAGCCTAATTAGGAGGTTTTTACAATGCTGCTCAGGTGAGAGGTGATGATGCGGGTGCTTGTGGTGTGAGTGGAAAGAAGGTGGCACATGGGAGTGATGTCAAGAAAGTAGATGTTAATAAGACTTAACTGGATCGGAGGGAGAGGAGTATGAAAAGTCAAGGGACCTTGTGACAGGAAGAATGTTTGTGCCCTAGACAGAAATTAAGGGGAGTGAAAAGAGAATGACTTCTGATTTGGACACAATGAGCTGGGTTCACCAATGGAAAATTCAAGATGAACTGTCAATGGGAGACTGGAGCTCAGGGTTGAAATGAAAGCTGAATATATAGGTCTAGAAGTTCTCTATCTAGGGATAGGGATAAAGATAAGGATAAGGGTCTATATTGGGATAAGGGATCAGGAATCCTTAGGAGGAAGGAAGGAAACAAGAATTTCTCAGGCACCTACAATGGTTCAGGTAGTGTGCTAAGCAGTGTACAAATACCTTATTTGATCCTCACAACAATTTACAAAAAAGGATACTGAAGCAGACAAGTCATTTGACTGCTCAGGATCATACACTAGTATCTGAAGGCTGGATTTGAATTCAGGTCTTCCTGACTCTAGACCCAGTGCTCTGTATCCACCTGGTCACCTCTGGTCACCAGGAGAGAGGAAGAGAGGAGAGGGCTCAGAATCGAGCCCAGAGGTGAACCTACCCACTGTTTGGGGAAATGCACAGGCCGTGAACCTGCAAAGAAGGCTGAGAGAGATTGGTCTGATAGATAGGGAGCCCTGTGCAGAAAACCAAGGAAGAAAGTGTGCCAGAGGACGAAGGGGGGTGGGCAGTCAGGTTAACATGAGTTAGGACAACCTAGTGGTTTAAGTCTCACCTCTGATGCACAGCAGCTGCAGGGCCTTGGGAAAGTAATTTAACCTCTGAGTGCCCCCACACAATTCACCCAGGCAACTTTCTCAAAGGTGGGGAACAACTGCTGGTGTACATTAGGCAATGGAGTTTCCTCATTACAAGCTGCCTATGCACTAATAAAATCACAGGTTTGAACAAAAAAAGGGTAATTAATGCAAGAAAGTCTTATTCAGTGTCTATGATATGTCTGGTACTGAAAGTCACAGGATTCTAGTTCTAAAACTGGAAGGCACCTCAGCAGTCACCAAATCTAACCCCTTTGTTTTACAGATGAGGAACCTGAGGTCAGGGGAAGTTGGATTGTCCGAGGTCCCATAGGTAGAGCGCAAGATTGACTTCAAAGATGAAAAAAGAGAGCTAGATCTCTGTCCTCAGAGCTTGAAATCTAATGGGGGTGGGATGCAATGACAGGCACACAAATGATACCAGGTGAAAATGGAAAAGAGATGGATAGAAAAATCTGATTGGGGAGAGACCACTCTCCGAAGGATAAAGAAGCAGAGCCTGTCCTAGCCTGAGCTCCGAAGAAGGATTTCAGCTGGCAGAAGTGAGGAAGAAGTTTCTTCCAAGGACAGTGCTAATGCACAGAACCAAAGTTTAGAAGTTATATCCCACCAGTCAAGGTAAAGAAAAACGCTCCTAATGGATATACTTTGCCATATGACTTTCCTAATAAATTCATAATTTATTCATTTTGGCAGAACACTATGCAGCAAAACTCTTAATTCCTCACTGCACTTTTCCTCAGGAGACTGCCCCTAATCCAGAAGCCATCAGCAGCACAGGCGAGCAGTGTAAATGACTGTTTCCAACATGCATTAGTTTGCTCTTATCCAGAATGGATCCATCTACCATCCTGTTGCTGCTCATAATGTCACATTCCAAGGAGACCCTTTCTAGAAAGCTCCTCAGCGCTGCTATAGGGGCGGATTATTGGGCTGCTCTGGAAAAAGTGCATCTTTACAGTTTTCAGACCCTACCCTGCCTGCACCTCTTACTTAATCAGCCTTAGTAATGATCTTCCCTCCCCGTGTAAAACATTCACCCCATCTCTTGCAACAAAACCCCTGCTGTCCAGTATCTCAATGACCATGGTCGCAGAGCATAAAGGATTACCAAACATCCCATCTCATCTGGTGGTCAGCCAATTGCCTCAAAGTTTAGCCATTCTGGAGTCAGATTCTTGCCAGGGAAACCACCTGAAGTGTCTGGCTACCACTAAGACTTTCCTTAATGACAGTTCAGATCAATAAAATTCTCTCACGTTTTATTTCTCTTGCCCTGAACTATGTGCATTTCGCACTAGTACTTTCTAGCCGTCCTTTTGGCCCCGTGGGGAGGGCAGAGGGAAGCGGGAGGTGATGAACAGAAACACCAGGCAAATGACAGTGGGAGAGGAAATGCCTCGTGTCCGACCCCTTCTGAAAGCTAGTTATGGACCAAAGGGAGATAGATCCCTGCTTAGTGCCCCAGGCAGAAGCAGCGGGCTGCGGAGAACGGCCTTCGGGCCTGGGAGCTCTGAGACCTCGGGGCCTCTTCCCTCCTACAGCGGCTGCTCAGCGCCCTTTCTCTGCTCCCCCATTCCCCAGTCAGGCACGGATGGTAAACTGTGGCCGCAATCGCAGGGGAGAAAACGCGAAATGCAGGAAATGGTTGTGGGACTGGGCGGTGGGAGCCGAGGAGAAGTCTGGACTTTGCCCCCCCTCCCCCTTCAAGCCCTTGGGGAGCTCTCCTCTGGAGCCCCTAAGAATCGCGCCCCTTCCCGGACATCCCGATACATGGGGCTTGGAGAGAGGGCTGGGACATCCCTCGGTGTCGCCAAGGTCCAAGAGCGCTGGACCGCTAAGTGGGAAGAGAGAGCGGGGAGCAGTCCAGAAACACGCGCACGCACACGCACACAGACACAGGCACACACACAAACACACAGACACACGCACATGCACACACACACACTCAGACGCAGACAGACACACACACACAGACACACACTCAGACGCAGAGACAGAGACAGACAGACAGACAGACAGACAGACAGACAGACACACAGACACACACACACACACACACACACACACACACACACACACACACACACACACACCCGGCCTTTGGCCCTTCACCAGGCTGAAGCCACAGGCACCCGCACCCCAGACGCGCTCCGCCCCGCCCCCACGCCGGTCCTGACCCATCCCGCAGCTCCTCCATCCTCCCACCCTCCTACCTCACCGCTCCAGCCCGTCCCCGTCCCTGGCAGGCGCGACCCAAGCCCCCACAGCTCGGGCCGCCTCAGCTCTCGGCCCCCAGAGCCAGGAGGAGCGACCGCCGGCCCCGGGAGGGGAGCGGGGCCAGGGACGCTTGCGGTCGTCGCGGAGCAGCAGAGGGCGGCAGCGGCGCCTCCCTCCCCATCCTCCCCGGCCAGGGGGAGCCCCAGAGGCTTCGGCGGGACCCCCGTCCCCGCCTCCCCCTCCCCGCTCTTCTGCCACTCTCCCTGTCCCCGAGCTCGGGGGCCGGAGCGGAGCCGCAGCTGCGGGGGTGACGCTCCGCAGGAAGCCCACCAGCCACCGGGGCCCCCGCAGCCGCCGTCCCGCAGCCCCCAGGCCGCCTCGGCCGGGAGTCCTGAGCCCAGCTAGGCTGCCCCCGCGGCCCCGCCGGGACCCCAAAGCCGACGGAGGAAACACGCGGCGCTGGTGCGGGCGGGGCTGGGGCGCTGAGCGGAGAGGGGCACCCCCCCCCCCCCCCGCCTCGCGGGCTCCCGGAGAATGAATGGAGCTGCCCCGATCCCGATCCGATCCCGGTCCCGATCCGATCCCGATCCCGATCCCGATCCGATCCCGATCCGATCCCGGTCCCTCACTCACCCGCCCGCCCCGAGCAGGCAGCGCTCCCGGCCTCCTCTCGGCGCGGGGACGTGGGCTCCGGGGCTCGGACCCGGGGCCACCAAGTGGCCGGGACTTCTCCAGGCAGCCCGCCCTCCCAGCTGCGCTCTCCCGCAGCTCGCTCTCAGCCCCGCCGGCCACCAGCCCCGGACTGAGGAGTGGAGGAGGGACCAGGGAAAGGAGGAGGAGGAGGCCGGAGGGTTGGGGAGGGGACGGGGGTCGGGAGGGGCTGGGGCAGGAGGAGACGAGCCGGGGTTTAAGGCCGAAAGGGGCGGAGAGCGCGGGGGGAGGGGGGGCGCCCGACAGCCTCCCTCCCTCCGTCCCAGGCGGCGTCCGGGACTGGCCAGAGGCTCAGCCTGCCCGGCCATTCACCGGCTCTCGCCTCCCAGCCCGCCGACCTGCCCCTGGAAGCCCGGGATGGGGGCGTGGCGGCCCGGGGGGAGGGGTTGAGACAGCCCGAGGGGGTTCTCCTCAGGGGGCGGGGGGGGGGGCCGGGAGGTCCGGAGAGGAGGGGCGGGGGGGCCGAGGGGGGCGGGGGCGTGGAGGGAACAGCTAGGAGTAGAGAGGACCCGGCTGGCGGGAAGGGCCTGTGGGGGCGGGGCAGAGGGGCGTGTCCTGCGGAGAAGGGGATCCCGAAGGAAGCCGGGGAGCGGGGCTGAGCGCGGGCCGGGAGGGCATCGGGAGCCAGGGGCCGGCGGCGTGGAGGAGCCCTCGAGCCCCCGAGCGCGAGGCTGGGCCCCGGAGGGTCTAAAGGCGGGCCCTGGAAGTTCAGGCGGCCCGCGGATGACACCCTCGGGAGCGCAGACCGAGCCCCGGGGCCGGAGCCGGAGCCAGCGCCGGGCTGCGAAGCGGCCAAGCCGAGTTCCGGCCCCTGGCGCCGGCTGGGGAGGGACAGAGGGCGGAGGCTCGGGCGCCCTGGCGATGGCCAAACGGCGGAGCGCGGGGGGGAAGCCAGCGCTGGGCCCCTGGGCCGGGGGGCGACGTCTGAGGGGGGCGGGGGCCGGGGGCGGCCGGGGAAACGGCAGAAAGGAGAAGCCGACCCCGAGCTTCCTTCTCCGGCTGGGCCCTCTGGGACGGGATTTGGATAAGGAAGAAGGGGGCGGGAGCGACTGACGGACGGACGGATAGATGGACGGATAGATGGACTGACGGACCGTCGCAGTCTGGTCAGGCCTCCGCCCGATCCGTGTAGTTGCTGCCACGCGCGATTTCTCCCGGCCGCGCAGAAAGTTTGCGGACTTCGAGAAGAGGCACGGGCTGAGAAATGGGCAGGGACAGCAAATGAGTCCTTGTCTCCTGAAAGTCAGCCTGCTTGGTCAGGACCGTGCCCTGGTGTTAACAGAAAACCCAGCAGCACCGAAAACAGAATCACACACACGCACACACCATACACACCATACAAACACATTCACACACACAGATTAACAGAAAACCCAGCAACACAAAACAAAATCACACACACACACCATACACACACATGCATGCACACACACACACACACACACACACAAAGGTATTAACACAAAACCCAGCAGCACCGAAAACAGAACCACACACGCACGCACACACACAATCTACAGGAAAACAACAGCAAACGTTGCCTGTAGCCAACAGTCATCAAAACTTGCTATCCAGGAAAGAGTTAAAAGGTTACTAACCATTCAAAAGCTAAGTTCCAATGGGGGCGGGGGCGGGGGCATTGCTCACAGAATGGCTGGACTAAAGACCCAGACTCGGTGGGATGAATCTTGGTTCCTCCCCAAGTTTATCATTTCACCCACCTTCCTAGATTTCATATGATGATGACTCCTACATTCCGGAGAATGAACCTTTCTTAGAATTTCATCTAACACTTGTACAGTATTCCAATTCTTTAAGTGTACAGTAATACCAGAGGATTTCCAACCTCTGAACCTCCCGGATCTCTTCTCAACCCCTAAGTTGGGTGTTCTTGGAGCCTTTGTCTTTGGTGCTTTCTCTGTACCCTCCTTCCTCAATCACAGTCACATCCCAGTCTCCAACAATCATCAGTGCCGATACCTTCCAGTCTATATATGTCCCCAGCACTGATTCTCCTAGGAACTTCACACGTACATCTCCAATTCCAGGACACCTCCACCTGCACATGCATACTCAACATGGCCAAAACAGAGCCATAATCAGTGTAACAGCCTGGTACAGTTCGAAGAGTGCTGGATTTGGAGCTATGAGAAACCTGTGTTCAGAAACAAACAAACAAAACCTGTGTTCAAGGCCTCCTTCTGCTATTGATTGTCTGAGCCACTTGAGGCCTTTCTGGACTTCTGTGTCCATCTATAAAAATGAGGTTAATACAGGTATCTAAGTCACCTTGAAGCTTTAAGTCTTATGACACCATCAATAAAACATTTTGCACAGGGTGGATAAGTGGTGCAAAGGCCCTGGAGCCAAGAGGACCTGAGTTCAAATTTGGCCTCAGATACTGAACACTAGCTGTGTGACCTTTGGCAAGTCACCGAACCCCAATTGCCCTGCCCTCTCCCCATCAAAAAACAAATAAACAAAAAAAGCAAAAACAAAACAAAACATTTTCCACAAAGCTGTTTCTTCTATGAACTTCTCTTTCTCCTATTATCTGGTTGTCTGATTACAGAAGTCCTGGAGGAGGGATTCAGAGGTCCTGGAACCCTACTGATGATTTGCATTGAGTTCTCAGACCTTGTTTGTGGGTCTATGTTGATTTCTATGTTGATGATTTGTGTTGACCTCTTGGACCTTGTTTGTGGGTCCCTGTTGATTTCACAAGCAAACAGTGAATTGATGATGGTGCTGACACTGTGTATGAATGTTGTTTTGGCTCTGTTGAGCTTTGTTCTCCCAGAAACAGGAACCGTGAAGGACTTGATGTGGACTGGACATTGTGAGCTTCAATATGGAATGGGAACTGGACAAGGAACTGGATGAAGAACTGGACAAGGAGCCAGACAAGGAACTGGGAGTTGCCTATTTTTGAACCCAGGTGACAGTTGTGCAGATGCAGGCAGGAGCTGGGACCATGGAAGAGGAACCATGAAAGCTGAGAGCCAGCCTTGAGTCAAGATGAAAAGATAATCACATTGGTGTTATGCTGTGTTAAATACATATGCTTTTTTTTTATTTGTCAAATCTTTATTGTTTAAGTCAGGGGAGGGTTGGCAGGGTCCAGTTTAGTCCTTCTTGGCAGCAGCCTTCCTCATGGCAGCTAGGACATTGCTGAGTTCCTCTCTCTTCCTCTTGGCTTGGATGTGAGTTCCCACCCTTTTTTGATGAATTTAAGGGCTCACTTATCCTTGGAGACTTTTAACAATTCCATGGCCTGCCTCTCATAAGGGGCAAATCCACACACCTCCTGGATCATATCTCTCACAAACTTTGTGTGTTTGGTCAAACGCCCACAGCGACGGCAGTGTCGTGGCTTCGAAATGTTTTTGGTAACTTTGTGGCCCTTGTTGAGGCCCATGGCCATGGGGT
>CM053594.1:360225394-360269099 GCA_028646575.1 Pseudocheirus occidentalis | reverse complement strand
ATATTATTGTATTATATATTATATTATATAATCATATTAATATAACAATTAATGTAATTAATAATAGATAGCACTTACATAATGCTTTAAGGTTTAAAAAACCCTTTACATACAACATCTCATTTGACCCTCACCACAACCCTGTGAAGTAGATGCTGTTTTCATCTCCATTTCACAGATGAGGAAATTGAGTCTGCAAGAGGTTAAGTTACTTGCCCCAAATCACAAAGCTAGTAAATGTCTTGACTTGAACTCAAGTCTTCCTGATCCCGGGTCCAGTCCCGTATCTATTACCTCCTTGTGGGTCAGTTTCTTCATCTGTAAACTGAAGGAGTCAAGTTAGATGATCAAAAGACCCCCAGCAACTTTAATTGTCAGTGTGTATATGATTAAAGCTAGTACTTATTCTCTCGTGATCATTGTCAACTCTACTTTCGCTGGGACACAAATAAATACCAAAATAGCGCCCCCCCCACCCCTCCCCGTTCATTATATAGAACCCGCCCTAAGCATCTCATCCAAAAATGACTTCAGAATGGCAGTTGCTGTGATTTGGGCTAAAATCAGATAAAGCACCCCAATAGTTCTTGCCTTAGATGTATTTGTAGATGGTGTCAAGTCCATTCATGACCTGAGAGACTTTTCCATTGAGTCTCGCTCCCTCGTTCTACAGCAACGTGTGAAGAGGAGCTGTTCTAAGGTGACGTCTTATACATGAGTTGGACTGAAGTGCGGCAGAGCTGAGCAAAGTCAGCCCCACTTTCTCCCCAGAATGATCAGAGTCCAGTGTCAGGAGAAAAGATAAGATGAATGGCAAAGGTCTAGAATGCTGTGAAGTGGTGACTGATTTCACGGAAGAATAAAATGGAATTCAAATGAGAGGCCTGGGAAAGACCGTCCAAGAGTTAAGGATTCTGGGAGATATCACAGAGAGGAGGGTCGTGGAAGAAGGAGCAAAGAGAAAGTCAAGAACTGTCCAAAGTGAGGCGCATGAGACGAGGCAACGAGCCAAATCAAAGGGTGTCAGTGAGATTTAGTCAAATGACAAGGAGGCCGAGGAAGAAAATAATGATCAGTCCTTTGGGTAAGTCATGGAGTAAAATTACAGTGATGCTTTAATAAAATGTCATGCCTGGGTAACTTGCCTGTGCAGATCGCTGAGGACTCTGGGTGTCTGGATGGTAACACTCCTACTAACATAACCCTGCAACTACACGTCCAGATTTTTGGCAAGCGTGAACAACAGGCTGTAGCCTATCCTTTATCAGGGAGCATGAACCCTGCCTTAATTTTGTTGTTGAACATTTAAATCCATTCTGTATTTATAGCCAAGAGGGAAGCACTCTGGTACAGATCGACATCCTTTAACTGAACCGATACTGGGCATTGATTTGATTTTGAATCTGCCTACTAATCTTTCTTGAAAGAACCTTTAGTTGATGCTGTTCCTGGTGCCACATTCCTTTTATTTCCCACTACACCCTCCCCCCCACCTCCCACCTCTCTGACGACCCTGAAATAGGTTTATAGATTTAGGGTTGGAAGCTACCTGAGAGGTCATTTAAGCTACCCCATAATTGTCCTACAAATGAAGAAACTGAGGCCCAGAGATTTACCCCAGATCATAAAGGCAACCTTTGAACTCGTATTCTGTGATTCCAAGGTCAACATTTCCACTACACAACACACCAGCTCCATAGAATCAAGCAAAATGAATCAATCCACCGGCTGTACCTCAGAATCTACATACTAATTACCACAAAAATCTGCTTTCCAAATATCCTAATATTCCCCAGAGTTGGGTCAAAGCACCAAATGCTTCAGTTAGAAGAGACATTTTTTTTTCTTTTTGGAGGGAGGCGGGCAGGGATATTGGGGTTAAGTGACTTGCCCAAGGTCACACAGCTAATAAGTGTTAAGTGTCTGAGACCAGATTTGAACTCAGGTCCTCCTGACTCCAGGGAAGGTGCTCTACTCCCTGTGCCACCTAGACTTTTGAAGATCACTTAGTCATCATCATACCTCTTGAATTTTACCTTGTATTTTCACCAGTCTAGGCTGAAAAACTAGTTTGAAGAACATTAAGAGAGAAACAGGTTGGCTGCTTTTATGCTATAAAATTGCTGGTTTTAAAAGGTTCCTTTTGTTCTATGTCAACATGAATTTATTAAGGACCTACTATGTCCCAGGCACTGTGGGGGGAAAAGTCGGACCAAAAGAGTCCTTGTCCCTAGAGATCTCACAGATCAATGAGTGAAAAACATGCAGACAACTGGAGAGGAGAGAATAAGCTGAGGATGATCTGTAGAAGGAAGGGAGGTACCGGCATTAAGGAGGTACTGGGAAAGGTTACTTATAGAAGGCAGAATTTTAGCTGGAGCTTGAAGGAGTCAGGGAGGCCTGGAGGCAGAGATGAGAGGGGAGAGAGTCCCAGTGAGTGTAAATGAACAGAAACTGGAGCGGGAGCACAGTGTGAAAGGAAGAGCAAAGGGGCCGGCGTTACTAGATCACAGAGTGTGTGGGAGAGAACAAGATGCAAGAAGCCAGAAAAGGTAGTAAGAAACCAGGTTATGAGGGGCTTTAGGAGCCCCAAAGAGGGATCCTGGAAGCCATAGGGAGCCACTGGTAGCTGTTGAATATTGGGGGTTGTGGTCAGACTTGTCCTTCAAGATCATCAATCTGACGCCCATTTGGAGGATGGACTAAAAGGAGACTGAGCAGCTGTCTGTCGTAACAAGCCAGGCATGAGGTGCTGAAGGCTTGCCCCGGGATGGCGGCTCTGTTAGAGAAGAGCCAGGGGCCGTATGAGAGATGTTGCAAAGACAGAAGTGATGGGACTCGGCATCATCATTACCACTCATCTTGACTTTTATCCTGCCGCTGGACCGCCATGACTCTGGAAAAGAGGGTGGCGCTGTTGGCCTTATGCAGCCCTGCCTCATTTAAATCCAATTCACAAGCAAATAACGACATTATCTTTGTGGTATCATTGGTCTTCAAAAACAAAGGACCACCACCAGCAGCAGCAGCAACAATGGATATGGGGGGGGTGCAGTGTGAAAAGAGAGCCAAGGATAACACCTAGGTTGTGAACTTGGGTAACTGGCAGCACGGTGTTGCCCTTAAAAACAACTGGAAAATTAGGAAGAGGGGAGGACTTCGGGGTGAAGATAATGAGTTTAGCTTTGGACATGTTAAGTTTAAGATGTCCATGAGACGGGGTGGCTGGGTGGTACAGTGAATAGAGCACCAGTCCCAGAGTCAAGAAGACCTGAGTTCAAATTGGGTCTCAGACACGTAACACTTACCAGCCGTGTGACCTTGGGCAAGTCACTTAACCCCCATTGCCCTGCCTTCTTCCATCCAAAAAAGCAGGAAAAAAAAAGATATCCATGAGACAAATGGGTCAAGATGTCTAATACGAAGTTGAAAATGTGAATCTAGAGATCAGGAGAAATATTAGTGGATCTGAGATGATAGAGATGAGAGTTGAATTGACATCACCAAGCACAATACTGAGGAAGAAGAAAAGAGGGCCCGGGGAGAGCCTCAGGGGGCAGCCACAGTTAGTGTGATCTGGATGAAGATGCAGCAAGGAGGACTTAGAACGAGTGGTCAGAACTGAGCAGCATCATGCAAAGGTAGGGAGAAGAACGTATCAAGGACACGAGGGTGATCAGCAGGGTCAAAGGCTGCATGGAGGTCAAGAAGGTTGAGGACTGAGAAAAGGTCATTAAAGTCGGCAGATAAGACATCATTGGTGGGGCAGCTAGATGGTGAATAGAGCACTGAACTGGAGTTATGAGGACCTGAGTTCAAAGCTGACCTCAGAACTTGCTAGCTGTGTGACCCAGAGCAAGTCACTTAACCTTGATTGCCTCAGAAAATTGGCATCTTTGGTCACTTTGGAAAGAGCATTCATGGTTGAATGATGCTGTTGGAAGCCAGGCTGAAGAACATTAAAGAGAGAGTGAAAGGAAAGGAGGTAGAATCATCTATTGCAGATGTCCTTCTCAAAGTATTTATTCCCCCATGCCTAGAACAGAGACTTGCACTAAATAAATGCTCATTGTATTGTATTGGTTGGATCTAATTCAATTCCTTTATTTTACAGTAGAAGAAACTGAACCTCAGAGATGTTAAGAGAATGCCCTAAATTTATACGGTAGCGTCCCCATATTTGAAACAAGGTTCTTCTAACTCCAAGTCTAGAACTCTTTTATTGTCTTGTTGCTACAGTGCTACCAAACCTGGAGGTTCTACTGATTATTTGAACCCTGGGAACAGAGTGGACAGCCATGTTCTAGGTATTCATGAGTATGGCTCATTGGCTCCTGGGAAAGATCTTAACTTAGAAAGGCCAAGGTCATGCACCGCATCCTGGACCATCACTAGACATCTTGACTTTTGTCCTGGTACTGGACTTCAGTGACTGGAGAAGTGAGATCAATGACTTTGTGAAGCTCTGCCTCACTTAAATCCAGTTCATGCACAAGCCAAGACACTGCCCTCATAATGTCATTGATCCTCTTTGAGAACAAAGGGGAAGCAACAACAATAGACATGAAAGAGAGGAGCAATATATGTCGATAGTTAAAGGGGACAGATGAGTTTAAGGGAGACCAGGGTATTTTTGTAGGAAGTAGGGAAGTTTGTAGGAAGAACGTAGACCAAGAGAGTGGGGATGATAGACAGGGGCAATCTGCTGGGGAAAGCAGGATGAAAGAAGCCTGTAAAAGTCCTAAAAATCAACCATTCATACAAGATAAATATGGGATGAAAGAGAAGACAGTTCCCAGCCAAAGCAGAGGTTTAGAGGACATTACAGGGGAGGGAAAGAGGAAGCAGAGAACACCAGAACAAGCATAGTAGAGGAAGATGGCCCTAGAGTTAAGGCTAAGTTTCCAAACAGACTTCAAATACCATCACTGAAATTCTACCTCTAACTAGAAGTCAGACAGTCAATAAAATTTATTAATCACCTACTATGTGCTAAGTATTGGGGATACAAAGAAAGACAAATCAATTCCTGCCCTCGAGGGGCTCACATTTTAAGAGGGGAGACAACATACAAGCAACTGTGCAGAAACAAGCAATGTACTGGATAAACTGGAGACATTCTATAGGGGGAGGTCACTGAGGGTATTGAAAGAAAGTGGTAAAGGCTTCTCACAGTAGGCGGGCTTTTGGAGAGGCACTGAAGTAAGCCCAGAAAGCCAGAAAAGAAGTAAGGTGTGCACATCCAATATGAATTCCATGTCCAGCTTTCATTTTCATTATCTGGAAAGCACAGGGACTGAGAGAGCTGACGTGTTAAAAAAAAAAAGTAAGAGTTACAATCTGACCTATGGGGGCAGGAAGACTGACAGCAGAATAAAATATCAATGATATTAAATGTTAATAACAATATTAAATTCTATCTGAAAAGCAGGCGTTAATCTGGGAGACGTCTTGAGAGGGTCCAGTGCCCTCCAAGGAGTTAGAAAAAGTCCTTTCTTTCTCAAACATGTCTCAAAGAGGAAAAGTGAAATAGTTTCCATAATCCAGTACAGTCAGAGAAACACGGTCCTGAGACTACTCACACTGAATGGGTCACAGAAGAGAGACTGAGACGGGTCCTTGTGTGCCTAGGAGGAGAAAGCTGGAGGTGCTGGGCCATGATGTTCTTTTTATTATACAGTTTCTATCTATGTGCCTGTTTTACTCCCTTAGCCACAAGAAACTATAGTTTAACTTGCCTTATACGGTGTCATGTCCTGGGTTTCTACCAGTTGTTCCTGAACCAGAGCAAATTCCATTCCAACAAAAGTAGAGGGGAGAAGGTGCTGTGTTCGTTTCCTCCTATTATGTCACCACTGCCATGGAGAAAATCAATCTGGCTTGCATCCAGTTGATCTTATCCCCAAGTAGGTGGAAAATTCCTTACAGTGAAAAAAAATTTTTTTTTTACTGTAATGCTATTTTATGCATGTAAACTCTTTAACTTTTTCAGCTGTTGATTAAAGAGTAATTGGCAGGTTCAATCAACCTCAAATTCCCTGCCCAACTTTCACTTTAGAAAAGGGTTGGGAATCGCTCTGGGAAGAGATACAGGCTTGGGAGATTAACTCTCTTACAATATTCATGACTGGCATAAAACAGTCTACAGAAAGCTGGCTTTAGTTCTTTATGATAACAATGCTTTACATTAATTTCAAAAGTTACACTTCCAAGGGCTTTCCATTTTCCATCATGAATTATAAGTGCCTTCTAATACCTCTGAGTATTAAGGTATTATAACAAACCACAGTTCTAGAATTATAAACTAGAAGGGGCCACATAGACGATCCATTCCAATTCTCTCATTTTACAGGTGAGTAAACTGAGACCCAGAGAGGGAAGTAATTTGCCTAAGATTACACAGCTGGCAGAGTTGGGGGCCAGAACCCAAGTCACCTGATTCCCCTGAGCCAAAGTTCTTTCAAGTATATGGTGCTCAAATGAAATGATGTATTTAAAATGCTTTGCAAACCATAGAGTGCCATCTAAATGTGATCTATTGTTATTCTGTCCCACAAGAGAATATAGGAGATAGTGATGATATTCATTCAGTATGAATTTAATAGCAGAGATAGAATGAAAATGCTAAAAGTTTAAACACATGTTGCTTTGTTTAGATTTTTAAAAAGTTGTTTTATGGAATATTTTTGCCTTCACAGAGCAGTCATTTCTGGACCATTTTCACTCCCCTTCTCCCCAACATGTTTGAATTCTTTTTGTAATAAAGAAAAATAATTAATAAAAAAATCTGGTGTAATGACTAGAGCTAATAATGTCTACAACATTCTCCCCTAGAAGTATGCTGACCCTTTACCTTGAAGAGTGAGGTATTTTTCATTATCTGCCCTCTGGGACCATCAGCTCCTTTTCTGACATGCACTTTGGCTTCCTTTTGGTACCATCCTCATTTACATTGTTGCGGTCTTTGGGCGGGTCGTTCTCTTGGTTCTGCTTATTTCATTCTGTATCAGTTCATACAAATCTTCTTACGTTTCTCTAAAGTCCTCTTGTCTTCTCTACTACACAGTAGTAAATCTCCACGTATCACAGTCATTCCCCAATTAATGGTCATATTCTTTGTTTCCAGTTTTTTGTTACTACAAAGAGTTCTTTTATAAGTAGATATGTATGTATATAAATAATGGTGTATAATATGTATTATTATATGATATTATTATTGGAAGGCAATGGCAAATCACTACCGTATCTTTGCCAAGAAAACCCCAAATGGGGTCACAAAGAGTTGGACACAACCGAAATGACTGAACAAAACAAGATGTATTCATCTACACAGACATATACACGTATGTAGAAAGAGCTTTTATTTCTGTATCAAAGGCTAGGAGAGTTTAGCCACATTTTTTGCATACTTCCCAAGTGATATCCATAACGACCAGACTAATTAACTGTTCCATCAAGTGTATCCATATGCCTGTCTTCCTCTAGCACTGACTGTTTCTGTTTTTCATCAGGTAGATTTTTCCTTAAGGATGTTTTGCCTTCTAGTTCACATCCTGTGCCACAGGACCTTTTCTGCAGCCTGGAAATCTTTCTTTTTGGACCTTTGTTGACAGGACGTTTCTTCCCCTTCTTTCCCTATCTAATTCTCTGAAACCCTTTGCAGTAGTAATGGCGTTTATTTTATGTAGCTGGAATGGATTCCTCCTCATTTTTCTTGAAGAATTCCCCAAACCAGGGGAAGGGAGAGTTTTTTCTTTAAATTATGAATTTAACAATTATTAACTAATACAAATATTTCAATATTCAAATGAGAACAATAAAGGGGCCCATATAGGAAATTAAATTCTGTTATATACAAGATGGGGGTTTTTAAATTTGGTTTTTTTTGGATAGTTCAGTTTCAATATTGTAGTTCCAACGGTTTTGCCAACAGCTTTTTATTGAATTAGGGAGGGAATCCTGACTCCAGTTTAGTTCAGGTCCTTGGGTTTATCAAACTTTATGGTACCATATTGGATTGCCTCTTTGTCTTACGTACCTAATGCACTCCATTAATCAACTTTTCTGTATTTTTAGCCAGAATCAAAATGCTTTGATAATTGTTGTTTTGAAGTACAGTTTAAGAACTGATATTACAAAACACCTTTCTTTCATATTGTTTTTTCATTATGTCCCATGAGCTTTTTTACTCTGTTGTTCCTCCAAATGAATTTTGCTCTTTTTCCTGGTTCTTTTGGTAGAACTAGAACTAGCAAGCCTTTGAAACTTTGGTTAACATGGCACTGAATATGTGAATTAGTTATAATGTTATCATTTTTATTATTTTGGCACAGCCCCACCATGAGCAATTAATATATCCCCAATTATTTGTTTTTCCTTTATGCCTGTACAGAGGTTTGGTTGTTTGTTTGTTGATGTTGTTTGAAGTGGAGGGAAAGAATATTTATTAAATGCCTGATATGTGCAAGACACTGTTTTAAGTACTTTACAAATATTTCATTTGAACTTCACGACAATCCTCTGTGATAGGTGCTATTAATGTCCCCATTTTACAGAGGCGGGAATAGAGGTTAAAAATGTTCAAGAGACTTGCCCAGGGTCATCTAGCTAGTGAATGTCTAAGACTGGACTGGAACTAAGGTCTTCCTGACTCTAGGCCTGGTGTCCTCTGCACTGAGCCACCTACTTGCCTCTTTGTTATATTTATGTAATTCTTGTGTGTTTCTTGGTAACCAAATTTCAATTTTATACCTTCTTAGCCACCTTGAATTGAATTTCTTTTTCTATATATTCCTGTTTCATTTTGTTGGTAATATACAGAAAGGGAGATGATTTTGTGTGTTTATTTTGTGTACTGCTACCTTAAATATTAAATCATTAAATATTTCAATTAGTTTTTAGTTGAATTTCCAGGGTTCTCTAAGCCAACCGTCATGTGCAAAATGTGTTAATTTCGTTTCCTTTCCCTCTCTGCTTATTCCTTCCATTTGTTTTCCTTGTCTTACTGCCATAGTTATCTTTGCTTACCTTCTGATTTTATTAGAACAGCTCCTGACATTTCTTCATTGCAGATATTACTGACTCGGTTTTAGATAACTGCTATTTAGTATATTAAGAAACAGTTCATTTATAGTTATTCTTTTTCATGTAAAAGGGTCTTGTATTTTGTTTTAAAGAAGCATTTTTTCATATACTGATGTAATCATATTATTTTTATAGTTTTAGTTCTTTTTTTTTTATCAAGAATGCTTGAAAGTCCTCTATTTCATTGAATGGCAACATTTTCCCCTGTAGAATTATACTCGGTTTTGCTGGGTAGATGACTCTTGGTTTTAATCCTAGCTCCTTTGAACTTTGGAATATGGTATTACAAGCCTTTTGATCCCTTGATTTGGAAGCTGTTAGATCTTGTGTTATCATGATTGTGTTTCCACAATACTCAAATTGTTTCTTCTTGATAGCTTGTAATATTTTCTCCCTGACCTTGACACTCTGGAATTTGGCTATGATATTCCTAGGAGTTTGCTTTTTGGGATCTTTTTCAAGAGGTGATCAGTGAATTCTTTCAATTTCTGTTTTGCCCTCTGGTTCTAAAACATCAGGGCAATTTTCCTTGAGAATTTCTTGAAGGATAATATCTAGGTTCTTTTTTTGATCATGGTTTTCAGGTAGTCTAATAATTTTTTCTTGGAAGCTTTTGATGCAGGAGTTTTGACTTTGTTGCCTTCTTCTGGTTCCATATTTTGATCCTTTTTGTCCCCAAAAAAGGATTCTATTCATTTGGGATTGTGCTTGGCTCCCATCTTGGTGCGGTAGACCTTTCTTGTCAGCCTGCCAGGCTGCCTTCAGTGGGAGATTTGTTTCTCTCTTTCACTTTGTGGGTTCTGTAGTTCTATAATTTGTTTAGAATCATATTTTACAGGTATTGGAGGTGGTTGGCACAGGAGCTTAAGCAAATTCCTGCTTTTACTCTGCCATCTTGGCTCTGCCCTTGGTTTAGTTCTTAATATGGCTCATGGAGCATATTTTACTCTATAACTTTATATTTTTATATATACTTTTCCTAATGTTGAATCAACCTGTCTTCTTGGTATACTATGACAAGAGTCTTTTCAATATGTCATTGTAAGTGGTGGCTAAGTGGCACAGTGAATAGAGCACTGGCCCTAGAGTCAGGAGGACCTGAGTTCAAATCTGGCCTCAGACACTTCACGCTTACTAGCTGTGCGACCTTGGGCAATGCACTTAAACCCAATTGCCCTGCCTTTTTCCCTCCAAAAAAACAAAACAACAAAAAATAAAAAAATAAATATGTCATTGAAATCTCTTTGCTAGTATTTTAGTCAATATTTTTGTATCAGTATTTTAGGTATCAAGATGATCTCTGTTTTATGGAATGGTTTTAGTAGGATCCCTTTTTTCCTTAATTTTCATAAAGAGTTTGTACAATACTGGTATTAACTATTCTTTGAATGTTTGATAAAAATCATTTATATATCCATGACCTTGGAGGAGGGTATTTGTTAGAAGTTTTGCTTCTCTCCCCCGCCCAAAACTATTAAACTTTCTATGTCTTGTTCTTTTAATTGCAATATTTTATATTTTTTGAAGTATTTGCCCAAGAAATATTTGGGAAAAATAATTTCTAATAATTTCCCTTATTCTTCTTCATTTGTTGTGAGTTTTCCTTTTTTAAAAAACAATTTTGTTATCAACAACTTGTTTTTGCTCTCTGCTTTATGAGTAACTAATGATTTATCTATTTTATTATTTTCCTCCAAAAGTAGCTCCTAGGTTTATCATATAAGTTTTTTTGTTTTTAGTTTTGTAAATATCTCCTTTACTTTCAGGTTTTAAATTTTGAAATTTATATTTATCTGTTTTTATTTTTCATATTAGACTAGGGTTTATTATTTTAGTGCTTTTCAGATTGTTTTTAGTTATATGTCTCATTCATTTACCCTTTCTTTTGTCAAAGAAAATGTTAAGAAATATGCATGTTTCCCTAAAGAGTGCTTTAGTTGCATCCCAAAAGTTATGGTATGATTTTTCATTATTGTTATTTTCTTTAATGAAATCACCCGTTATTCCTATGATTTATTATTTTATATACCAATCATGCAGGATTAAATTACTTAGTCTCTATTTAAATTTGAATCCTTTCCCCAAAGGCCCTTCACTGAATATGATTTTACTGCACTTGTCAGTAAAGGATGTGTTTTATACTTCTGCTTCTTTTTGTCTTTGTTTATAAGGTTTTTAATATCCTAGCACATAGTGAATTTTTGTAAATGTTGCATGAATAGTTGAGAGATTTACATATTCTTTTCCCTTTGTTTTCACCAGAGATCTTTCATATCTAAATTTTCCAAAATCCTATTCAGTTTCTGACCTTTTTCTTATTTGTATTTTCATTATATTTGTTTAGATCTGAAAGAAGCACATTGAAGTCTCCAACTATTGTAGTTTGTTGTCAATGTCTCCCTGCAATTTGCTTAACTTGTGATTCGAGTACTTAAGTGACATGACATTTGAAGCATGTTTGTATTAAGTGTATTAAGTACTGATATTATTTCATTATTAAGCATGATCATTTTTCTGTTTCTTTTTAAACCACATATATTTTTACTTTTGTTGTTTTGTTTTAGACTGTGATTGTTATCCTTGATTTTTTTTAACTTGCCTGAAAGATAATAAATTATGTTCCAATTAATACTATGAATCTTTATGTTTTAGGTGTTTCTTGTAATTAATATGTTATTGAATTTTGCTTTCTAATCTATTCTGCCACCATCTTCCATTTATTGGTGAGTCCATCCTATTCACTTCACTGTTTGGATTGTATATATGTCTCTCTCATAATCTCTTATACATTCCCCCTTTTTCCTCAGGCCCTCTTCCTTACATAGTAGAAAAAGATGTAGACATAATAGCTAGCATTTATATAATGCTTTTAGGTTTGCAAAACACTTTATATATACACATATGTTGTTGATCTTTTGCATATATATTATTTCATTTGAGAAAGAGAAGGAATCTGATCAATGCCAGTTGGTATGGGGGATCAGGGACCAAACCACTGGCTTGTCTTCCTTAAATCTTGAGACAGAAAACTCTGGAGATTTAGTGGAATTCACATTAAGGGCATCTTTCCTTCTTTTTTCTTATTTAATATTTTATTTTTCCTAATTACATGTAAAATCAATTTTAACATTTTTTCCTTCAAATTTTGACTCCCAGATCCTCTCCCTCCCCTAACCTCTTTCTCCTTCACTGGGAAGGCAAGCAATTTGGCATAGCTTATACCTGTGTAGTCATGCAAAGCACATTTCCATGTAAATTATTCTGTGAAAGAAAACATAGACAAAAAACCTCAAGAAAAATAAAGAAAAAGTATCTTTGACTTACGTTCAAGCTCTACCAGTTCTTTCTCTGGCAATGGACAATGACTTTCATCATAAAACATTCTTACTATTTGGTCTGTTCTGTTTTTTAAGGTGGTCTTGGCTTCAGTATTTTTCAACGTCTCCTTTATCAAGCTGTTGACTCTGTTTTCATGGTTGTCTTGTGTCACTCTCACTTCCTGTCCCAATTATCCCCTGCCTTTCTTTCCTGATTTTTAAAATTCTTTTTTGGCTCTTCCATGGCCTGAGACCAATTCATATTTTTTCTTTGAGGCTTTGGATACAGGGATTTTTACTTTTTTCTCTTCTTCCGAGCATGTGTTTTGATCTTCCTTGTCACCACAGTAACTTTCTGTGATCAGAATTTTCCTGCTGTTTGCTTGTTTTCCAGCTGATTTCTTGGCTTTTAACTCTACGCTAAAGTGAGGCTCTGCTTTCTGAATGGAGGGGGCACTGCCCCAAGCTACAGTGTTTTTGTGCAGTTGTTTTAAGAGGTCATTCTGGGGACTTGTGAGGTTTTGGTTCTTCCAAGGTGGCATGAGCTAGGTAGAGGCCTGTTGACTACTTTCCTGCACTGTGCACTGGTTTGTGAGTGACCATAAGCACTCTTTTCAACTCTGGAACTGTGACCAGCGTCCCTTCCCTGCTGTGGTCACAAGCTCTGCTGTGTTAGTGCTCCTCTTTGCACTGGGAGTTAGACCTAGGACAGCAATCCTGATCCAAGTATGGGAAATGCAGCAGAGTCTTAAACCTGGTGCCAGCAAAGGGACCCTAGAAAATCTTCTTCTGAGTGTCGGCTGATCCCCTTACCATCTGTGAGCTGAGAGATCTGGAAACCACCAGGCCTGCACTGACTGGGTTGCCCTGAGGCCTGCTCTTCTTGCTGGGGCTGAGTCTATGTTGGATGGCGCTCCTCTCTCACCCCGGGGTAACCTTTCCTGCTGACCTCCTAAGTTGTCTTGGGCTAGAAAATTGTTTCACTCCATCTTTTTGTGGGTTCTGCTGCTCCAGAATTTGTTTAGAGTCATTATCGAAAGACGTTTTGAGGGGTTTGGAGGAGAGCTCAGGTGAGCCTCTCCCTTTACGGTCTTCGCTCCCCCTCTGAAGACACACCACCTTTGTGATCTAGCCTTGTTGCCTTGACCAGTACAGAAGCAGAACTGCTTTAATTATTAGTAGTCATTATGTCCTTTTAAGTGTCTTGTTGCAAATACATTCATATTCATCGAATTTTATGGTCCATGAGTATTTTGTTACATTCTAATCCTGAGGCTGAATCACTAGGCTGGCCTGAATGAGACCCTACCCAAAGCACCCATGTTATCTATTCCAAAGTTGCTAAGTCCCAGAAAATTGCTCCTCTCTAGGAATCAGCCTTGCCTGTAGTACTGGCGTTAGAAGACAAATCCTGTATAAACCTTAAAATGCTATTGAATATGAAGTACTCACATTGTTTCTGTGCTTAGTCACAATAAAATATTATATCTAAAACCTATCGGAACAAATAAACCCAATATCTCAGCTCTACTTGACACAAATGGGTTTGTTTTTTTGAAACAAGGGTAGTAAGCACATAGAAAGGAATCAATAGGGCATCACGCTGGGTGAAGCAGAAGAATGGAAAATTAACGGGGTTTGACAAACTGGGTCTAGACTGGATTTCTGTTTCACCTAAACTGCATTGTCTAAACTCAACTTTTTTTTTCCCCTGGAGGGTTCTCTCTATCTCCTGGGTCAAAAAAAAGAAGGGAAAGAAAGGAGTCTTGTATTAAAGGAGTCATATAAAAATAATGACATCTTTTCATGAATTTGGCAAATCCCTTCTCAATTCTGAACCTTCTTTTATTTTCTGCCGAGTTCATCTGACAAACTGAAAGATAAATGTTCACTTTAGGGAAACTTTAGCAGCATTTTCAAAGAGAGCAGGCCAATCTTCACATCCTGGATTAGCTTTATGTTTTGTTCTAGCAAAATGGCATTGTGCTCAGCTCATTATGTAGGAAGGACACTGCCTTGCGGCTGGTTGGTGCCTTTCCACAGGCTGTCTGCCCCTGCCTGGAATGCTCTTTATTCTTCTTCAGCTCTGTCTCTGAGGATCTTTATTCAAACAAGACTGCTTAATATTACCTTGATTCAGGTGCCATTTCTCAAAGGAAGCTGTTCTAACCCAAGTTTGATCTAATTTGGCATGAATTCAGGACCACAGCATTCAAATGAGGCAGTGGCTTTCAGCCCACACCTTCCTTTCCCCGGGTCTCTGGAGATGCCGAGGGCCGAGAAAGGTCACCACGCTCTACTCCTCAGAGAGGCCTCCTTCCTCCAGATGGTCGCTCACGGCTGTAGCCGTGACCCAGATTATCCACCTGTGGTGACTTCCCCATCAGCTGCCGACAGCTGAGACCATGAGAGTCAATTGTTGGCCCAGTACAGACGCTTCTCTAATATTTAAAGCTTTTATGAAGTGCTCACTATGGAGGAGGCCTCGTCCTAAGTACTAAGGATGCAAATGTGTTGTTGCTGAGTTGTTTTGTCTTGTCTGACTCTTTGTGACCCCATTTGGGGTTTTCTTGGTACAGATACTGAAGCAGTTTGCCATTTCCTTCTCTGGCTCATTTTCTTCTCCAGATGAGGAAACGGAGGCAAACATGGTAAAGTGACTTGCCCAGGGTCATAAAGCTAGGAGGTGTCTGAGGCCACATCTGAACTCAGGTCTTCCAGACTCCGGGCCTGGTGCTCTACTCACTGAGCTACCTTGTTGCTCCAAGGATACAAATACAAGAAAGAAAGAAAGAAAGAAAGAAAGAAAGAAAGAAAGAAAGAAAGAAAGAAAGAAAGAAAGAAAGAAAGAAAGAAAGAAAGAAAGAAAGAAAGAAAGAAAGAAAGGAAGGAAGGAAGGAAGGAAGGAAGGGAAAAAGGAGGGAGGGAGGGAGGAAGGAAGAATGAAGGAAGGAAGGAAGGAAGGAAGGAAAAAAGAAAGAAAGAAAGGAAGGAAGGAAGGAAGAAGGGAGGAAGGGAGGGAGGGAGGAAGGAAGGAAGGAAGACAGAAATAAAGAAAGAAAAAGGAAAGAAAGAAAGAAAGAAAGAAAGAAAGAAAGAAAGAAAGAAAGAAAGAAAGAAAGAAAGAAAGAAAGAAAGAAAGAAAAAGGAGATAATCCCTAAACTCAAGAACCTTCCATTCTAATGAGAGAAGGGGAAGGAGGAAGAGAATGATACGAAATGAGAGGCTGCTGGGGAAGAGGTGGAACGTTGCTAGTGTTCTCTCCGTCCCTCAATCATCTTGTGTCTCCTGGTTAGCACACGGCTTGTATCCCCACCATATAATGTAACTTCAGATTTCTTAAAGGGAAGGACACTTTTTGGCTTCACCTTTGTAAATCTTGGGCAAGTGACTTGCCTTCCTTGGGAGCTGAGGTACAGAGCCTCCGAGGTCCCTTCCAGCTCCCGTATTATTGTCCTGTATTAATACAGCTCTTGTATTATTGATGCCTGAATTGGATTGTTTTCAATGCAAAGTCTTGGATATTATACTTTATGGTTGAAGAGTTTTCTTTGGATTCCTTATGGAATTTCTTTATGAGGAAATTGTAATATTTAAGGTCCTAGAACGGTTAGAAGACACTGTTTATTTTTTCTGAGTGCATCATTAACATCATTAAAAGGGTTAGGGACTAGATCCGTGATTTCAGCGGTACAGGGAAATTCTCAGTGAAGAAAATCCCTCTACTAATGTAGATGGGTACCTGCTCTGCAACTTAGTAGTCTTACAGAGTCACCACAGGTTAAGTGACTTGCCTAAGGTCACACAGCCAGTATATGTAAGAAAAGGAACTTGAATCCATATCTTTGCTTAGTACTGTGTTTGGCACATAGTAGGTCCTCTATCAATGCTCATTCCCCTTTCCCTTCCTGGCTTTGAAGCTGGCTGTTAAATAATAAACCCATAGCTGTCTTTCTATCATTAACACAATTGCTGTTATTGCTAGGTATGATTATATTATATTACAATATTATATTATTATAATATGTCATATTATAACATTATATTATATTATTAGGTAATGCTGTGGTTAAGAAAGCATTTTCACATACAGTAAGTAGGCTTTCCCTTTTGATCTTCCCCACAACTTTGTGAGGTACACAGGGAAGGTTCTATTATCCCCATTTTTACAGATGAGGAAACTGAGGCTCAGAGGGCTTTAGGGACTTTCTCAAGGTCGTGTAAGTGGCAGAGCCGGCTCCGAGTCCGACTTTTCCATCACACCACAATAAGAAGATCTATTTACAATAATATTGGGTGCAATCCTTCTCTCTTCCCTCAGTAGGGTAGAAGAAACAGGTCTCCTATGTGCCCAGCTATGGCTAGTAGAGAAGATGATCTTTTCTGGCAGCTGAGCATTTTCGCTTTGACCAGTGAAGGTATTCCCATGCTCCCTTCAAGTTAAAGGTCAGTGTGGTGGACAGCGCTTGATCTGGAGTCTGAAAACCTGCTGGGTTCAGCCCTCAGCTCCACCATTCCCTCGACCCTCCCTCTCCCTGGCTGTGCCATCCCTCTGATGACTTGGGTAAGTCATTTTATTTGGGGTGTGAATGTGTGGGGTATGAGGGAAGTGAATTAGATGATCACTAAGGTAATTCCAAATCTTATAAAGAAAGAAACTGTAATAATGGGAAGGCAGTAGCAGATATTACCATGCTAAGAGATAGGGACAATCCAGGCATATCTTGGGAGACTATAGATGTCGTACTGGAACAACTAGGTGGTGCTGCCATTGGAGCGCCAAACCTGGAGTCAGGAAGACTCATCTTCCTGAGTTCAAATCTAACTCTGTGTCACCCTGGGTCAGTCATTTAACTTGTTTTGCCTCAGTTTCCTCATCCGTAAAATGAGCCAAAGAAGGAAATAGCAAACCTCTATGGTATCTTTGCCAAGAAAACCTTATCTAGGGATACGACTGAAAAACATCCGAACAGTAACAACAGTAGGTGCCATCCTGTGTTTTAGGGCCCGTCTTAACCTGTATGGCTTGTACATCAGGGGAAACTGCTGCCGTGAGCTTTGTAGGCAGAAGGGAGCAAGGTCTCACATCATTGACAGTGCCCCTGCACCAAATGGAAACCATCCCCCATGTTCTCAGCCGCTGATCCCAAGCCTGCTCTGGACTCAGTGCTTACCTCACTCCTCAAGGCACAAGGGACGAATGGTCAGAGAGTTTTCTTTATCACCAGCTGGTTAAGTTCTACCAATGATCCATCTCCCTTGGCTCCCAAGTCAGGGAAGGTCTTGTCGCTGCCGCCCTGATGTCTTCAGATTAAATCTACCCCTCAATCAAATGGACTCGGCTCATGGCTCATGCCCAGGTCTGGCAAGGCCACTGAAAGATGATATTAAGGGAAAAAAGAAGATGAATAAAGCTACAAACCAGAACAGAGACCTCCTGCCAAGCACGCAGCGGAGGATTCCTTTATACACGAACTATCTCAGTCCTCTCCCCCTGCCCCATTCCCCCAACTCAAATGATAAACCACAAGAAAGAATTACCCAGGGCTCCTCAAGAGGTTAGTGCTCACAAGGAGCTCTTTGCAGAGGTGTAGCCAATTCTGATAAGAAGGAAAGAAGGGAGCATTTATGAAGTACTTACTGTATGCCAGGAGCTTTGCAAGTTTCAGCACAATTGATTCTTTTAACAACCCTGGAAAGTAGGGGCTATTGTTACCTCCATTTTACAGTTGAGGAATCTGAGGCAGACAGAGATCAAGTGACTGCCCCAATATCACACAACTAGCGTAGGTAAGGCTGGATTTGATCTCAGGTCTTCCTGACTCCAGGCTCAGTGCTCCCTCTACTGCCACACCTACCTGTCTGGGTTTGGAATGAACAAACACCATTAATACCATTCAGTATGTGGATAATGTTTGGGTCAAATGAATTAGTGGATTCAATTAGTTCTTGGGCCGGACATGATGTTTAACTAAATACCTTACTAAAAATGTAACAGAACAGAGAAATACGTTTAACTGTCCTTTGTCTCAATTCAAGCAATCTTTTTACAATTTTTCTACAAACATTTTGTGAGAGATACATTGGCTTGAGACAGAATGACCTGGGTTTGAGCCTTGCCTCTAGCAGTTACTAAATTTCTCAGTGTTTCAGGAAACGTTCCAAGACTATATGTTGGAATAGCAATTGTTAGAGTGGAGCCTGGGTACCCCTGGAGTTCCCTGAGATCCTTTCAGGGGGCCTCTAACATCATAACTATTTTCTGTAATAATACTGATATTTTAATTTTCAATATGAAAAATATTGATAGATGAGACTGGCATAAACAAATGCTCTTTGTGAAGGGGTCCTCAATAATTTTTAAAAGTTTGAGAACCACTGTGTTGTTGAGAACCAGTCACATTTGGTAGAGGCACAGCACTGACAGTTTCCTGTACCAATGAAATCACAAGATTCAGACCCAAAAAAACAAAGCAAAGAAAAAAAGGAAACTTTTAAAACTCCTCAGTTCTAATGGGTTTATTCATTGGCCAGCCAGAATCAAGTTTCAGGCCAAATCTTCATCCTATATTAATTTCTGGATGGAATATTAGAAAAGAATTCCTAAGAATTTAATTCCTAAGAAAATAATTCCTAAGCATCTGGTTAAAAAACGTCTATTGGAAAACACCTGCCTGTTTTCCGATATAGAATCATATCTATTAGTTTCTTTGGAAATCTGAACTTCCCTTGACCTCCCAGAAAAATAGAATTCAACAGAATACAAGACAATACTATACGGACAGCCAAAAATAAGCAATTGTTTAAAGTGCATTTTAACCTCAGAGACCTCACAAGAAAAGGCAGCTACAGTGCTTACTGATAATGCAAGAGGAATTTGGTAGAAAAATTACTGACCTAGGAAAGATTGTTAAATCTCTCCTGCTTTTTGTTTTCTGCTGGCTGCAGGCCAGAAAGCATCTGACAGGCTTTCCAGACTAAGAGCGACATTCATTCCTAAAGGGAGGAGAACGGGTCAGAGCCCTGGAGCCAAGGTGTTGTGCCAGGACTCAGGGAAGACGACCTGTGGGCATAAAACAGGATGGACAACTTGGCAGGTGAGTAGCTTTGGAAAGACTCTTCAATGGAATCATTCTGGGAAGAAACAGGCTTTGGCATTTTTATTAATGAGCCCAAAGTCACCAGAAAAAAATAGAGAGGTGATACAGAATCACTTAATGCTGGAAGTGGAGCTTCATTCAAAGTACTTTTAACCCTTGAGCACTCATAGAATCCCACAAAATTTGTAAGTAGGTACAGCTTGTGATATACATGCTTGTATATCACACAAAATGGGGCCGAGGGTCTGCTTTGCCGATGCAAGGCCGTTTAAGTAACCAGCATGGCCAGTTACCTCTTTACCCTGGAACCCTGTTCCACCCCTGTCCTGCTTCCTACGTTGGAAGGTTTCTCTGGCCCTGAGGCCTCACCCTCTGGTTGGCCTGTTCTTCCCAGACCCCCCAATTTAAAGAAGAGGCCCAGATCAGAGATGCCTTTGTCCTGCTCCAGGCTTCCCTGCTAACTCATCTCCTGCAGGGTTTCTCTACCATGGCCCTCCCCAGGCTCCCCTTCCCTGCTCATCCACTCTCCCCATCCCCACTCCTGCCACTTGACTTAGGAGGAGAGAGTGAGGCTGAGGACTTTGTGCTCCTCTGCCACACTTAAATCCAATTAATTCAAAAGTCAAAGTCATCCTAGTGTTGTCCTGGGTCCTCTTCAGATCAAGGACAAAGAGCAACATGCATACAGTAAGCTCAACAGCTCCCTTTTACACTGTTTCACCCAATTGGAAGGTAATTTCCTTGAGGGCAAAGCCTAGTTCTACTTGTACTCACAGGCCCAATGCTGAGCATCTTGCCTGGTACGTTTGTTGTTCAGTCATGTCTGACTCTTTGGAACCTCATTTGGGGTTTTCTTGGTTGGCAAAGATGCTGGAGTGGTTGGCCATTTCCTTCTCCAGCTCATTTTACAGATGAGGAAACTGAGGCAAAGAGGGTTATGTGACTTGCCCAGGGTCACACGGCTAGTATGTGTCTGAGGCTGGATTTGAACTCAGGAAGATGAGTCTTCTAGAGGCCTCAGCCTGGTACACAGCAAACATTTAGTAAATGATTGTTGGCAGTCTGAAGAACAAGGCCTGAGAGGTACTTTGGAAAGGGAACTGAACTGCAGAGACAGAGGACCTACATTCTCATCGTGGTTCTACCACTTCTACCTGTGGTAGTGGAAGGTAGTCCAGCTACTTGAGCTTTGGGGGCCTCAGCTTTCACTTCCTTAAAAAATAAAGGCATTGAACAAGATAGGATGACTTCTAAAGTCTTCTCCAACTCTGCCTGTGAATCTGCCTCCCAGGCCAGGGCACTACAGACTAGAGGAGCCTACCCGTTTTTGGTCAGGACCTGTGATTTCACTGGGTATGGACAACTTCTTTTTTGGAAGAGGGAAGGCAGGGCAATTAGGATTAAGTGACTCTCCCAAAGTCACATAGCTAGTAAATGTTAAGTGTCTGGGATGGGATTTGAACTCAGGTTCTCCTGACTCCAGGGCTGGTGCTCTATTCACTGTGCCACCTAGCTGCCCCTGGAAATTCCTTCCACTAATGCAGAGTCATTTATAGGCTTTTATATGTATAGTAAATTGTCTTTTTTATAGCATAGAATAGCATGGCCTGGCATGGCATGGCATAGCATAATACAGTAACTATAAGCTACTATAGGTCTCAGAGGTGAGACCTGAAGCTATGTCTTCTTGCCTTGGAGGTCTGCTCTCTATCCATTCTCCAACACTCCCTTTGCTGATACGTTTCCATGTGTGTTTGCAGATATTGAAAGTTATATTGACTCAACTATCCATCGTTCCCAGCCCTGCTTGTCAATCAGTGTTGGGGGAGGCTCTGTTGGAAAGTAATATAAAGTGATCTATAAAAGCTGGCCCCCCTTCAAGCCATTCCTGATCTTCACTGCTCAGTACATCAAGGCATTGCTGCCTTGACATACTTATAATAAACTCCGTCTAATTCTCTTTGTCCTGTCCTGAGTTTTGTCTCACTGATCAGGCTGGAAGACCAAATAAAGAAATTTCCTTTCAACACACATATGTATGTATCTCTGTGCATATACATATACACATACATAAACACATCTGAAATGTAATAGGTAAAAATATACATAGATGTATGTGTATATGCAACAGTGAAATTTCGGGCTGTCAAAGTGAGTTTTCTCAATTAGTCTCTAATCAGGTGCTTTGATCTGAAGATCTTTTTTAGCTGGTGGGGGGGAGTTAGAAAGTTTTAATAAGATAATCTATCAGCTGGAGTCAGGAGGACCTGAGTTCAAATCTGACCTCAGCCACTTAACACAAAACTAGCCATGTGACCTTGGGCAAGTCACTTAGCTCCAATTGTCCTGCCCTCCCTCCTCTGAAAAGCAAACAAACAAAAAAAAGATTCTATCATCAGAATCTATTTCCTCCATTAGGAATGTCCTACTCATAAGTTCACAGAACAGAAAGGATCTTGGATGAAATGGGCAGTACCCACAGAAGATGCCCTCGAGAAGCTCCGTATAGCACACCTTAACAGTAACTTTGCACTGTAATCACTGGGAAATGTGGGATTGAGGGCACCTGGGGGCCGGGTGTGGAAGGAAGATGGACCACAGGGATCACTGCATCCCCACACTCACAAACTTCCCACTTTCCTTCTGCTTTGGTTCCCTTCCCTGTTTCCCCCCATTCTCTCCTACCCCGAATTATATATAGTAGTATTCTAAGATAGTTATTTTATAAAGGACAATTTTAAAAGAAACTTTAAAAGTGTCTTTTCCAGAGAACATCAGGATACCAATTACATTCAAATAAAGCAAATTACAAGTGAGTCAGAGATGCTTTTGTTGTTTGTCCCTCTCCTGGAAGAGGACGGTGACATTGGGAAGGAGATGCTACAACATGCAAGTGAATTGGATTTAAGGGAGGCTGGTCGGTTGATCTGGCACAGATCTCAAGCACGGGTCTGTGCCTTCCGAGCACTCTCTGCTTCTTTCCCCTTTTGGTTGGATAACTTGTGCCCTAGGTTAGAGGACAGTGAACCAGCAGCAAAGCTCCCTTGTACATCTGAAGCAGATTAAATGTGATCAGGAAATATTAACCAAAATACCATATAACATAGATAAGGTTAATTGGCTTTCTAAGCCTGTACGCAGCCTGGAAGGATCTGTTTCTATCTGAGTTTAACAAGAATGCATCAAGTTCTGTTGGGGTCACAGCCCCTGTGTCCAAGGCTGAACTCTCTCTCTCTCTTAACTCAACCATTTCTTGGTCACTAGAGAAATAAGGTATTTTTCTTTTTGGGATTTAGATCCCGTTATCAGTTACATGTTGAAACCTTTCTCCTTACAATCACTTTATCCCAGGGCCTCAGAACCACAGAAATTCCCTGGAATAGCCTCAGCTTCCCTGAATTTAGCATCCAGTCTTCATGGGTAAATCCTGGTTCTCTTCAGGTCCCCAATCTCTGACCTTATAAAAGCGCCCGCCTTTTAAACTGCCCCCTGCCCGAACTTCAGGCAGCTCCCACCTGTCTCTTCCAGGTACACTAGTGCAGAAAAGAAGCGTCTAATTCGCCCACCAGTTCCATCCCAGGGTGCCCCAGAATTGTTTGTTCCTTCAAAATGTTGAAATAACCTAATGCGTTTGACTTTTTATCATATCTGCCCTTCTAATCCAATGTGAGTCAGCCAGTCAATACTTACCAGGTGTTTACTTTGTACAAGGCCCTGTACTGGGTAATTTGGGGATATGAACAAGGATAAGACCATTAAGGGACTTGTAGTTGAGTCAGGGAGCTGAAAATGACACATTGCACGTGAAAATGAAGCTAAAAATACAGCTTAAAAAGGCAGTAAGACTTTTGGGACGCCCCGTCTGTGGTTGTTAATGATTGGCCATAAATGCTACAGGAAGTCATAGGAGAAAGATGTTTTAACTCAGTTTTTAATTAAGTTTTAACTCAGGTGGTCAGAGAAGGTTTCATAGAGAAGATGGTACTTGAGCTAGGTCATTGCAGAGTCTTAGGAACTTCTGCATTCAGAAGCTGGGGAAAGGTGTTCGTTCTACCCAGAGCTCCAGAGGGTCTGGTCGTCCCCAATATTCACAGGCCTCCTTCAGGGACTGTCCTTTGCCTGGCCAATGCTGCGTAAACATCTTACCCTGGCATTCGAGGCCTCTCTCGTGGGGATCTGGCCAATCTATCTGTCCAGTTTTAACTTACTCTATTCATTTTTCACATTCTTCTATATTCCAGCCAAACAATTTATTATTGATTTATTGTTATTTATTCATTTTATTCATTTATTATTTATTCTCTGGCCTTGTCTCATCCTGCCCTTCTTTGCAACTCTGTCCTAACTTCCCCTTAGGCCTCTCCAGGCCTTCCCTTCAGTTCTGGCCAATTATATTCAGCCTCCTTCCAACTCTAAATTCTGTGAGAGTAGGAGCTGTGCCTAATCTCCTTAATAGTTAGCACAGTGCCTTGTATAAATAAGTCATACAATTTTGTTCTTGAAGGCAGTTGGGTGGTGTGGTGGATTGACTGCTGGGCCTGGAGTGAGAGAGAGCTGTGCTCTTGGTTCTGATCACTTCCTAGCTTGCCCCAGCTGGGAAAGTCACTTAACCTCTGTCTGCTTCAATGTCCATCTGTATAATGGACACCAATAGCACCCCCTTCCTGGGGGGGGCACTGTGAGGGTGAAATAAGGTATTATCTGCAAAGTACTATGCAAGCCTTAAAGCATTATAGTTATTATTATTATTAATTATTCATTCAGATCTGGGATTTCATTGACGCAGGGAACCCCTGGCAGCGAAGCCCCCTCTGCCAATGCTTACTGTGAATTATTTTGCAACTTACAGTCTTAGAAAGGTATTAAACACATATTTTAAACATTTTAATTGAGTGTGGAAAGGAGCAGCATGAGCAAAGGGGAAAAGGCAGTCAGCAGAGCCATCTGGCTGAAGCAGAGGGTGCCAACAGAGAATATAGTAGGATATTTTATATGTGTATGTGCATATATGCATACATACACACATACATACATGCATGTATATATACTTACATGTATACATATAGAAATGAGAGGGAGCTATAAAGCTGGAGTAGCAGAATGGGGCCTCAAATAGCCACCTAAAGAATGTAGACTTTATCCTGCAGGTTATATGGAGCCTTTGTAATTTTTGAGCAAGGGAATGTCGTGATCAAAAGCAGTACTTTGTATGACAAGTCTGGTGGCCACATGGAGGATGGACTGGAGTAAGGGGGGTGACACGCAAGCTATCATAAGGGAAAGTATTGCAGTTGTGCAAACGTAACGAGGTACAGGCCTGTCTCAGGATGTAGCCGTGGGCATGGAAAGGAACAGAGAGGTGTGATACATACTGTGTTTTGAAGGAAGAATTGATGACATGTGGTAACTAACTGGACATGGAGTGGGATGAGGGTGAAACAGGGTTTCCCTACAGTGCATGGTGAATGGAGTTTTTTTCTACAAGGTTTAAGAAAAGTCATCCGGTCCAGCCCCCTAACTTTAAGCAGATGAATGCCCAAGCCCTCAGGAATAGGTAATGATTTGACCTTTTCACCTTTAAAGTGCGTGTATGGTCCCATATGTGCCAACACAGTCATAGTAGCAGTTTTGTGGAATCAAAGAAATAAAAACAAAGGGGTTGCCATGGAATGGAGGACGACTATACAAACTATTGTATGGGAATATAATGTAATAACATTATGAGGAATGACAATCTGTGAGGAAAGAAAACAGGTAGATTTGTACCAACTGATGCAGACCAGAGTGAGCAGAACCAGAGAAATAATAAAAGCACAGTGACTGCAATAAAGAGAGCAGAATGAAAAATAAAACGAGGTGGTACAGCGGACAGACCACCGACCGGGCTGGGAACCGGGAAGACTCATCTTCATGAATTCAAATCCAGTCTCAGACACTGCCTAGATGTGTGATCCTGGGCAAGTCACTTAACCCTGCATGCCTCAGTTTCCTCATCTATAAAGTGAGCTGAAGAAGGACACGGCAAAATACTGTAGTATCTTTGCCAAGAAAAGCCCAAATGGGGTCACAAAGAGTCAGACATTATGGAAACAACTCAACAACAACAATCATAGTGACCAACCTTGGTCCCAGAGAATAGATGACAAATAAACTCCCTTGCTTTCCTTGAAGAAATGGCAGATCATGGGCGTGGAATACGGCACATGCCATCAGACACCATTGCTGTGTTGGTTGGCTTTGCTTAACTGCTTTTTGTTTTTCTTAAATCTTTGTAGGAAAGATCAATGGATCTTTGCATCAATGGATCAAAGGAAAAGTCAATGAATCAAGAAGAGGTATATTTAGAAATGGAAGCAATATTAAATAAAAAAATAACACTCTCAAAAAAAAGTAGGAAAAAAAGCACGTGGAAGCGGAGAATCTCATCTCTCACCAAACCAGTTCCAGGGTTTGATCCATCTGATGAGCACCAAGTTCCCCTAGACTGTCTGACCCACATGGCCTCAAAAGCTATCTGGGCTCAGCTGTTGCCGTGGAATATAATGGGGGTCGGAGGAGCAGGAACTTTCCAGCTGAATGGACTTCAGAAGAAGCTGCAGGCAGAGGCTGGTCCTACATAGCCAGACATTGAGTAAAAGCCCACACCCGCAGAGCAGATTAGATTGGGATAACTCTCTTTAGCCTGACACTGTCTCCTGCCTGTTCTTGGATTCTTGCAGCCAACACCCTGTCAGACTATCATCAGGATTTTGGACTTCCACCCTGTGACATGAATGACACGCCACCAGTTGCTTCTGGTTTTCACCCTATTGTCTTGTTTCTTCACCTTGATTTTCACCCAGCACACACACACACACACACACACACACACACACATCAGGTCAGGGTGCACTCCAATCCCACCTCCTCCAGACTAGAGAAAGTTAGCTTGGCATCATGAAGCTCATGTGCCTACAATCCTTGGGAGCCCCAGTCTTGGTCCAGGAATAAGGATCCAGGGATCCATGAGGCCAAAGGAAATGGCAAATAAGGAAGGTGTGTTGGGAGTAGGGAGTTGGGAAGGGGAGGAAAGGAGAGGCTACGAGAAAAATATTGGGCATAGGGAGAAGCAACCTGGGGCAGCTCTCTGTGAGGCCAGCTCCCTTTTCTCATTACTGTGTTCCTCCTGGAGTTTCCATCTTGCGGAGAGAACTAGGCTGCCTGGCTGGCTCTGTTTCTGGCTTCAGGACTTTTCAGCTTCTCACCTCTCACCCCCCAACTCCTTTTCAGCTCCCCTTTGTGCGTTGTCCCACTAGAGTGTAAGCTTGGTGAGGGTAGTGACTGCTGCTTTTCTGTTTGTCTTTGTGTCCCTAGGGCTGAGCAGTGCTTGGCATGGTCGGTTGTCACTTAATAAATGCTTGTATCCATCCTTCCTTCCTAACAAAGGAGATACAGCTCCAAGGAGCTGCTCAATAGTTAGTCACCCCCAGATCCATGGTAGCTTGGCACCCTCACCTGTCACCTCTTTCTTCCTTCACAGTGTATATTATATGTACAAACATACACGTAGACATCTTTATGTATATACACACACGCGCGCGCACACACACACACACACATATATATATATATATATATATATATATATATATATATTCTCTATTTTTTCCTTCACGTATGTATATCCAAGGCTTCCAAGCCACGGCATTTTGCACTCCTCAGGGTGCATGGGAGGCTCCTCATTGGCAGAGCAAATATTGACACAATGATGTGATCCTGTGAAGGAATTTGTGGGAGAGTTTTTAGGAGGAGATGCGATTTTCCAGAGAGACAGTACCGACCTCAGAGGAGAGAGACCTTGGAAAGTGTAGACACGTCCCTAATTCCCAGCTTGACTCAGTAGAGACTTGAGGGAGAATTTCCTCTTGAGTGAGAAAAGGGCCTCTTTATTGGTTTGAAGTGAGATCTCATCTTCCTTTTCTGCATTTCTGGTGTATCGTTGTCTGTAAAAGTTTTCCAAGTATCAAGACATAGCATAATGATCATTGAAAATGGTTACAGACATTTTTATATGTCTACAATCATTCAGTCTCAATGAACCTTAGTTTCTTCATCTGTGGAATGGGGATAATAATATTTGCGCCATAAGAATTGGATTATAAGGAAGACTGAGTGTTGCAGAACCAACATTTTTGAACTGTGCTGCTGAAGAAGATTTTTGAGAGTCCCTGCCACAGCAAGGAGATCAAATCAGTCACTACTTAAAGAAATCAATTCAGATCATTCACTAGAAGGTCAAACACTGAAACTGAAGCTTAACTACTTTGGCCATGTATGAGAAGCGAGGACCCATTGGAAAAGACCCTGATGTTGGGAAAGATTGAAGGTGAAAGGAAAAGGGACAGCCCAGGATGAGATGGATAGATAGTGTCATGGCAATGAATATGGGCTTGGACAGACTTTGGGAGACAGTGGAAGATAGAAAGGCCTACTGTGCTGTGGTCTGTAGGGTCACAAAGAGATGGAATGAGCAGCAACCTCATGCAGTTGTTGTGAAGAAAGTGGCTTATATATCCTACGAATGCCATTGTTACAGTTGTTCCTTTTTGAGGGCAAGAAGCAAGAGGTGCCATCTTCAGATAGATAGATAAGTGATAGATTGTACAGATTGAGGAATTTTTTTTTCTTCTGGACGTGGCCAAAGTGATCATTTGTTATGTTTGACTGTGTTTATAAAAGGGAGTTTGAAGGTTTTTTGTTTTGTTTTGTTTTTGGTTTTTTCTTTCTCTATCAAAGGGGCAGGAGGGTGGTGGGAGAGAAAGTAGATCTGAAAAGAAAACTTAATGAAAAGAAGCAAGTAGCTCAGATGTGGAAATGTGAGAATAGCATCTTGTTTCTTCCCCCCAGGCATCCGACTTTTGTAGATGAGTTTTTTATTTCAACAGAAAATTCAAAAGAGAGTGAAAAGTGAAGGAATCAGGGAAGAAAAGGAGTCAAGTAATGACAGGCTACTTGGGGGGGAAGCAGAGAAAATATTTTGCGTTCTAGCAGTGGATAGAAAGGTTACAAAACACACACACGTAAGAAAAAGAATCTTGTGATCCTATAAACAAAAAAAGGAAATGAGATGAGACCAAGTCTTCCCAAATTGGGAATGTGCTTTCAAGAAAGAAAAAGAAAGCAATGAACTTTGTAATTCAGAGGCAGGTAAGAGTCACTTGTTTAGGGTCTAGAGATTGTGCAGGAATCCATTGTTGTGCCCCCTCCTTCGAGCAGTCTCTCTGTTGTGGAGAATCACTAAAGCAACACCAGCAGCTCTGAGTTAGAACATCTCTGTCTGTGTGCCTCCAAGTGGGCAGGGCTTTCCCTGGGCAACCTCCTGCCGCCTTCTCTTTTTCACTAGACCCCTCCTTTCAGCCAGTTCCTTCTGTCCATCCAAAGTCTCCTAGGACATTGCCCCTACTGGTGCCTCCCCTTACAAAACTACCTATTTCTTTCATTTCTCCCCATCCTCCTGGTAGCTGGCACATAGAGCAAGAGTCTAGGAAGACCTGAGTGTGAATTCTACCCAGAGCTTACTAAGTATGTGACACTGGGCAAATCACTTAACCTCTCTGGGCTTCAATGTTTCGTAAAAGGATCACAATTCTCATTTCTTTAACTGACTGAGCTGATCTAGATTAAATGAGAATAAAATAGAAAAACATTTTGATTATTAAATCAAACGAATCTATGAACCATAGTCCATAGAGTTGGAATCTTGTGTCCCGACTCCCTCAGCAGAGTATTTCTACTGACCCTTCCCCTCCCCTTAGAGCAAAGGCTCATGGGAACACCCTCCCTCAGGGTCTGATAATAGACCTGGCTCACTCTCTGTACATTTATGAGAGCCAACAATAAATGCAGGAGCCAAGAATTAGCACCCCAAATTAGTTTTGGTCAGAGGTGCGCCTTCAATCTTGAGTTTAACCCGGACGGATATGTTCCCTCGGCCAATTTGAACAAGAAGGAGAACGGAATGGAGAGACCCCAAACTGGGAGGCAGCTAGTCACCGGGAGGGTTGGGTGCAGACACATCTGCAAAGTCTTTGCCTCGGGAGATAAATTTATTGGAAGGCGTGGGGTTGGGGTTGGGTTAAGAAGGGAAATGCTTTTTTAAAGAACCTATAATGCATTTTTTTCCATACTGATCAGTACCATATGCCGCTTTCATTTCTATATAATATCTCATAGGATAAGATGAAGAACTGAAAAGAAACTCAAACACCAGCTAGGTAGGGGAGTAGAAGGAATGTTTCTATTAAGAGCCTACCATATGAAAGGTACCTGCGCTAAGCACTTACCAGATCTCATTTGATTCTTATAACAATGTTGTGAGGAAACTGAGATAGTGACTTATCCAGGGTCACACAGCTAGTAAGTGTTACTTGTCCGAGGCTGGATTTGAACTCAGGTCCTCCTGACTTTGGGGCTGGCGCTCTATTTCCTACGTGACCTAGCTGCATCACTTCCATATTTCCTACCTGCCATTTTTTTTCTTTTTAAACATCTGCGATATAAACCCTGGTGAGATAATAAGTATAAAATAATTTTTTTCAAGCCACCATTCCTAGAAATAATACAGGATTGTTTCTTTTTATAGTTTGTATTGAAGCCAGTAAGACTGTAGGCCATTCTGGACATGGGCCTAGGAAATGACTCAGTCAATCAGCTTAGGAGTTAAAGGAGATACTGGGGTTGATTTTTTTTTGAAATGGCGTATATTCAATGATAATATAAATTCTGCTCTTGTCTGCATATTGTTTTGCAAGATTCAGGCGTGAGCTCATTCGGCCTGGATCGCTTCCCCGAGGCCATCTCAGACAAATCCAGTTGTCTGAATTTTATGTGACCAAAGGAGAGACAGGTTGGGGGGAGAGGGGAGAAGGGGACTGGCGGATCTGGTTATGAGTGGGGACCATCTGCAGTTTTTTCAGTCAGACCAGAAATCACCAACGGTTTTTTATTTATTTCTAACAGAAGAACCGAGAGGTCTCTGATCATATTATCTACTGTGGATGCTCCTCTATTGAGAAACACTAAAAATGCCCTCTCTCAGATAATGGGAGGGGAGTAAACAGCTGGCAACACTTACCTGGCTACCTATTTTTGACTTACAAAGCGCTGGTCAAGCTTTTAGTTTGATTCCCTAAAACAGGGCCTTTTTCTGAATGAAAATTTGTTCCGAGTTTTCCCCTATCAGAATGGTTTGATCACTTAAGTACTGGACTTAGTCAGGAAGCCTAAAGTCTCCCGAGCTTTACTAGCGACTGGCAGGAGGCGAATCAATCAAACCTCGCTGATTCTCAACGTCCTCATCTGCAAAATGGGAATAGTACCACCTCTAGTACCCATCTTAGAGAGCTGCCAACTTTGAAGTACTAGTGCTAGTGTTTGTGTAACCCTATCCCCAAAGCCTATTGGTATGGGGACACTCCTTATTGATGGAGATCAATGTCCCCTGGTTCAGGAAGGGCAGGGTGGAGTTGGTGGGAGCAGGAGGGAGGAGTGCTCTTCAGCTTTCTTCAGTCTTTTGGGGTTCTGTGGTCCTTTTAGGAGCTTCTGGTTTCTAGTGTCAAGGAAAAGATGGAAGACACCAACCCCATTTCAGATCACTCAAGGAAAAGGCTGAGAAGAAGCCAACGTGAGAGGAGCCGGCAGTTCCCATGTTGTCTATACCCCCAAATTACTGCTCTAGAAGCTTCGGGAACTTCCCTTAGGGTGAGATCTAGGGTTGAGCAGGGTTACTTTGCTCCCAGTGGGAAAGCCCCCTTACTCTGTATTGTCTGGCACATATCATATGTCTATTTTCTGCGCTTTTTGTTCTGCTATTGAATTGGATAAGAGGGTTCCTGACTATGTGTGTTCATTGTGGAATTGATATTTGGTTGGAAAAGCGTATAAAGCTTGGGTCCTCCTGCTTTCACTAATTAATGAAAACCACCATCAGGTTAGCTTGAACCTGAAAATCATATCCTGCCTAGACTAATATTTAAGGGAGCAGCTAGGTGTGGTTCTAGTCCAGTACACTGTCTCTCTGTCTCTCTGTCTCTGTCTCTCTCTGTCTCTCTCTGTCTCTCTGTGTGTCTCTCTCTGTCTCTCTCTCTGTCTCTCTCTCTCTGTCTCTGTCTCTCTCTGTCTCTGTCTCTCTCTCTGTCTCTCTCTCTCTGTCTCTCTCTGTCTCTCTGTGTGTCTCTCTCTGTCTCTCTCTGTCTCTCTGTCTCTCTCTATCTCTCTCTGTCTCTCTCTGTCTCTCTCTCTCTCTCTCTCTCCCTCTCTCGCCGAGTACCCAAGCCACTGTTTTCCTGCTTCCTTTCCTTCTTCTGGAAGGAAATAAAGTCTATCCTAGGGAAGATTTGGGGGAGAAGAAGCTATACATATATATTCTGTTTCCCTTCAAGTTGCACAAGAACATCCCCATGCCACATCCAGAGGGACAGCCCTCCCTTATTTAACTATTATTTTACTATTAATTGGTACCTGTCTTTATTAATAATTTTGTTATTAATTTTTATACTTGTTCAGTTAGTCAGTTGGGTCCAACTCTTTGTGACTCCAAAGACCATCGCATACCAGCCCCTTCTAGCCTCCACTATCTCCCAAAGTCTGGTCAAGTTTCCCTGTTCATTGCTTCCCTGATACTACCCATCTATCTCATCCTCTGCCATCCCCTTCTCCTTTTGCCTTCAGTCTTTCCCACCCTCAGGATCTTTTCCAATAAGTCCTGTCTTCTCATTATGTGGCCAAAGTATTTAGACTCCAGCTTCGGTATTTGTCCTTCCAATAAATAGTCAATTAATTTCTTTCAATATTGATTGATTCGATCTCCTTGCTGTCCAAGGGACTGTGACAAGTCTTCTTCAGCACTACCACAATTCAAAAGCAATGATTCTGCTGCACTTGGCTTTCCTCATAGTCCAGCTCTCACAGCCATGTGTTGTTACTGCTGGAAAAATCATAGCTTTGACTATATAAACCTTTGTCATTGAGGTAATGTCTGTGCTTTTTTGGTATGCTGTCCTGATTTGGTATAGCTTTTCTTCTAAGGAGCGTCTTTTTTGTTTGTTCGCTTTTTGAAGGGGGGAAGGTGGGGCAATTGGGGTTAAGTGACTTGCCTAAGGTCACACGGCTAGTAAGTGTTAAGTGTCTGAGGCTGAATTTGAACTCAGGTCCTCCTGACTCCAGGGCCAGTGCTCTATTCACTGTACCACCTAGCGATCCCCTACGAAGCATCTTTTACTTTCACGGCTACAGTCACCGCCTGCAGTCCTCTTTGAGCCCAAGAAAATAAAAGCTGACACTGATTCCATTTTTTCTCCCTCTGTTTGTGAGGAAGTCATGGGGTCAGATGCCATGATCTTAGTTGTTACTTTTTTTTTTAATTTTATGTTTCAAGCCAACTTTTACACTCTCTTCTTTCACCCTCCTCAAGAGGCTTCTTAATTCATCTTCACTGTCTGCCATCAGAGTGGAATCATCTGCATGATACCACCTGGCATTGCTGCTGCTTTGTTAAGCAGCATTGATTCTGGCTTTTCAGGGTTTCACACGATGTATTCTGTGTACAAGTTAAATGCACAAGGTGACAATATACAGCCTTGCTGTACTCCTTTCTCAACCTTAAACCAATTGGTTGTTCTGTGTTCAGGTCTTCTTGACCCGCGTACAAGTTCCTCAGGAGACAAGGAAGATGATCTGGTCCTCCCATCTCTTTGAAGACTTGCCACATTTGGTTGTGATCCATAGTTGAAGGCTTTAGGGTAGTCAATGAAGCAGAAGTAGATGCTTTTCTGAAACTCCATCATCCAACAAATGCTGGCAATTCCTCTGCCTCTTTGAAAGCCAGCCTACTGGAGCCGACTATTCTGCTCATTCTCAGTTCACATATGGCTCCGGCTTAGCTTGCAGAATCTTCAGCATGACCTTGCAGGTGTGTGAAATGAGCACAGTCATTTGGTACTTTGAGCGTTTTTTGGCACGGCTCTTCTTTAGGACTGAGACATAAACTGTATCTCTAAATGCATACTATTAACTCTTATTTTGTTGACATATTTTTGTTGGGTTCCTTTCAGAATTAGCCCCATACTCTGTCATTATAAAGTATAGTAATTTAAGTATTATCCTCAGCCCAAAGCTCTTTTGCTTAACTCTCCTCTTTGGTAGAGATCGGTTACTCAATGTCTGAGTGAAGGATGGAGTTGGCAAGAACTTGACAGAGACACCTTTTGGACTATTCGGAAGAGAAATTATGTGCTTAGGTGCAAATTTAAGACAACTTACCAAATCAGAAGAAAGCTACTTTCTTGAGCAACAAGAGAAAAGATGAGATTAAAAACAAAAAAACCAAAGTGATCCGGTAGTACCCAGAGCTGATGGTCCAGTCAGGGCTCAGGAAGGAGAGAGTGAGTGAGTAATGGTTTCCAAGGCAGACAATGAGCAGGTTTCATATTTGCATTTAAGATAAGGATTATAGATCTGGCACAGGTTCCAAGAAGGGCAAATAACAAGGTTGAGGGGAGCAGTGGTTTGCAAAGGATGACAGGCTAAAGAGATTAGGACTACAGTCTGGAAATTTGAACAGCACTGCAGGCCACAAAGTCATGAAATTCTGTCTGAAGTAAGGAAAAACTTACACAACAGATTCCTGAATACTAGGACTAGGGCAGGGCTGGAGAACCTCTAGTGGCCCTCTAGGGCTTCAAGTGCAGCCCTTTGACTGAATCCAAACTTCACAGAACAAATCCTCTTAATAAAAAGATTTGTTCTGTAAAACTCAGACTGCACACATGTGGCTTCGTGGACTCAGGTTCCCCACTCCTGGACTAGTGTAAAGCCTTGAATCTCAAAAACAGTAGTTTTAGGACAAATAAAAGGAATTGCTGCTAAACACCATAGGCAGCAGGTAGACTTCCCCAGAAGGCTGCATCTGCTGAGAATGCAAATAGGCTGGGGCAAGTTCCTGAATGATGACTCTGTAACAATGGAGTTGGGGTTACATCTGAGTTTCCAAAAATATTGCTTTATTTTCTTCAATTGATAAGTATTTGTTTTCTCTCATCTACCCTCCCCTCATTGTAAAAGAAACCTAAACCTTTGTAACCAAAAAAAATTGTCAAGCAAAATAAATTCTTCCATTGATAATGTCCAAAAGGTTTCAAATTTCCCTGGTTTTCTGGAGCCAGACACAACAAACAATGCCATCCATAAACAGGAGCATCTGGAGGCCTTTATCATCCACAAAGATTTCCATTTCAGTTGGGAATCAGTGCTGGAGAGACTCTGTCACTTTGGCAAACACCAATGGCAGCACAAATGCGTCTCCCTGTTTTATGTCTCACCAAAGATTGATGGTGAAATCAGTCAATAAGCATTCACCAAGTGCCCATTATGCACCAGGCACTGTGTAAGCTCTGGGGATGCAAAGACAGTTCCTGTACTCAAGGACCTTCCAATATAATCTAACGTGCAAACAGGCAAGATGCAGACACCGTCAATCAGAGATAATCAGCAGAGGGAAGACGTTGGCATTAGCAGGGTCCGGAAAGGGCATCTTAAGGAAGGTAGCGTTTTCACCAGGACTTGAAGGGAGCTGGGGAAGCTGGGAGTGGAGAGGAGAAAGGAGATGCTTCCAGGCACGGAGGCCAGTCAGTGAAAATCCCTAAAGCCAGGTGATGGAATGTCTTGCCTGACCAGTGTCACTGGTAGCAGGTAGTTGAATAGGATCATTTATGTTAAATCAAGCAGTTGAACAGGGTTACTTCTGTTAAATCTTTCAAGGCATTGCAAATGCTATTGATGTGTTGGTGTTTTATTGGAAGAAGAGCCTTTAGGGCATCATTTTGCCATATGATGTGAAAAGCTTTTTCCTAATCCCTTGAAACAGTATCTTCCATCCTTTATGTCAGGGGTGTCAAACTCAAATGGAAACAAGCCCACTGTGTCCTATTGTGTTTTTATTTATTTTATTAACTATTTCCTGAGTTGCATTTTAATCTAGTTCTACTACCAGGAATGCTGCTGCCTCTGCTCTACATCTTGCAGTCAATTGTGAAATTTTAAAAGATGTGGTCCATAATTGAATGTCCTTCGTGACTAATGCCCATGCCAAAGATCCCCTTAACTAATTTTTGGATAACTTACGTAAAAATTTCATATAGGTGGGAAAATAAGCATATAAGTTAACAATTGTTGATATTTTCTTTTTTTCTATTTAGTATTAATCCTTCAGCCCCCTCTCAATTGTATCTTTTTCTATCTTTATCTATTTCCTTTACGTGTGCTTGGTCCTTTCCAACTGATTTTTCCTCCCATCTTTGCTCTTCTTAGCAATTTATACCTTTCTTATAAGCACATCAAGGACTGGGGTATTAGGATCCAAGCGTGGGGGCTCCCTGCTCCTGAAGTTGAAAATGACCTGTTAAGGTAATCTTTTCAGATCTTTTCCATTGTACTCCTTTCATTTTTGTTCTTAAATGCCTTTGAGATTATTTTGCTTAGTTATGTTATTTTGCCAAGCTTCCTTTAAACTGGTTTTAAGGCAATGTCTTTCTCTGCTTTACGAGATTACTCTTAAACGTCCATCATTTTTTCTTTCTAAGATTTTACAAATGAGTTTAAAGTCTCAACTGGTATTGTCTTTGATCACAATCTCTCTCCACTTGGAGAGTTAAGTCATATGCTTTCTGGGTTCTTTTGGCTTCTTTTTGTATAAAATTAAAGCCTTTTAGAAAAGGCATAGGTTTATGACAGACTGCTCTTGTTTTAGTGTGGACACGACACATTGCAGGATCTTCTTGGCAGCTCAAACCTCTTCTGTTAGCTCAAAACTATGATAAAAATTCTGACCTCTTAATCAGTGGCATGGAAAAGGCCTTTAATTTGCTCTGCTTCTTTCCCCTTTACTTTTCCTCCCAGAACAAGAGCACAATACCTTGTAAGCAGCCGCACATTTCAGGATTTTCGGGCTAGTATTGCGGGAATTGCAGCGCAATGCGCCCCTATTATAGACATCCTACATAAACCAGCAGGAACTGAGAGGCATGCATAGCAAAGATAATTTCTTCTTCCTCCGAAGACTAGTTTAGGATAAAGTCAGACCTTCTCCATCAAGAAGGCAGAGCAAACTCCAGTCAGGCCAGACATTATGGAGAGCTGTGAGTCATGAGTGTGGCGGGGCTTGTGTGATAGAGGATACAGTGTTGAGTCGTCTCTGTTCCAAACTCACCCAGTTTACAATCCTGCACTTTCTACGTACCCTGGACTTCTCTGGATGTGTTTTGAGCACGTCCCATTTGCCCAGCGGGGAGCCTGTGGTGTCCCCTACCACGGGGATGGCGATAGCCTCCTTTGGTCGGCTGCCTGTGGCTTTAAAACTGGAAGGACTGAGTCATTGCTTCTCTTTTCAGCTGTGCTCTTTGGGAGACTGATCATTGTGATACTTTGAGCCAAACCAATGGACCCGAGGAGGTCTGAGGGGGCTGATTTCTTCTTTGTGTTGTTTGTCCTTCTCAGCTCCTGGTTCCTGAGCAGATCCCCTCCTTCGCTTCAAACCATGGCAACCTTGAAGTCAGGATTAAGCCAGGCCAACATGGAATCCCTGAGAAGGCAGGGTGCCTGGGGCTGAGCCCAAAGAGGGTTTTGAACTTGGAACAGGCACAGTACTTTATGGAAACCAAGCTAAATCATGAACCTAATCCCCTCGTCCTCCCCCAGGACTGAGGTGTATGCAGGGAGGGAGATCATGCCTCCCATGTACTGGGACTATGCTTGTATATTTGTGATTATGTCTTTGGAAGCAAATGTTCTCTCATAAAAGGTCCTGCTACATGTATTATATTCCTTGTGATTGATCTGAGCAACATCCAGTTACTTTCATTTTGCCTCTAGCTTCTTTGATGTGATGTGTTTTAAGCAATTTTGTTATAGTTAACGGGACTGAAAAACTATTTCAAGTGGAGCAGTGTGAATAGAGCACTGGCTCTGGAGTCAGAAGGACCTGAATTCAAATCCAGACTCAGAGGCTTAACACAAAAGTAGCCATGTGATCTTGGGCAAGTCACTTAACCCCAATTACACTACCTTACCCCCTTCAAAAGGAAAAAAAAAAGCAAAATGATTTCAAGATGGATTTCAAGATAGGTCTATTTTTGTGTCATCTAAATAAGAAGATGAAAACAGGTATAGATCCTGAGCCAGAAGCCCATGAGAGTGGTAGCAGAATAACTTATAGGAGCATGGAACCATAGTTTTAAAGTCAGAAGAGACCTTAAGGGCCATCTAGTCCAACTACCTTATTTTAGAGGTAAACAAAGTCTCTAAGAAGTTCAGTGACTTACCCAAGGTCACACAGGCAATGCATAACAGGGGAGGGACTTGAGTCCAGATTGAGCAGTGAATAGAGTGCTGGACTTGGAGTCAGGAAGACTCTTTTTCCTCAGTTCAAATCTGACCTCAGACACTTCCTAGCTGTGTGACCCTGGGTCCTGTCTGCCTTAGTTTTCTCATCTGGAAAATGGGCCGGAGAACAAATTGTCAAAGCACTCCAGTATCTTTGCAAGAAAACCCCAAATGGGGTCACGGACATTCAGACGTGACTGAAATGACCAAAGACAACTTCTCGTCCACATCTGGTGCTCCTTTCTAATGTACCTCATTCAGCATGTTTGCCTTATGAAATCAGAGCAATGCCTTTTTATTTTTAAACTGAAGGTAGGTTACAGAGATCCCAGAATCTCAGGGTTGAAAGGGTCCATAGAAGTCAACCTGGATTTGAAAAAGAATCTTGGTATTTTGCAATGCAAAGTTCCTACCCTCCCTGCCCTGTTTCTTATATCATTAGCTGCCCCTCTTTGTTCATATTTAAGAGTTTCGGTCTTATTCAGATGACAAGAAGCCATCATCACTGACTTTTCTAGCTGACTTACTCCTAGTGAAGCATTAACTTCGGGACCTCCTCCCTGCAGCAAAATACTTCGCTCATTGCTCATCCCAGAGGAAAACCCCCTTTACCTCTCTCTGAAAAGACCCCATTTGCAGGCCTGAAGCTTCCTGAAATTCTAAATTATTGTCCACAGACCATCTTCCAAAAAGGCAGATTCTGCAGTGTTGGCATGTAGTAAAATCCAGTTACAGCAAATGTTGCTATTGAGAAGCTTTCTGTATTTGAGCTATCTCTACCTCCTTATAAGGTGGCCAGGAGTAACCATCACCATAATAATAATTATTGATATTCATGGAGTAGCTGGTGGCACACTGGATGGAGTACTGGGCCTGGCATCAGGAAGAACTGAGTTCAAATTCAGCCTCAGATGCTTCCCAGCTGTGTGACCGGGAGCAAGTCACTTAACCTCTGATTGCCTGACAAAATGGATCCACTGGAGAAGGAAATTGCAAATCACCCTAGTATTTTTGCCCAGAAACCCCAGAGGGGGTCACGAAGGGTCAGACGCCACTGACAGAACTCGGCAATAACAACACTGGCATTTATCCAGCACTTTCAGATTTGCCAAGCCCTCTACCTTGGCTCCTTTGAGCTGAAGCAAGTACTACGTGCATTATTAAACCTCTTTTACAGGTGAGGTTCAGTGACTTTGAATCCAGGCCTTCCTGACTCTCGTTTCAGCACCATACGCATTACACCGCCTCTCTTAATTTTATTGGAAAAGATTTTTTTTAATAATGAAAACTCCATTATGAAAAGTACTTTCTATAATCTTTGCTCTTATAACAGGCTCTAAAAGCACCTCATTATGTGCTGTTCCCACAGCACAGTCTGGCAGAGTTCTTTTGTGCTGTCAACAAGAGCAATTATCTTCCTATGCTCCTTCTCACCTCTCCCAATTACTTACCATCCTTCCCTCTTCCAACAGCTGGACCACTACATGCCACAATTCACCCCAGCCCCTAGGTCATCTACCAGAACGAAAATACCCAAAGAGAGAAAGGAACTTGAAGAAGAAAAAGTTCTAAGTAATTTGTTAAGTAGGTGATTCACCAAAATGAATCTGGACTCCAGCTACTTAATTTCAATTTTTAGCAATATATTCAAGGAAACGATATTCCTCACTAAAAACAAAAGGAAATTAAGGGACTGCCCATCAATCAAGTAATGGTTGAGTCTATGGTCTGTGAATATCAAGGCCTACTATTGGACCATAAGAAATGATGAAAGGGCTGGTTTCAGAGAAATCTGGGAAGACCTGTATGAAATAATACAGAGCGAAGTGAGCAGAGCCTAGAGAGTAATTTATATAAAAACCATCAGAAAGATAAATAACTTGGAAAGACCTAAGCATTCTGATCAGTGGAGTGGCCAACTTCAGCTCCAGAGGACTAATGAGAAACCTACTGCCTACCTCTGGACAGAAAAGTGATGAACTCGAGATGCAGAATGAGGCCGCCATTTTTTGGATATGGCCAATAGGGGATTTTGTTTTTCTCAACTATGCAAATTCATTGCAAAAATTTTTGTTTTTCTTCTTTGTTTTTTTTTTATCAATGAAGGATGATGGAAAGGCAGGAGGGAGAGAAAAGAAATACTTGTTAATTGAAGAAAAATTTTTAAAAAGCAATAAAATCCATCACAATAAATCCTATGGGATAGGTAATGAAATTTGCACAATTGATCACAACCTCATCAAGGTTCTGGGCAAAGAACAGGACCTGCCCTAGGCTAGAGCTGAGGCTCTTCCATGGCATAGATTGTATCTTCCCAGTAAACACACACACACACACACACACACACACAATGTGTGTACCCACACAGCTAGGGAATTATCTTAGGAGGGGCCAGAAGTCTTGGCCATGAATGAATCAGTTCCCTAGGTACACTTTATTGAATTCAGGGGCCAGAGTCTAGATCAGGAGTATGAGTGGATGCCAAGATTGACTCTCAAGAAATGAATGAAAGAGCTAGAGCTTCTCTGGGTCAGGCAGAATCTGGTCTAATACCAGAAGAGCAGAGAGAGTTGAGTTCTACACGGAGCTGGACCCAGTTTATAAGTTTCATCATCCTGAGGTCCTATCCTGGCTTCTCATCCCAAGCACTTGACACCAAACCCAGCTTCTACTAAGTTAGCAGTAGCTGGAGAGCTTCATGCAGTGACTAGAGTCATGAGTCTCTGAGAATGATAGAATCTGAATAGAAAATAGAATTCTGTAGAATAGAGAACTCTGAACATTTAGAGCTGGAAGGGAGCTCCCACATGGGGAAACTGAGGTTCAGAGATTTTCTCCAGGTCATATAGCTAGTAAGTGGTGGAGCTGGGATTTGAACACCCTTGTCTAACTCCAAATCCAGTATTTTTCCCCACTGGGCCATCCTGGGGGACAAACAGGATATTACTTGTGCCTATTCATTATCTGAGAATAAAACAGCTACATCCAGCAAGACTTTGTATGGACAAATGAACCTCCTTTCCTCTGGGTATATTATGTTATGATAATATGATAGCTGGGGCAGCTCAGTGACTGGGCCTGGAGTCAGGAAGACCTGAGTTCAAATCCAGTCTCAGACACTTACTACCTGTGTGACTCTGGGCAAGTCACAACTGTCTGCCTCAGTTTCTTCTTCTGGAAAATGGGCTGGAGAAGGAAATGGAGAACTACTCTAGTTTCTGTGCCAAGAAAACCCCAAATGGCTTAGCAAAGAGTCAGATGCAGCTGAAAATGACTGGACGATCATGTGATAGATTCTAAGCAGCTCCTTCTATTCCTGTTTTAGATATGCTCTGCTCATGTCCCCTTTAAGACCATCAGGCTCTGTGTGCAGACCTGAGGACCCTCTGTGCCTTTAAAGCTAATCTTTTCCCTCTCAGCTAGGGGTAGATGAATCAGGCTCAGCAAGTGATAAGGAACAAGTGATTGTGCATGGAAGAAAGACCATTCCTTCGCCTGTCGTAAAAATGTTTACTCTCTCCAGGCAGTAATCACTTGGCCTTTGACTTAAAAAACAATCAGTTGGCATCAGCTGAGAATTTAAGAGCTGGGTCCCTGCCGGGAGTTGACACATGGCACCACAGTCCCTAGTAGTCCACCTTTAATGTCAAAGCCCTGGATGGGAGTCACAACACAGAGCGAGAGTTGAGGGATATTTGTCTGCTATTAACCTTACCAATGGGACCACTGGGCTACACCCAGAATGATAATGAGAATACCTCATTTTCCTTTAGCAACATTCCCTAAAGGGAGGACTGGGATGTCTGGAAGGCTCCCTTTGACTCATAATGAGACTTGCAGGCCCAGAAAATGTTGCTCCGGACTGGAATAAAGGATAGAGAAAAATGATGGTGGAATGAGGCAGGCCTACAGCATGAGTAGAAAGTGGATCCCAGTAGGCAGGAGGCCTCAACCTTGCTCACAGGAAATGGCCCATGGTTAACGGTTCTGTTTTGCTTTGTCTTCCCCCTGGAGGTGGGAAGTATGACAGCCTGATGCTAACCTAGGCCTTTTGTCCAACTCTTAAAGGTACACTAGGAAATTATGGGATGATAGAACCTAGAACCGAGTATTTTCAAGGCCTCTTGGACTTGAGCTGGCTGAGAACATAGCTGCAGAGAGTTAAGAATTAAGTGAAAGGGGAGAGATGTGGCTGTAGAGCCCTGGTATATGTATACTGCAAGCAAGCTGAAGGTGAACACATCAAGTCAACTCAACTGTGGCACCAGGGGTTTCATGCATCCTCACTTATTATTATTATTATTTTATATTATCACATTATTATTATTCTAGATCCTCAATCATGTTAGTTCTCCAGGAACTCACCTCCTGACTGTTTCAGGTAAGAATCTGCCCCCTATAAAGAAGTGGAAATTGAAGGGATGCCCATCAATTGAGGAATGATGAAACAGGCTGTGGCTTATAATTATAATGGAATACTGTTGTGCTAAGAAATGACAAGCAGGATAATTTCAGAAAAACCTAAAAAGACTTATACACTGATGCAAAGTGAAATGAGCAGAACCAGGAGAACACTGTACACAGTAACAGCAACATTGTAACAATGATCACCTGTGAATGACAACTATTTTCAGGAATATGATGATCCAAGACAATTCTAAAGTATTCATGATGAAACCCACCTACAGAGAAAGAATGGAGCCTGAATGCAAATTGAAGCATACTATTTTTCACTTTATTTTTTTCATGTTTTTTTCCCCTTTGGGTCTCTGTCTTCTTTCACAACATGACTAATATGGAAATATGTTTTGCATGAATGCATGTGAATAACCTATGTCAAACTGTTAACCATCTCAGGGAAGGGGAAAGGTGAGGGATGGGGGAAAAACTTGGAACTCAAATTTAAAAAAATCAATGTTAAAAAGTATTTTTACATGTAATTGGGGAAAAAACAAAATTTTATTATAAAAAGAATTTTCCTCCTTACTATGGTCTACTTCTCCAAGCACAGAGGTTCCATTTCTTATCATTTAGTCTGTCGTCTCAGTGCTTATCTGAAGTATGGGCTAAGCAGAGAATGTTTGGAAATAGAGACAACAGGAGGGGGTGGAGAAGGTAAGGGCTTCCACCTTCACTTGCTGCTTTCTCCACCTCATTTAGGCGCTTCTTCAAACCCTTGCTCCCAGACCGCAAGGAGACACCTTTCCATAGTCAGTCTGACTCCTGCGTGGGATGAGGGTACCCTCTATGGTACCTTCCAATGCTAATATTTTATGATTCCAAGAACCACGACAAAGAATCTTCAAATCAGGCAGTTCTAGCCTTATACATTCTTCCCACTGGTTAGAAATAATGAAATTTTGTCTGCCCTACTCAGGGAAACTAATGTCCTCATGATTGCGATCATGATAAAATACCTAAAATACTCTTTGCATATTTGGAGTGCCCCAAAAGCTTAAGTTATTAATCTTTTTTTTTGTCTTTTTTGGAGGGAGGAAGGCAGGACAATTGGGATTAAGTGACTTGCCCAAGGTCACACAGCTAGTAAGTGTTAAGTGTCTGAGGCTGCATTTGAACTCAGGTCCTCCTGACTCCAGGAGCGGTACTCTATTCACTGTGCCACCTAGCTGCCTCTTAAACTATTAATCTTAAGAATGCACTAAGACTTTGGGAACGTTCTCTTTGATTGGTCTGACAACTCTGTGATGAGGATGCTATTATTCCAACAATTTTATAGTTAGAGAAAATGAAGCCCATCAAAGTTATGTGACTTTCCCAGGGTCACAGAG
>CM053594.1:360163726-360225294 GCA_028646575.1 Pseudocheirus occidentalis | reverse complement strand
CGTAGAGGAGTTTAAGAAGAATTTTGAAAACCAAATCAGAGAAATGGAGGAAAAATTGGAGAGAGAAATGAGAATGATGCAAGAAAATCATGAAAAGAAAGTCAACAAACTGACTGAAGAAAATAACACCTTAAAGAACAAATTAACTCAAATGGCAAAAGAAGCCCAAAAAGCCAATGAGGAGAAGAATGCCTTAAAAAGTTGAATTTACCAGATGGAAAAAGAATCTCAAAAGCTCTCTGAAGAGAATAATTCCTTCAAAATTAGAGAGGACCAAATAGAAGCAAATGACTTTATGAGAAATCAAGATACTATTAAACAGATCCAAACAAATGAAAAAAAATAGAAAGCAATGTGAAATATCTCCTTGAGAAAACCACTGACCTAGAAAATAGATCCAGGGGAGACAATTTAAAAATTATTGGACTACATGAAAGTCATGATCAAAAAAGAACCTAGAAATCATCCTTCAAGAAATTCTCAAGGAAAATTGCCCTGATATTTTAGAACCAGAGGGCAAAATAGAACTTGGAAGAATTCACTGATCACCTCTTGAAAAAAGATCCCCAAAAGAAAACTAGGAATGTTATAGCTAGGTTCCAGAGTCCCCAGATCAAGGAGAAAATATTACAGGCGCCAAGAGGAAGCAATTTGAATACTGTGGAAACACAATTAGGACAACACTGGATCTAGCAGCTTCTACACTGAGGGATTGAAGGCCCTGGAATATGATATTCTGTAGATCAAGGGAGCTAGGGTTAAAACCAAGAATCACCTACCCAGCAAAACTGAGTATAATGTTTCAGGAGAAAATATGGTCATTCAATGAGGTGGAGAACTTGATGAAAAAACCAGAACTGAATAGAAAATCTGACATTCAAACACAATAAGCATGAGAAGGTAAACATGGAAAAGAAATCACAAGGAACTTATCAAAGTTGAACTATTTACATACCAATATGGAAAAATGATAATAGTAACTTACGAAATTTTTCTCAGTTTGAGGATAGGTGAAGGGACTATAAATGTGTGTGTATACACATACACATATGTCTGTACAGGAGGGTATATATGCATATGAATACATATCTGAGTGTGTGTATATATGTGTACATAGACAGGGCATAGGATCATTTGAATAGGAAGGGATGATGCTTTAAAAGGTAAAATTGAGAGGTGGGAGAGGAATAGAATGAGAGGAGACAGGGAGAGACAGAATGGGGTTAATCATCTCATATAGAAGAGGCAAGGGATAACTGTTACAATGGAGGGGAAGAACAGGAAGGCAAAAAGGAAAGGGTCAACCTTACTCTCATTGAATTTGGCCTAGGGAGGTAATGACATACACTCTAAACTGGATATCTTGCCCTACAGGAGAGTAGGGCAAAAGAGGATGAGAGGGGGGATGATGGAGGGGAGGGTTGTTAGAAGCACATACTTCTGTAAAGGGACAGGGATGAAGTAGAGAATAGAACAAGGGGAGAGCGGGATAGAAAGGAGAGAAATATTGTCAGTGTTACACTGTTACATATTTGTCCATTGTGGAGATGTTCTGTGTAACTAGGCACATATGGCCTGTATTGAATTGCTTGTCTTTCCAGTGGGGGTGGGTGATGAAGGAGGAAGGGAAAGAATTTAGAATTTTAAGTTCTAAAATCATATGTTAAAAAACATTATTATTATTTACATGCAGCTGGGAAGTAAGATATGCAGGCACTGGGGTAGGGAGACCCATCTCGCCCTACCAGAAAATCAGAGGGGCGAGGGGGGAGGATATAGGAGACAGCGGATTGGGGGAGGGGGTATTCATTAGAATCACTCTTTTGGGGTGGTGGGTGGGGGGAAGAAGGGGAGAAAGTTTGTAACTCAAAATCTTGTGGAAATCAATGATGTAAACTAAAGAGAAACAAAAGTTAATGGAAAAACAGAGTATTTGAGGTCGGGTTTGAACACAGTTCTTCCAGACTCCAAGGCTACCATTTGATTTTTTTTTTCCTTTTGTCCTGAAGCAAAGGAAAAGATAACCAGGAAAAACTATCCTTGGAAAGGAGGAGAAGGAAGTGCACATTTTCAAAAAATGCACAGTAGTACTTACAATTTAGAGAGCTTCTTCGGACAGAAAAAACTCTAAATCTTTGCTCTACAGTTGACATTACTGGAGACCAAATTGAGATCAGTTTGGACAAAGATACAAAAGCCAAACATACAACAACAAGAAGGAACTGCAGCATTGTTGTGAGGAAAGAACATTGTGTTGCTGGTGCTAACAGATGGATAGATTATGGTGGAGTTGAGGGAAGTGTCCTACAGATAAGGGATGGTGTGAGAAGACAGAAAAGAACCTGGCATCAGTTTTAAAGATAAAATGAAGAGTTGTTTTAAGTGACAATGGCCAACAGACTATAAGGATGAATGATGAAGAAGAATGCCAGGCAACTCAGAGAAGAGAGGCCCTCTGATTTTCAGTGGCCGGGGTTCAAGCCCTATCTCTGACAGATACCTCTCAGTGCCCCCAGGCAACCCTCTATTGCTAGAAATTGCAGACTGTTGCTGGTCTGAAGTGACTGAAGGATTTTCTTCAGTGGAATTCCCTTCAATGAAAGTATAGGTTAAGACAAGCAAAAGTAGCTTGACATTGCCACAGTGGTGTCAAACCCAAATAGAAATGGGGTCTCTATTCCAAACGCAGGGGCCAGCTGAAGGTGCAATATATAGAACACTTAAGCCTGGAGTCAATAAGATCTGAGTTCAAATTTGGCCTCAGACACTTACTAGCTGTGTGATCCTGGGCAAGTCACTTAACCCTGTTTGCCTCAGTTTCCTCATTTGTCAAATGAGCTGGAGAAGGAAATGCAGAACCCCTCTAGTGTCTCTGCCAAGAAAACCCCAAACAGGGTCGTGAAAAATGAGACACAACTGAATATGATTGAACAACAACAATTCAAACATAAGTATCCCCGAAATTCCATATTGACATACAATAATATTATTTATATTTTATTATGTTGTTATGTATTATTGTTAATTATTTCCCAACTATACTTTAATCTAGTTCTCGAAAGTTGGCCACTGGGTCACACATTTAGCTCAGCTACTTACTGCCTGTATGGACCTGAATGGATCATTACACTTCTCTGGACCTCAGTTACTCCTCTGGAAAATGAGGAGAATGCACTAGCTGGCTTCTGAATTCACTGACAACGCTGTGGTTCCTTTATCCATACTTAGGGTTTCCATTAAATTCATGCCAGTGATGGCTGCATGAAGGGGGACCTTGCTGTCCAATGCACAAAGTTGGTAGGAGAACCTATGGATGGTAAAACATCCTCGAATCTTGTCTTGTCTGGAATATCAGCTCTAACAAAAATCCCCTTTTCCCCTTCCCGCTAATTCTCCTTGTATGTGTGTTGTTCACTCATTTCAGTCGTGTCTGACTCTTCATTACGCCATTTGGGGTTTTCTTGGCAAAGATACTATAGTGGTCTGCCTATTCCTTCTCCAGCTCATTTGACAGATGAGGAAACTGAGGCAAACAGGGTTAAGTGACTTGTCCAGGGTCACATAGCTAGTAAATGCCTGAGGCTAGATCTGAACTCAGGAAGATGAATCTTCCTGCCCCAGGCCCAGTCCTCTATCTACTTGCTGCAGGTGCTTATATATAATATGTTCATAGATTTTTGGTTTCATTCCATGTACTCTTGTCTTCTCTTTTTTTGGTTACATCTGCTATTGGCTTTGCTTCTTAAACTTTTTCCCCTCAAGACCGCTTTTCGCATTTTGGCAGTGTTTGTTGTTATGTGGCGTGAGGACATGTGCAGTACAGGGAGCATGCATAGCGTTCAGAACTAATCCTACACAGGCAAGGGCTGCCAGAAACAGCTCGGATTCATTACGCGTTTGATCTTTAATTAATTTTTGGTCACTGCGCATTCAGAAGTCTTTCACTGTTGCCAAATTTTTCACAGCCCCAAATAGGGTCATTACCCACAGTTTCAGAAGTGTTGCTTCACAGAAGGTATGGCATCCACTTTAAGTGCTCTAGACGGGGTCCAGTGTAGCAGCATATGATCAATAAATGTTTTTTGATGATACTGATCACGGTTTTGTCTCCTTCCCTTAGGGATATAGTTGGGCTTTCTTCTGCTCTGAGTGGAGAGGATATGTTTTCTTTCTCTTCCAGACTCAGAGGACAGAGCTGAGATGAATATCTATTACTTTTCAGAACTTGGGTAGCAAAATGGCCTTTGTGTCCAGGACTCTGTAGATTGCCTTCAGAATTCATAGAAACTCTAGTTCTGTGTCTAGCTTGGAGTAAGGCATCTAAAGGAAGCTTCTTGATCAGTAAGATGGTATCATTATGCCTGTTCTTGTCCTTTTCCTTAGTGGTTTGTGGCCAGGACTCCCTCCTATCCAACAGGCATACATACACACCCACACAAACACATCCTCATGCGTATCATGAAGTGCCTGGGACAAGAAATTAGTCAATGCTTATGACGATAATAAAGATAAATTGGACAAATAAAGCTAAGGACTTTCTTGGGCACTTGATCAGCACATGAACCACACGGCAGGGAGCTATTTTTAAAGTAGAGTGCTGGTCCCAGGAATGATGGGATGTGATTTTGGGTCATGGGAAAAATAAGCCTTGCTCTTGTTCAGTTTGGAGGAGTTAAGTTCATGGGGAAGGGCAAGAATGACTAGGCAGACAAGGTGGCGAGTAAAACCTGACGATATGGAAAAATTAATGTGCAATGATTAATGGCAAACTGAATGATGCAACCGAGGGCAAGACGGGATTTCTGGTTCGCTTCAAGGGTTTCTAAGTTGAGTCATTCCAGCAAAGTTACTTTCATCGCCGCTACAGAGGGACTTGGGCAGTTAATCCTCTTGTTCTATTTTTTCCAAGGTCACCTCTTAAAAAGAAGGCAGAGAGGGGAGTGAGAGGGTCCAATTCATTACATCCAGATTTTATCAAGACACATCAGTGCGCTAAGTTTGTTAGGTCAATGTTCCATAACCTCTAATACAGACACACCCAAGATCAGGATTGTGCTGGAGCCAGATTCCACCTGTGAGTTGATTGTTAAATTTTCGGTGTGAGCATTTATACCTCAGAGATCGGCAAAGACTACAAGCTAGTGCTTGGTTTATTGTTTGGCTGATTGTCTGGACTTAAGAAAGTGACAAAGAACACATTAACAATGTAGATTGATTTAAAAATGTGTCCTGTGTGAAGTTTTGTTGAAGAGCTGGTGGTTAAATAGTAGTAGTAGAATACTAGGAAAGGGCTCAGAAGGTCTTATTAAGGGATGATCCTTTGGTGCAAATTCATCATTGTAAGGCCCTTTGGTTTATTTTGTGCCTAAGATCTCAGTCAACTTTTAGCACGGTCCATTGCAGGAGCCTTGTCCCGGGGACATATGAACACAGAGGGACATAAAGATACAGCAGGGAAAGACACTCTAGGGATACCAGTCACCCGGAGCGGTTCTGTTCCACCACCTAGAGGTCTCTGGTTGACTTTCTGGCTCCTACCTTTTCCAACATAATTAGCCACAGGATCAGATCCAGTTTTGGAGCACCAGGTCTCTTCCCCTGCTGTGTATTTAATCTGCAGGTGGATGGAAGAAAAACTGAGGTCATTATTTTAGCTACTGGCATCAGTGGCTGCCTTCTTCCTGTCAAGGCTCAATTGTTTAGTCTCCCTGGTTGTCCTAACAATGACTTGTTATGAAGACTGAACCTGTGTCCAGATTAAAAGACTATTCCTGTCCATGATGGTGTCTGACAATGGAAAGAACTTCTTCAGTAGACAGGGAACCTACTGTCCCTAAAGGTGCTCAAGCAAAGGCTAGACGGCCCTTCACTGGGGAAGCTGAAAGTGAGAATGAATGTTTTAGAGTGGCATCATAGACTTACTACCTATGTTACGCTGATCAGGTTGCTTCACCTTGGTTTCCTCATCTGTAAAATGAAGTGGCCGTACTAGATGACCTGCATTTTCTCCTCCAGCTCTGAGTTTATGGGTCTTGCAATAATTCTGTGGTTCTTCCTGGGACTCAGTTTCCTCATCTGTAAAGAGAGGACTAGAGGATCTCTTCGTTTTTAGCCTTAAACTTATACAAAATATGAATGTTCCCCTGGAAGTGATCACAACATGAAAAGGGTGAGGAACTTCTGACCTAGAGGCCACTTTCCTCTCTTTAAGAGGCCACTCCTCAGTGTTCCCGTTGTTTTGTTAGGAAGCAGAGCTAGTTTCTGCTTCTCGGATGCTGTGAGACGTCGGGAGGGGGTAGCAGCTACTAACAGTGAAGGCCCTGAGAGGTGGGAAGGAGGACGTCCAGAGAGCTGGGGCACTGCCCGCAGCCGACTCCATCCTTCTTTTCCGCAGTCACAATTCAGTCTTGATTGTTTCTGTTGTTCAGTCATTTCAGTCGTGTCAGACTCTTCATGATCCCAGGTGGGGTTTTCTTGGCAAAGATACTGGAGTGGTTTCTCTTTTCCTTCTCCAGCTCATTTAGCAGATGAGAAAAGTGAGGCAAACAGGGTTAAGTGACTTGCCCTGGGTCACACAGCTAGTAAGTATCTGAGGTCAGACTTGAACCCAGGTCTTTCTGATTCCAAGCCTGATGCTCTATCTACTGTATAGACTGTCTAATCTATTCTGATGATTGTTTTGTCCCCTTCCTTTTCCATTCATCTAATCCCTTCGTTGTGGCCTAGTAGCATGTAGAGACCAGTCAAGAAAGGTAGAAGTAAGCCAATTTTCATGCTTATTCTGGCATAAAAGCTTCGTGAAAAGGGGGTTTAAATGCCTGAAGTTGTAGAGTCACCTAATGGCTTTAATCCACCTAAAGTTTTATTTCTATTCTTTAGACTCAGAGGAAACTTCTGGCTTGGGGGCATGTGGTCGGCTGATCACTCCACAACTCCTGTTCATCCGGAGTGGGCAGATGACCGAGAGCCCCAGAACCAGTCATGTCTCAGTTATGATAAATGGAAGGAGCAGATCCGTTACAAGGGCAACATCTGACAGGTTAGAGAGGCAACTGGTGAAGCTGACAGTGTGACACCTGGAATCACGGCAATGTGGGCTGAGGTCTGTCTGGGAGGCCTCCTGGCTGTGTGACCGTACACCAGTCACTTAATTCCTCTCAATCTCAGCTTCCTCATCTGTGAAATGAAGCTGTTGGACTCGACTTCTAAGGTCTCTTCTAAAACTTGAGCTACAATTCTTATAATTTAAAAGATATAAGAATTAGCTAGGCAATCAGAAATGCCTACTATTGCTAGATTTTTTTCCTCTGTAGCAGAATGCAATGGCAAACATACAGAGCACACACACACACACACACACACACACACACACACACACACTCTTTCCACCACAAAAATTCCACAACTTAAAAAATTCCAAGAACAACAGTGTGGAGCAACATCAGCTTAAACCAGAAGATAAAGACACAGCCAAGCCAGAGGTTAGAGAGCTCTTGGCTTTCTAATTTGTCTTTATAAGAGAGAAGAGAGAATCAAATGAAAAACTGGCATATGGCAAAGTGAGAATGTCAGAAGCATTTAAAATTATCAAGCTTTTACCACGCACACTCTCTTGCCCAGTGTCGGAGGAAATCGGGAATATTTTCATAAGTACAATTGACTCAGGCAGCTGGGAGAAAAAGTTTTCTTGAAATTGAGAAAATTACAGGCCAGCCATTTGACATTAGTTAGAGGAAAACAAGAGGCCTCAAGAATTATTCTGGGAGTTCACTCACACAAGAGGACACTGAAAACCCAGGGTTTGAGATCTGGAGGGTCAGTTAGGACCCAGGACTCTCCAGGCTCTCAGGAGATGGCCAGAATTCTTTCTGGAGGCACCACCGATGGAGAAGCGGACATGACGCGCTCCAACACTTTGCAGAGTGGTTTCTTCACATGCACATATTGATCTGGATGGGAAAGGTAGAATGTATTGAGCCAGACCCTTTGGGAGCCTAGACCCTGGGAAAAGTCTGTGAGCTGGAGAGATGGAACCGCCTCTATTAGATTGGAACTCTATCAGATGCCCAAAGTCTTCTGTTGTGATGGCATTTAGTGACGATGCATCTTACCCATCTCCCCACTCCTACTGAGAGCCTCTGTCCCCTGTTAAAATGCTAACTCAGGTAGTAACTTCATGATCTCCTGTTATGTACTTGCCCAATGTCACACAGTTAAGTGTCTAAGGCTGCATTTGAACTCGGGTCTTCCTGACTCCAGACCCATCACTTTAGTCAGTGAGCCACCAGTGAGTTCAATTCTTCCCTCTGTAGCAGGAAAGGGGGGGCACTACATTAGGACAGTAATCCTGCTTGGGGTTCATATATGTCAAAGCTCCTTTGGGGATGGATCATTTTCCTAAGAAATGTCAGATGTACAGAGGAACTTGGAAGGTGTTTTCAAGCCCAAACAAAGTCCTGTGAACAAGGTTGAGATTTTTCTCTGTTGGCTTGATTGCTTCTTTCCCCGTCCTTGCCCCATTGCTGTCATCTCTGTGGTCCCCTGGGACAATGACTGCTTCCACCATCTTTCTGTCCTACCAGCAAGTGGTAAGTTTAAACTTGTTTGCCTCAGTCTCCTTGTGTGCAGAGGAATTTGAAGTAGGACATTGGAAACCACTCCAGTATCTCCACCAGGAAAACCCCAAATGGGGTTAGGAAGAGTCAGGCACAACTGAAGCAAAAAAAAAACAACACTATGTGCCTATCCATGTGCTGGGACTGGTAGAAGATTCAGAAGTTTGTGACGTCTGATTTCACTGTGGTCCAGGTAACTTCTCAAATTGGTGAGGAAGCTCTCCCTCTGTCAATGTAAGGCAGCACCGCCTCTGCAACTTAGTCTTAGCTGCCTAGAGCACCAAGGAGTGAAGTGACTGGCTATGGGTCAGTGAGTGAGTATGTCAGAGGCCAGCCTTGACCCTTGACTGTGAGAGCAGCTCTCTCTCTTCTGATGTGCTGTGGACAATAAATGGCTCCACCCTCTCCACATGCAGAGATCAGGATGTCGCTGGTCCGTCTGGAGTATGAGAGTGATTTATACTAAGACTCTAAATCAACTTTATTCCTATTTCCTTGGATTTCTGGAAGGCTGTACAGTTTCCTGAACCAGTCATGGGACTCTAGTCCTCCAAATTATTCTTTAGCTACTGAGGGATCAGGATTAGACTCCTTTAATAGGGAGCTGAACATCTATTCATTGGCTTTTGGGGGAAACTTCCTTCCTTCCTTCCTTCCTTCCTTCCTTCCTTCCTTCCTTCCTTCCTTCCTTCCTTCCTTTTTTGCTTTTCGGAGGGAGGAATGCAAGGCAATTGGGGTTAAGTGACTTGCCCAAGGTCACACAGCTAGTAAGTATTAAGATCATATTTGAACTCAGGTCGTCCCAACTCCAGGGCTGGTGCTCTATTCGCTGTGCTACCTAGCCACCCCTATTTGGGGTTTTCTCGGCAAAGATCTTGGAGTGGTTTACAATTTTTTCTCCAGCTCATTTTACAGATGAGGAAATGAGGCAAACAGAGGTAAGTGACTTGCCCAAGGTCACACAGCTAGTAAGTATTAAGATCATATTTGAACTCAGGTCGTCCCAACTCCAGGGCTGGTGCTCTATTCACTGTGCTACCTAGCCACCCCTATTTGGGGTTTTCTCGGCAAAGATCTTGGAGTGGTTTACAATTTTTTCTCCAGCTCATTTTACAGATGAGGAAATGAGGCAAACAGAGGTAAGTGACTTGCCCAAGGTCACACAGCTAGTAAGTGTTTGAGGCCGTATTTGAACTGATGAAGATGAGTATTCTTGACTTCAGGCCCAGTGCTCTGGGCACCATAGCACCGCCTAGCTGCCACTAACAATTAGAGAAATGCTTATTAAAACAACTCTAAGGTTCTACCTCACACAGATTAGATTGGCAAAGTTGGTCAAAATGGAGAATGACAAATGTCAGAGGGGGCAGAAGGAAGATGGGTGTGTGAATGCACTGTTGTCGGGGCTACGAACTGATCCGGCCCCTCTGGGAAGCAACCTGGAGCCTTGTGCCCTAAAATGGACAAAACTGGGCATAACCTCTATCTAGTGATAACACTACGAAACCTATATTCCAAAGAGATCAAATAAAGAGGCAAAGGGCTCATACGCATAAAAATATTTATGGCAGGTGTTTCTGTAGTGGCAAAGACCTGGAAAGTGAGGAGGGACCCATCATGGAGAAGGGCTGAACAAATCAGGGTCTAGGAATGGGGCAGATACTCCTGTGCTTTAGAAATGACAAGGGAGGAGGCAGCGTCAGAGAACCTCGTGAAGACCTGTTTCACTGATGCAGATCAAAATGAGCAGGACCAGGAGAATAATTTATACAGTAACAACAATATCATAAGGACAAATAACCTTAAAGACTTATGACTTTAAAGACATTTAAAGACAATGAACAACCATGACTCCAGAGGACAGATGATGAAGCAAGCTCCCTATCTCCTGACTGAAAGATGATACACTTGGTACAGAATTAAGAATATATTTTCTGGATATGACTAATGTGGGACTTGTTTTGCTTGACTATGAATATTTGTTAAAAAAAGATTTCTTTTCCTTTTTTTATGGAGGGAGAGAAAACAGATTTTGTTCAATTAAAAAAATCTAATTTAATTTAAAAAGAAACCCTGTCTGACGGCCTAATTGTGCTAATTTGTCCAGTCTGCTTTGTGAACTGTGTATAACCCTGAGGAATAGAATTTCATGTGCTAGGAATTTTGTCCTAAGAACTCAGTGCTTAAAATTCAGCATAAAAATGAGAGGCAGAATGTATTTGGGAGGAGTGACTAGTTTGTTTTAGATACAAGGGTGGGGAACCTGTGGCTTTGAGACCACATGTGGTCTTCTAGGTGCTCAAGTGCAGCCCTTCAACTGAATCCAAACTTCCAAACTGAATCAAAATCCAAACTGAATCAAACAAACTGGATTCAGTTGAAGGGTTACACTCAAGGACCTAGAAGGTCATATTTGGCCTTGAGGCTGCAGGTTCTTTCCCACCCTTCCCCCCATCCCCCTGAACTTAGAAGAAAGAACACTGAACCAAGAGGTAGAAGACTTCAGTTCTTGTCCCAGTTCTGCCACAAATTGAGTGGGAAGACCGTGGCACTTTGACTTTCTGTTTTCTCACTTGTAAAACAAGAGATTTGAACTAAATAAACCAGTGGGAGGTTACAAGGTCAGCTCTTGTCTTGGGTTGGATTCCTAGGGAAGGATCCTTGAGTTTAGTGGCATTTGCTACCACCATCTTTGGTGTTATTTATAGGTCTATCAATCTATATGTGAAAGAGACTTTAGAGGCCATCTAGTCCAATCCTCTAATTTTACATTTACAAAACTACTTTGGGGGTTCAGTGAGCTACTCATGATCACCCAGGAATTGAGCAAGAGAGGGGCAAACTTCAGATCCAGATTTAGGACTCATTCCACTGTACCATGCTCCCTCAAGTATCATCAGCTCTTGGTGGGCCAGAGGGAAATGACCTTGCCTTCCTCCCCTCTGTACAAATTGCAGAACTCATATATGGAACCATGCTCATGCCCTTTACCTAAGGGTCAGCCAAGACAGTCAATCAAACAGCCACTTGTCCCCAAAGGTAGTCCCGGCTCCCTGGGTCATCCCGTGTATATTTTGGCAGACACACATGAGGATTTTTGTCTTGCTAGGGCTCAAGATAACTCTGACCTACATTTAAACAGGAAGTCTTTAGGTGGCAGGCTGTACCTTTCACAAGGAATAAATGAATTTAAAAGCCATGCCTTCAAAGACACTCAAGGAGAAGAGTGAGCTGGAGGTGTTGTTCATGGAGTGGGCCAGTCACTGAGTCAGAGCCTCAGACTTTAATGATTTGCCCAGATGACTTAGACAGGAAAAATAAAAGCAGCCTTCCAAAGTGCTGCAGATGGTAGTGATCCAGGAAGCAGAGCAAACAAGGAGGGGACTCCCAGGCATCACTGATGAGGATGCAGAAGGGAAGTCAGAGGATCATTAAGACACTGGCAGCAGCTGAGAACAAACACAGTGCTGAAGGATAAGTGCACGTCTAATACGCCCAGGAGGAAAAAATGAACAGAAGTTCAGAAGAAAAACAACAACCAAATTTCACATGCTACTGGAAAGGATGATGTTCATATAGACCCGGAAGGATATATGAGTATTATTAGCAGATTAATTTCTCAATGCCAAAACCTAATAAACAGCTGTAAGGGTAAAAAAAAGAAACTGTAAACAGGATGCTGGAGTGAATTGGAAGATAAAGAAGTGTCATAGGAAGTGGTGTCATTGTTATAGAAGGTTGAGATGAAAATCTTGCTCAAGTGCACTGTTTTATTAGCTTAAAGAAAGTTGACAAATCCTTGGCATGTTTCCCATGTAACAAACCCACCAAATATCCTTTAAAAAAATCTGAAAAGTTCTTTTCAAAGTACAAATCTAAATTGAAATCACTCATATCGTTTTAATGATTTTCTTTAAAATGTCTCAAATACGGAATTCTATTTGCTTTGATTATCAAAGTCCCTCTCAGACAATAAATCAGAAAGGTAGGAAGGTGTACAGAACTTCAGTATCATGGAAACACCATTTATTGCACTCAAGTGGTAAAGTTGGGCATGAGAGAATTTGGATCATTGGGTGTACACATGTCTTGGTTGTTGAGTGGTAAATTCAGTTTTAAAGCTAAAGTTTGAGTTTCATTTTTAAGGCTTTCCAAATAAAGTGTTATAAAGTCAAAATGGTTAGTCTTATAGAGTTCTGTTGTCACATAGATCTTTCCTCTGTGAAGAAAGGGATCTCATTCTATATACAAGAGAATATAGGATAATATTTCTCATTTAAGTGGTCATCTCTACAAGTTGTGGGCAGCCTTCCAAGCTTGTGTTGGTCTGATCAGCCGCAGTTGGACACATTGTACCTTGATCCCAACATTGCAATGTCATTTTGGTCTTCTTCAAGAATGAAGGACAACAACTTGGCAGTATGTCCTCAAAATCAGAAAGTACTGGGTTCAAGTCCTACTTCTGTTATATACAGGCTATGCTCAATCTTATTCCTCTTCTAATCTCTAAGATGTTTTGGAGTAAGAGGACAATTTTCAAATTGTTTAAATGTAAAAGAGGGTAACCAGGAGAGCCCTTATTCAATTTTTTGAGATTACAGGGCATGAACCCCTTTGTTGGAAGGTACACCTCCCATGGAAGCTACCATCTCAGCAACTCATAAGGTCTGTCTCAATCTCCTGGACTTGAAAAGTCAGAGGGAACTTCTCCAATGGTTTCCAGTGTATAGGGCTGCCTCCAAGATGACTGGTGACTTTGGTTCAGTAAAGGAAAGATTCTGTTGTTCAGAGGAACTTTCCAAACAAGAAAGCAGTAAGAAATCAAAGGAGATCTCCAAATAAGAGATCTCCAAAAAAGAAGAGAGTTCTCCCCTCCTCCTCTTAGTGACCAAAAATGACTGCTTATAAGAAAAGCACGTGATAAGCCTGTGCTTGCCCAGAAGAGGCTGAGAAGTGAATTTCTATACAGATCTTTAGTTTTCTTCTGCTTTCTTCTGCTTTTCCTTTCCCTTTTCTTACCATATGTCATAGATGGGAGAATGGTTATTTCCAGCCTTGATGGTTATCTCTTGGACAATCTTATGTTTCTGAGTCTGAGAATCCTCAACTGGCTTCTAAGAGGGGGTATTTCCTTAGAAAATCAATCATCCAATTAACCAGTCTCTTAAGCACATATTGTGTACCAAGTACTTTGCTAGGTGCTGGGCATATAAAAGAAAGGATTCTTCACAATATGCTTTCCTACAGCTGAAAGACTAAATCCATGTCATGAGTGTCCAGGAGATTGAGACAGACCTTATGAGTTGCTGAGATGGTGGCCCAGATTCTCTTTCCCATCCACCCAAAAACTGACCTCATTCACAATGAGGTTGATTCTGGAGGCTGACTCACCAAGGGGTTCATTATTTCTCTCTCTGACTTGTTACCTCTAACCCAGAGTAAAACTCTTGTGTGAAGTTTTATCTGTAAAACAAAGTGTGCCTCTGGCTCATTTCTAAGTTTGCCCACATGCAAGTAATAGTGCCTTTGTGGGATCACTAAAAAATACCACCTATTGTAATGGTAAGGGAATTTGAAGATCTTCCCTGCCCCTTAATGTGCCTCAAATGGAACCCAACAGGATGGGCTTGATTGGAGGGAGGCTTGTTTTTCAGAAAAACTCACACATTTTGTTATTTTGTAATTAATGCAGTGGGTCATGAAGGTTGTGATGTCTTCTACCCTGAAGAAGGGTATATATACTTTGAGGTGAGGTTTTGCTTCTACTTATAGGAAGAGTTGTGTGATTTGGTCAGAGGAACTCAGGGTAGCCATTGAGCCCCCCAGCTTTGAAAACTTTGAAAACCCAGATGTTGGTGCTTTTCTTTCTGGTAACTAATTATGTATATATGTAATGGTTAGACAACTGGAAGCCCTGTCATTTGGCTTGTTGAATTGTGTTATTTTCTCTATCTGTGTTTTTTGTCTGCTTGTAATTTCTGTTTGTATTTTTCTGAAATTCAGGGTGCTGACTTTACCCCTTGAACTAAGTGAATGAGATATATGTTTGATTAAAGATTGTTAACCCTTTTTGAGTTACTTTCCTTTAGAAAAGCAGATAAAAAAACTTGTGCTAGCAGCCATTCTGGGTATGCTAGGTTGTTTGCCATTGCACCCATTTACCCAGGAACTTCACAGTCCCAAGTAACTTACAGCAAAATCATGAAAGATCGGTAAGATCCAGACCTTCTGGCCCATTATGGCATGGTCTATAATTCTATATGCTGAATTTTACTCTGATAACATCGAGATGTTTATTGGAAAGCAAGAGGAGATGATAGCCCTACTTTTTATCCAGAATGAGAGAAATGATCATCTCTGCTCTGGGGTTTGTCAGAAAAACTCAGAACAACTGGAGTTCTAAATTTAGTTTTGGGTTTCACTGTTTGGGAAGGACATTGAGAAGCTGGATCACATCCAGAGGAGAACAACCAAGATGGTTAAAGGATTAGAAACCATTACAGGATAGATTGAAACAACCTAGAAAAAAGTGCAACAAGTTTCCCTGGTGATATTCAGCAAAATTGGAAAGTTTGGAGTAATGAAAAGTCAAACCCTGGAAGCAGTAGCAGCTGTCCCTTTGGTGACCCAGCCTACCAACGGAGTGGGAGATGAGGGGGACACTTAGACCTAGAAAGAGGTATTATAAAAGATGTAGCGGGGGGTATAACTGTTTTCAAGCATTTGAATGGCTGTTGTGTAGGAAGGGGGATTACACTTATCCTGTTTGGCCTCAAAGGGTAGAGTTGAAATTGCAGATGTAAATTTAATTTAAGAAAAAACTTGAGCTACGATTGCCATTTGCTGGAGTTGTCATCTGCTGCTTGGGATTTTTCTTCTACAAAGGGAGTAATATTGTTTTTTTGTTATGATAAGTGAATTCCTTTCAACCCCAGCATGGGATTAGGTATATAAACTAGGGCCAAGATCATGAAGATTCCTTGATGCTTTGAGATCTGCAAGGAGCTACTTAGCAACTGATCAGAGGTGATGAGAAAGAGATAACAACTTTTGTTCTTCCGTTTGGCAGCTAAGCCCAGATCCCTATCCATTTACACTTCCTAACCATTAGAGCTATTCTAAAATGAGCTGCCTTGGGAAGTAAGAGTTTCTCATCACTAGAAGAGACTGAATGACTCCTTGTCAGAGAAACTACAGTGATCATGTCTATTTGGTCAGCATCTGGACCAAATGGTAGCTCTAAGGTCCTTTCCTACTCTGTGATCCTGATATTCAATGATTCTAAGCTAGACAGTTAAATAATCACAAATATGATTCAGAGCCATTTTCTCTCTACGTCCTGGAGCCTAAGTCCTCCAGGTGGTTATATTGGTTTTGTGATATTATGACCACCACTTCCCGATTGGTAAACTGTCAAAAGATATGAAAAAAAGAGTTTTCAAAAGAAGAATAGTGATCTATTAAAATGAAAAAATGTTCTAAATTTCTAATAATAAGAGAAATGAAAATGAAAACAACTCTGAGGTTTCACTTCACACACAATAAAATTGACAAAATTGGTCAAAGACAGAAGCAGTCAGAGGTGGAGGGGCTGCAGAAAGACAAGCACATTAATTCACTCTTGGTTATATGGTGGAATGTTTAGACATTCTGAAAAAGAATTTGGAATTATGTAAGAAAAGATACTAAATTATTTATATGTGATTTAGTAATACCACTACTGGATGGCATAGACAACAGGGAGAAACAAAGGAAGGTCCCCAAATGCATAGGCATCCTTTTTTGTGTGTATAGCAGCAAAAACTTAGAAAGAAAGTAGTTGTCTTTTGACTGAGGTTTGCTAAACAAGTTGTATTATATAAATATAATGGAATGCTACAGTATCACAGGAAATGACAAATGGGAGGAATTCAGAGAAATGTAGAAGAAAGCAGAATCAGAACTATAAACACAAGTACTAAATCACTATAAATTAAAAAATACCACAAGATTAAATGCAATGGCCAATATTGCATTTGGAGCACAGATGATTAAATATAGTTTTTTCCTCTTGACTGAGAGACAGAGTAACATGGTTTGCTGAATGTTATGTACATCGTTAGATATGGTTGCTGGAACAGTTGTTTTCACATTTGTATTTGTGGAGAGGGGAGGGAGGATATTAGCAAATGTGTGTGGTGTAAAAACAAGCAGGACCAATAAAACATTTTTAGAAAATATTTAATATTTTATTTTCTTCAATTACATGTAAAAACAATTTTAACATTAAAAAAATTTTGAGCTCCAAATTCTCTCCCTCTCTCCCCTTCCCCTTCATTAAAAAGGAAAGCAATTTGTTATATGTTGTACATGTGCAGTCATGCAAAACATATTTCTTTTTTTTATGTTGTGAAAGAAAACACAGACCAAAGGAAAAAAAAGAAAAAAGTAAAACAAATTATGCTTCACTCTTCATCTAGATTCCATTGGTTCTTTTTCTGGAGAGGGATAGTTTTTTTTTTCATAAGTCCTTTGGAATTATCTTGGATCATTGTATTAATCAGAAGAGCCAGTAATTTACAGCTGATCATTATATACTTTCCTTCTAGTTCTACTCACTTCAATTTGCATCAGTTCACATAAGTCTTGGAGATTTTTCTGACAGGATCTCACCAGGTATTTCTTATAACATAATAGCATTTCATCACAATCATATACCACAACTTGTTCAGCCATTCCCCAGTTGATGGTCATCCCCTCAATTTCCAATTCTTTGACACGACAAAAAGATCTTCTATAAATATTGTTGTACAAATGGGTCCTTCTCCCTTTTCTTAAAAATCTCTTTCAAATATAGACCTAGTAATAGAATTGCTGGATTTAAGGATATGCAGTTTTGTAACCCTTTGGGCATAGTTCCAAATTGTTCCACAGAATGACTGAATCAGGTCACAACTCTACCAACAGTAAATTAATGTCTAATTTTCCTACATTCTCTCCAGCACTTGTCATTTTCCTTTTCTGTTATATTAGCCAATCTGATAGGTATGAGGTGATGTCTCAGAGTTGTTTTAATTTGCATTTCTAATAAAACATTTTTAAAAATTATTTCTAAGAGATTTAGAAATTGTTCAACTATTTGGATGGCACATTTAATTGGATCTCATTGTTTATTAAATTGCTTCATTTAACCTCCCCAGAAACCCTGTCCCATTGTCTTTTCCCCTTCTTCTGTTCATACTTGAGTAGATTTTAAAATAACAGAAAAGCAGTAAAATGGATTTTCACTTGGCAGCTTAACTTCTGTCCTCCCACACCATACAGGCTTCAATAAGGATGTGATATTTAATTGCCAAAGTTGAAAAAGTTGAAAAGAGGTAATTCTGAAAAATAAGGTTTAAAAGTTTTCTTCTTTACTGATGGCCAACATTTTCTGGCCAGGGTTCATTATATAATTGGAGAGAAACTCCTGAGAGAAGTGGGAGACACTAAAACAAAGCACTACAGAAATTAAGATTGAACAGATCTGTGGGTCATTGGGCTAACAGGAATGTTTTCTTTCCCATTTAAATGTGTGTCTCTTTGACCTAGAGGGAAGAGGAGGGGGAGGAGAAGTAGGAAGAGGAAGAGGAGGAGGAGGAGGAGGAGGAGGAATCTCAGAGTCATTCCCTCACCAAACTTCCCACATAGTAGTTGGGGGGAAGGCAGAGATCCTCTTGGCAGAACAAGTCTAAGTGAAGGTATGCTGGTATGGGACATGAAGCACATGAGGGGCACAAGGCTAACTCTCCATTGATTTCCCTCTCAGACTCACACGATGAGAATTAAATCCTTAATGTTTGAGGCTGGATAATAGTCAAAAGGCAATGGCTGTATCTCACCCTCTTTTACAGAAAGAGAGATGTTTCGATCAATATTAGCAGCTTAAGATAGGTTAAGTGAACCAAATTAAATATTTTAGGAAGGAAAACCTGTATCTTGATCCAAAGCAAGGTTAATACTTATGTGTTCAAGTCCAGTCTGCTTTTCCACCCTTTTTGGACATATCAGTGCTCTATGTTCATCCTTGAAATTTTCCCTGAAGTAGATCAGACACCATTTGTCAGAAGCCATTTGCTCCAGTCCTAAAATGACAGGACTTAGACTTCAGAGATTAAGGGTGTGATGGAAAATCCCTCAAAATATACGTGTGATGGAAATGAGTAATACTTGCCAATCTGCAGGATGATTTTTCATGATAGTTGGACCTGTCCTCCTCAACATTTATAGCAAACACTTGGATGAGGATACGGAAAGCATATTCACCAAATCTGTGTATTTGTGGAGAGAGATACTACAAAATGTGAGAGGCTGAAGGTCCAGTATACTCTCCCCCACCAGAATGCGGGACAAAATTGAATAGGGAGCATTAATATAGCATTAACTATTATTATTATTATTATTTGCACATAGCATTCAATGCTTAGATTTCAACCATCAGTTGACCAAACATGAAGTGTAAGAGGCCTAGCCTGATGAGAAAACACAAGGAGTTTTGATTGACCACAAGCTCAGTGTGAGCAAACAATGGGCTATTGCTGTCTTTTCACATTGTAAGTGCTTAATAAACGTCTAGTGACTTGGACAGAATTTTTATAGAGAGTTTTCATTTATAATTAATTATTTATTTTTAGATTTCAACAGTCACTTCCATCAAATTTGGAGTTTTGAATTTTCTCTCCCGCTCCCCTCCTTTCTCCCCAAGACAGCATGTGATCTGATATAGACTCTACTTATACATTCATATTAAACATATTTTCACATCAGTCATGATATAAAGAAGAATTGGAACTAAGGGGAGGAACCATGAGAAAGAAGAAACAAAACAAAACAACACAAGGAAAATAAATAGTCTGCTTCTATCTGTGTTCAGACTCCCAAGTTCTCTCTCTGGGTGTGGACGGCATTTTCCATCATGAGTCTTTTGGAGTTGTCTTAGATTCTTGCATTGCTGAGAAGAGCTAAGTCTATCAGTCAGTCATAGTACAATGTGGCTGTTACTGTGTACAATGTTCTCCTGGTTCTGCTAACTTCACTCTGCATCAGTTCACATAAGTCATTCACAGCTGATCATTGTTACAATGCGGCTGTTACTGTGTACAATGTTCTCCTGGTTCTTCTCATTTCACTCAGCATCAGTTCCATATAAGTCTTTCCAGGTTTTTCTGAAGTCCGTCTGCTCATCATTTCTTAGAGCACAATAAATTCCATTACATTTGTATGCACAAATTGTTCAGTCATTCCCCAGTTGAAGGATATCCCCTCAATTTCCAATTCTTGGCCATCACAAAAAGAGCTACTATAAATATTTCTGTACATTTGGGTCCTTTTCCTGTTTTTATGATCTCTTTGGGATACAGACCTAGAAGTGGTATTGCTGGATCAAAAAGCATGCACAATTTTATAGCCCTTTGGACATAGTTCCAAATTGCTCTCCAGAATGGTTGGATCAGTTCACAACTCTACCAGAAATCTTAGTGTTTCACTTTTCCCACATCTTTTCTAACATTTATCATTGTCCTACTTTGTCATGTTAACCAATTTGATAGGTGTGATGTGGTACTTGGACAGAATTTTTAAAATATATATAAATTCAACTCCTCTAAATTAAAGCCTCTCCATCTCAGCATATTAATTGCTTAATATTTATAAGCAAGTTAGGAATTACTTAGTGAAGACTGGTTCCTGAAAAGGGTAAAAGTAAGCTGGGGTTAAAAGCTTTCCCATAAAGATTACTAGCTTCCAATGGACCTCTAGAAAGGACTTGTTGATTTTCTGGCTTATTGTCCTACTCAGTACCTTTGTGACTTCCCAGATTTTTACTCCCTTCCTTAATCACTGCACTCCCTACATCTATGGTCTTCCCTCTTAGAGCAGAAGCTCCTTGAAGGGAGGGGTTGTCTCTCTTTTCCATTTGTATCCCCAGCTCTTAGCAGAGTGTTTGGTACAGAGTAAACACTTAATAAATTCTTTCATTCAATCGTTTGTCCAAAGACCAGAACTATCGTTTCATGCAACATGTTACCATCTCATACTCTGGTGTTTATAACAATCATTTGCAAAAAAGAGCATCATCAATTTTCTCTTCTTTAAAAGGAAGAGGTTGGACTGGACTGGTGGCATTAAACTCGAAAAGAAATGGGAGCCACTCAACCATACATAAGGATCCGCATTGGCTCATAGCTGGGGAAGCCATACATGTTTATATATTTCTTAGTTTTTCTTTCTTTTTCTTTTTCTTTTTTTTTTTTTACTAATACACCAACATGTTAAAATCAGATAGGAATTGCAGGATCATTCATATGCGTTTCATATCATATCATACAGATATTTCTGAACACTAGGTGACCCCTTAGGTCTCTTCAGGCTCTAAATCTACGATAGAGGAAATATCAGAGTTATGTGCCACTCTCTGTTTGTAACAGAGGATAAAGAAGCTGAGAAGTTCTAACAATAATTTAGTATGATTCTTTAAATTAAAATCACTTCGATACAACTGGCATCCCGAGTCCTGGGAGGGGCAATATCTCTCAGACCAGACCTCTAGCCATAATCTAGGGAAGTGGAGAAAGGGTCAGCTGTCCCCACCAACTGTTAGCACAGCTTCCTCTCGTAGGGCAGGGAAGCCAGACTAACTGAAGCAGCAAGGCACCCTGAGGGAAAAATAGGAGGTAACTTGTGCCAGACAAGTCAAACCATCATCATCACCACGACCACCACCTTCCTTCTGATCTTGATGGAGACAACCCAGGACTCTGAACCTAAAAGTCTTTGGAACAGAAATCCTTCTAGCCCACAGCCATCATCCTGAGAAGCAACCCCCAAAGAAACATAGCCCAGCAACTGCTCCTGCGGGTGCTAGTCACATCTGCTGAAGACTCAGAAAAGAAAGTTTCTGTCACCAAAATCCAAAACACTGTCAAATAGTTCAACATCAGAAAACAATATGATTTTATCAGAGGTACTGCCATCGGCAACTGCCGTGCTACTACACCCAACAGTCCACGGAACTTTTCCATCTGACTTGCAGCTGAAAATTTCAATGCATGTTGTTTCATCCATTAGAATGTGAACTCCCTTTTTGTGGTGGCTAAGGATTAGAAATCGAAGGGATACCCATCAATTAGGAAGTGACTAAACTAGCTGTGGTTAATAATTGTGATGAAATATTGTTGTGCTGTAAAAAATGACAAGCAGGATGATTTCAGAAAAAACTAGAAAGACTTACATGAACTGATGCAAAGTGAAGTGAACAGAATCAGAACATCATACACAGCAAAATAAATATTGTTTGGTGAAGAACTGTTAATGACTTAGTTCTCAGCAATGTAATGATCCGAGACAATCCCAAAAGTCTAATGATAAAGCATACTGTCCACCTCCAGAGAAACAAATGATATTGTTTGAATACAGACTAAAGCATATTTTCACTTTTTTCTTTAATTTTTTCTTTTGTTTGGGTCTTTTTATACAAAATGATGAATAGGGATATATTTTACATAATTGCACATGTATAACCTATGTATGATTGCTTACTGTCTCGGGGAGTGGGGAGGGGAGGGAGAGATAAAGTTTGGAACTCAAAACTTTAAATAAAATGTTATTTAAAAAAAGAACATGAGTTCCTTGAGAGCAGGAATTGCATTATTTTTCTATTTATATCCCCAGTACCTAGCACAGTGCTTTGCCCTTAAGTACTTAATAAATGTCTCATTCATTCATTCATTCCAGAGCATAAATTTACCTGATGTGTCCTATATGTATACACAGTAGTACTGGGTATAAAAGCAGCTATTTAGCTTTTTTCAGAACAATCCAAAGACGTTTCATTGTTTTACCCAAGGTCTCCCAGCCCTGGGAATTGCTCATGAATGCACTACAGGAAGCTCTTAAAGGTCACTTGGAATCAGACTGGTGATTCTCAGGACAAATGTTATTAAAGACCTCCCTTCAAAAATAGCAGAAGCCAGTAAAGAAGGTGATAAGGCTGAAAAGATATTGCTAAATCCAGGAATGGTTTCTATAGTTCAGTCTTATCTACCTACATGTACATATATGTTGATGTATGTAATATGTATGTTTTATTTGTACACATATAAATATATAAACAGAGAAATATTAATTTATGTGTGCACATGTGTGTCTATCTTTTGGTAATCAGGAATCAGACTCTGAAGGACAGTAATTAAGTCACAGTGCACTGAAATCCAGGCATGTGTCTACAAGTCTCAGTGTCAGCCCAATTCAAAGGCAGATGAGCATCCCTGAAGCAGCTCTCATTTATTTTTAACAAAATGAAGAATTAGAAATGCCTCCAACTTTCCCACCACTCAATATTTTCAAATGGAGCAATGGACTTGCGAATTTGGATATTACCCCCGAATCAGTAGATTGAAACCCATCACAGAAATACAGAGCCAGTAACACAGCCTTATATTCACGTAGCTCTTTGGATTGTGCAAAGGGCTTGATAGACATTAGCTCTTTTGATCCTCAGAAGAGCCCTGTGAAAGGAGCGCTGTGTCAGTGTTCCTTTTGCAGATGAAGAACATGAGGGAGAGAAGTTAAGTGATTTGCCCAGCGAGTGTCTGAACCAGGGGCTTAAGCCCAGATACTCCTGCCTTCAGGTCCACTGTTATCTTCAATTAACCATGCTCCTCTAACACCACAGTGGAAAGGCAGTTTCATCTACAAAAGGCAATTCTTGTATGCAGGTGAAAAATTTTTTGGTTTTCCCAGAGCTGCCATATGTCTGAAAAGTGACATTTGGCATGGAACCTCATTAGAATTTGAATTTTTTTTTCTGGTTTTTCACTCTCAAGTAAGGAGTTGACTGAATTAAAAAGAACCATGATACAGTGAATAGAGCACAGGCACTGGAGTAGGAAAGACCTGAGTTAAAATCTGGCTTCAGACACTTGACACGCTTACTAGCCATGTGACCTTGGGCAAGTCACTTAACCCCAATTGCCCTGCCTTCCCCCCTCCAAAAAGCAAAAAAATAAATAAATAAAAAGAACCATGAACATTTTTTGCTGTGAAATATGACCAAGATCTCAGGGCTTCAGAATTCTGAGGTTAAATGTATCAAACACTAGCTTGTCATCCTAAAAGAAATAGCATTAGCCATCCATTTAAACAAACAAAACAAACAAACAAACAAACAAACAGACAAACAACTTTGTTGAAACTGTAGCATCCTCCCAGCACTTCTTCCCTCCTGGGGGTATGCTCAGTTGGCATTCTAGCAAAAAGCATGAAGATTTGGGGCAGGCCTATTTCTGCATGTGTAATAGAGGGACCTCCTACTCACCCTCACTAGAGAAGATGCAGACATAGCCTGGCTGATTTCTATAGACCTTGATGGCTCAAGGTTTTGTGCTGTCTCCTGATGAAAAGCCTTTTAATGGGCTGTTGAGCCAGAAGTCCAAGGCTATGCTGAGGAAGAGGTTTTGTTGTTCCTGCTGGCTTTGAAGGTCAAGGACTGCCCTCTGAGATTTCTGGAGGTTTGGAGAGGGTGTATATTTCCTTACAACTTGGCCATGAGCCATGAGATCCTGGTCTCCAGGGCAAGACTGGCCCTAGGATAAGGCTTCCTCTTGTTTGTGTCTTTTTAAAATTTCTTTGGTACAAGGACTTGTGGTATCTTGGAAGGCAGCTCACATCTTTCCCTTCCTGAGCGCCTGAGCAGTAGGGTAGCAACTAACAAAGTAATTGTGGTAGCAACAGCAGAAGAAAAATACAAGACAAAAGGGGAAGAGTTGCCTTGAGAGGGGAGGGAGAAGAGTAGGAAGGAAGGAAGGAAGGAAGGAAAGAAGAAATAAGGAAGAAGAAAGGAAGGAAAGAAGAAAGGAAAGAAAGAAGAAAGGAAAGAAGGAAGGAAAGAAGGAAGGAAGGAAGGAGGGAAGGAGGGAAGGAGGAGAAAAGGAAGGAAGGAAAGAAGGAATGAAGGAGGAAAAAAGAAGGAAGGAAGGAAGGAAAGGAAGAGGAAAGGAAGGAGGGAGAGCCTAGTAGAAAGACAGAATCTACTTGGTGTTGATTGCACTAGGTGCAGTGAAGGTAAAAATGCAAAATGACTAGTTGGCAGCCCTCACAAAGAAATTGCTTACAAATTTACCAGTGAAGTCTGGCAACTGATTGTTACAACTAGTATAGTGATTGGTTACTAGGTTCTGTTTTCACTCTTTTATATTTCTTTAAGGTTTAATATTCCCTTTTCTCTATTAGAAAATAACTACTTGTTCCACACCTGATTCATGTTTGTTCTCTGAATACTTAAAAAACAAACCAAACCTATTTTCCCTTGCCAGGGCCAATCACCAGACTAGAACCAAGTATAGAATTGTCCCCTAAGGGACTGGGATAGAGACTTGAGTCCATCACTGTAAACGCTGGGAATCGTCTTCCCTTCTTGAGATGTCAGGCTCCTTATACAAGCTGCAAGGGCAGGTAAAGGACAGGGATGAATGCAGTTCATCACCATATAGTCCAGCCCCTTCATTGTACAGAATAAAGAACCCAGAGAAGTTGAGTTACTTGTTCAAGGGCACTTAGGTACTAAGTAGCAGAACCAGGATTAAAATACATGTTACCTGGCTCTTTCCACTGTTGAGAATATGAGAATATGAGAATAGTTTCAGTAAAATCAAAGTAATTTATTACTATATGACATTATCTATGTCATAAGCCCAGGGGGTTAAATCAAACACATTTTCCATTGAATGCAACATTTTAAAGTATATTCATTCTGATGATGTGATCAATACCTTTACTGCCACAAAACCGAGAAAAATTGCGGTGTGCTGACAACCCAGTTTGCAATTGTACCTACATGTAAAAGTAACCACCCAGAAATGGTAAACAAATTGGAGTTCCACAAATGGGCAGTTTGGTGTATCATGAAAAAGCAAACCCTAGTACATGAATAATAATGCTGTCTTGTTTTTTGTTTTGAGGTTTGTTTGGTTTTTTTGCCTCTGTACATTACTTACTTCTATATGAGTCTGTCTAGGGGCTTGCAGCTAGGGAAGAAGAGTCATTTCTAGCTCTTCTCTGCTGCCCCAGAGCTTCTCCAAGGAAGACTTTCATCTCTGCCAGGAGTAGAAACAGAAGGTTTGGGCCAGAGGCCGCCACTCTGCTCTCCTCAGAGAGAGGGAGTTATCAGGCTAGAATTATATCTGTCTGCTCCCTTAAATATTGTTAGTCTAGGGGATGTAATTTTTCAGATCCAAAGTACACTGATCACTATTTCTGAATGTTCCAAGCTCTGTGTCCAAGATTTGGCTCCCTTCCCACCAGACGCCAGTTTCACGATGAAAACAAACAGCAAAGAAACCCATTTATCCAACTTTGTTGCAAAACAGAAATCAGAAAATATATATATGAGAACGTATATTGTACAATACAGTTTGAAAGAGTTCTCCCATTGGAAGCAAGACAACCCAGCTCAACAGAGTCCCAGATCTCACCAAGGGGGCATTACCTGGTCTCTAGTGTGGTAAGCTGGCAATAGGGATATGATTGAAGTTATACATGTTGGCTTCTCTCCAGAATCTTCCTTTCTTCCTCCTTCTCTTCACGTGAGGGTGTGCTCTCCAAAAGAAGGTACGTTTTGGTGGCTGAAAGCTGCCTCGTTCACTTGGGATTTACTGGCTAGATTCCTTTCTCAAGGATCAAGCCTTAAACCCAATTCACTCTAGAGTTCATAGATGGTACAACAGCAGCTCCATATCCTCCCAGCACAGAGTGAATGTAAATAGTAACTGTTTCTCTTTTGGCCAGGAATCCTGACAGTCTTCCTCTCTCTGTTTGATTTTTAAAATTATTATTATTAAAAGGGTCATCCCTGGACTTACTTCTTCCTTACTTCCTGACTTCAAGCACAGCCTCTATCCACTATACTACCTAATTATCTTAGCTGACACAAAAAAACCCCTGAGTTCCCGTGCTAAGTGTGTGACCCTGAACGTGTATCTTAAATTCTCGGTTCCTTGGTTTGGTATACTTTGTATGGATCTGAAGCTCAGCAATGGGCAGCTAGGTCGTGCAGTCAGGAAGACCCGTCTTCTTGAGTTCAAATCCAGCCTCAGACGCTTCCTAGCTATGTGACCCTGGCCAAGTCACTTAACTCCTTTGCCTCAGTTTCCTCATATGTAAAATGAGTTGGAGAAGGAAATAGTAAATCACTCCAATATCTTTGCCAAGAAAACCTCATGGCCACATTGACATGCTGTGGTCCACAGGGTCATAAAGAACTGGACATGACAGAATAACAACAAATGATTCCATGAGGAAGAGGGAAAAGGGGAGACTGACTTCCTGACATGGGGGGGTCAGCTTGTGCAAAAGGATGAATTGTATACAGGGAACAGCAAGGAAGCCTCTCTGGATGGCACAGTACATGAAGGGGAGTAAAATGGTATAAGTGTGGAAAGGCAGACTTATACATTCCTGCCTAGGACATTTACTAGCTGTATGACCTTGGGCAAGTCACTTGACCCTGTTTGCCTCAGTTTTCTCATCTGGAAAATGAGCTGAAGAAGGAAATGAGAAACCACTCCAGTATCTCTGCCAAGAAAACCCCCAAATGGGGTCACAAAGAGTTGAATATGACTGACTCGGCTGAACATCAATGAAGCTCAGCCTGTGGAAAGGAGCCCTTCATGGCCAACATACATATTATGTGATGTTGATCTGACAGAGGCAGACTGAGCCGAGTCCCACATTGGTCTTTAGGAAGAGCTAGAGCTTTCTTTGTGACCTCAGACCCAGCTGCATGTGTTCTTGAGGCTGAGGTGAATTTGGAGGATGTGTTGCTCCAACCCCACCATGAAGCAGCAGCTTCGATGACCTGGGCTTGCCTGACCTGCCTTATTTTGGAAACCCTGGAAAGCACCCCCAGAAGTGACAGCCACTGACCTGTGCCAAACACAGGCAGCAATTCATCTATGACTCAGATCTGTTAGTGAACCACAAATAGCACATCCTGAAAAAACACTTTCTGCGAAACAATTTCCTCTGTGTAACACAAGGCTTGGGGAGAAAAAGCTTTCAGGAAAAAGAAGGCAGGATATAATGGAAACAGCCCTGAATCTGGGATGAGTATTTAAGCTTGACTTCTGGCTCTTCTCCTTTTCAGCTGTTACCATGAGCTATGTCACCTCTCTGGCCTCAGTTTCTCTAACTATAGAATGGGAAAGTTGAACTGGATTATTTCTTTCCTCTCGAAATTCTCTGACTCTACAATTTCTACTCCCTTCTCCACACTCTGCACTTAAAAAGACTGCTAGACCTCTGAAAAATCCAATCGATTCTGTGATGTCTGACTCTTTGTGACCCCATTTGGGGTTTTCTTGGCAAAGATACTGGAATGAGTCACTATTTCCTTCTCCAGCTCATTTTACAGAGGAGTAAACTGAGGCAAACAGGGTTCAGCGACTTGCCCAGTGTCTGAGGCCAGATTTGAACTCAGCAATAATGAGTCTTCCTGACTCCAGGCCCTGAGCTCTATTCACTGCATGACTCCCAGCTAGCTCAGCATAAGCCACTCTGACATGTTTCTTCCTTTGGTTCTAGTTGAGGTCATATACCCCTGCTGGGCTTCTACTGGATTCTGAATGGGAGGCAGCTACATGGTACAGTGGACAGGGCCCTGAGCCTGGAGTCAGGAAGATCTGAGCTTCAGACAAGTTTTAGGTACCTGCTAACTGTGTAACCCTTTGTCAAGTGACTTAAACCTCTGTCTGCCCCAGTCTTCTCATCTGTAAAACAAGAGCCATAGTTATTGAAAAGAGCTTTGTAAACCTGAAAGTATGGAAATACTATACTTTCTATTTCTCAGCGGGCAATGGAGCCAGATTATGCAAATATAGGGAGAAATGGTAGAGTAGGGGAAGGGGAGGGGAGTGGGTGTGAGGGCATCCTACTATTTATCAAATCCTGTCTGTCTCTGTCCTTGGTGAAATCAAGGTCCTGTCATATACAGATAGCAGGAATGTTGGGAGAGTGAAAGGGAAAAGACATTCAGTTCAGGGAAAGGCCCTTCATTCCTCAAATACGAACCTCCCCCAAGACACCTAACACATTTTCCAAATCTCTTATCACTGGTAATATATTTCTTTGTGTTAAAAGGTCACTGTCTCTAAACTTCTTTTAAAATGCAAATTCCCGTGTTGGAGTTGACATGTTTTATAAACTGTTCACCTTCCTATGAATTAGTTTATTTGAATCAGAGCCCTGAGACAAGGGCAGCTTTGATGGTAAACAGTTTCAAAACATCAAGACTGGCCAGGGGGAATTGGGTCAGGATAGGGCACAGCAATGGACCAGTGAGAGTGTACCAGAGACCATAAGAGGGTGTGGATAGAAACAGATACGGACACAGAAGGGAGATGGGTAGATGTGGCCTAGTCAGATACTAGTTCCTTGAGTCTGATGACCCAATGAAATAGATTCCTATTGTCCCCAAGGACCTTGGTCAAGAATAATGAAGCTATTGTGTGATTGAAGCCAGTCCATTCTAGACTAGCTTAGTCTCCTTGAATGCTGGGTCAGAATACATGAGCTCCAAGTCCAGGACTGCCTGGAAAGCCCCAAGAAACTCTATTAAAAGGGAATACTTCAAGCCAAGCTCTACCCGCCCTCCCTCAGCTTGGCCCCTGTATCTATCTCCACTGCCTCAACTTTAGCCCAAGTGTCCCAAGTGTTTCACCATTTACATGACAACCTCTCCATAATGTGCTCCATCAGTGGATGGGTGGCTCCAACAAGCTTAGTCTTTCTGGCCCCCACTACAGCATGGAATATTCCCCAGATTCACTGACCAAATGAGCCCACTGGGGATGGATGACGGCAAGATGAGGAGACGTGTCAGTTACTTTCAGATTTCTCCCACAGTTGGCCCTGGAGGTAAGTCATTCCGGTCCTCTGCTCTTGCCTTCACTGCCCAAATGGACCTGCCTGCTTTTCTACTTCACTTAATTTCCTGGCTCTGTAGTTTCTCCCTCAATAAAACCCAGAGATCTAGAGACCAGGTATTCAAGAAGGATAATAAAATCTTCTGCAAATGCAAAACATTCTCCAAATATTTACAGAGCTGGAATCTCTGGTGCCCTCCCTTTCTCCCAGGAGGGCTAGGAATGAACAACAGTGAGCTGCCTTTGTTCTCTTTAGCTGAAAAGCCTTGATAACAGCCAAGTATCCATTGAATTAATATTATTGTACATTAATGAAAACATGAGAAAAGGAGCCTTTAGAATCCTGAAAATTGAAGCAAAGTGGAGCAAGTTCCCAAAACATTGTTTTCAGTCATTTGAATTAGAGACATTTAATTTTTTAGGGATGGGGATACAAAAGCATAAAGTCGCAATTAACATACCTAACTGGTATTTTTGGTGCCCTTGGGTTTTCCAAGACTACATAGTGAACTCCTGCAAGGGATTCATGAAAATAAAAGAAGAGCCCACCAGGGTTTACAGGGTCAGGGCCCCATTCAGCCTAACCCTAGACACTTTCTCTGTCTGCAGTCCTGGATGCAGAGGGAGGAGGGATGCTCAGACAAGGACCCCGAGTCAGGCGCTGCAGGATCCTCAGTCATTTAAGAATGATTCAATTATGCTCCAGATACTGGACGTAATGAGGCAAGAAAATGGACTAATATGCTTAGAAAGACTTTCGACAAGGGCCAAAATGAAAGGGGTTTGCTTGCTGACCTCAGTGGCACAGAGGCATAAGTGTGCTGGTTTGGGGGAGGAAATGGGGGACAGCAGAAAGGTGCTGAATACAACATTCCTGACAAGGGGGCATTCAGCCTCTGCCTGAAGAACTCCAGTAATGAGGAAGTCATAACCTCTCAAAACTGCCCATTCTTGAGCAACACGAGAAATGCTGGGAATATTTGTACTTGCATAAAGAGAAGGAACCAATAGAAAGGGAGAAAGATTCATGAGAAGGAACATGATTATTTTGAATTTGATTTTATTCTGAATTTTATGAACATACAAAGATACAGAGACAGAGAAAATTTTCTAGGGACAAAGTAGAACAAAAAAAGAGGATTGTATGTGAAACTGTGACTAACTAAAAGGGAGGTAATAAATTCAACATATTATTTTTAAAAGAAAGCTAGAAAGGAAAGAAAGAAGGTAGGAAAGAAAGGAGGGAAGAAAGGAACAAAATAGGAATGTAGAAAGGAAGGAGGAAAAGGATGAAGGAAGGAAGAAATAAAGGGAGAAGGAAGTAAATAAGGAAGGAACATAGGAAGGAAGAAAGGAAGAAGGGAAAGATAGAAGGAAGCAAAGAAAGAAACAAGGAGAGAGAAAGAAGGAAGGAAAGAGGAAAGAAGGCAGGAAGAAATGCAAAAAGTTAGGAAGGAGGGAATGAGAGAGGGAGCAAAGAAGGAAGAGAGGAAGGAGAGGAAAAGGAAAGAATCAAAGAAGAAAGGAAGGAAGAAGAGAGGAAGGGAAAGAAGGAAGGAAGAAAAGGTGAAAGAAACAAAGGAAGGAAGAAATGAAAACATTTAGGAAAGAAGGAAAGAGGGAGGGAGGGAAGGGGAAAGGGAAAAAAGCAAAGAAGGAATGAAGGAGGAAAGAAAGGAAAAAAGGAAAAGGAGAGGGAAGGGAGAAAAGAAGGAAGAATAAGAAGGAAGGAAGAAAACAAAGAAAGAAGGAAGGAGGGAGGGGAAAAAAGTGTTTAGAGTCATTGGACCTGAGTTTGAATCTCAGGATTTCCAGTTTTTTTGTACCTATGTGACCTTGAGCAAGTCACGTAAGCCTCTGTAGGCTTTACTTTAATTAGCTCTAATATTACTGGGTTGGATTTAAAAATACTGTGGGGTTCCTTTCATATTTTTATTTTTTGCTTTATTTTTTATTGATTCAATTTTTTTAAATTTTTGAATTAACTCCTTTAATCTTTAAAGCTATGATCTCATGAAGCAGAAGAATTGAATTCAAATGCTTCATCTATCACCCACCTATACCATGTTGGGTAAATCATTCTTTTCTTGGACCTCAGTTCCCACCTCTGTAAAATGAGGGATTTAGACTCAGTGATCTCTGAAATTCCTTCTAGCTCTCCATCAATAATTTTCAAAACTATAAATTAGCCAGAATAATTTATTCTTCCCCTGACTCTTCTGATTAACAGAGGTTTTCCTACACCCTCTCCCAGCGGATCACATGCTTATGAATTCACAGCTGGAAGGGGCTTTTAATCATTTTACAAAGGAAGAAGTGAAGGTAAAGAGGTTAATATGATTTGCCCAGGGTCACACAGCTAATAAGTGACAACATGAGATTTGAACCTTGGCCTCCTTAATTCTAATTCCCTTGAGAATAGGGACAGGTGTCTCTGGAATCCCGACAGTGATCTTGTCTGGCTCTTTCACTTAAACACAATTTAAGGAAATGAAACGGCTTGCCCAGGGTTCCAGGAAAGTCCCAAGCATCCTGACTTAGGACAGAACTTAGCTGTTGCATTTGCTCTCCTTTGGAGCCCGTGAAAGGGGAAGGAGTCAAGGGGGTTTTCTTTGCTTCCATATTTATGTCTACTCAATAATAAAAAGCCATCAGTAGGGAGGAAAGAAAAGATTGCTTTGTAAGTTGAATATTCTTCTTTCCAATCAGATTAAAAAGTAAAGAGAACTGATCTAATTTGCCTGCGAGTGAATGAGATTCTATTTGAAACATTAGCTTTTCCTGGTCTAATAAGATAACAGTGAATAACTCTCCCCTATGATCATCTTTATAACAACATATATCCATGGTTGGATTATTCCACAGTCCAAATCAGACAAATGTTCATGGTTCAAAGTCCCATTGTTCTAGGTCTTCACTACTTTCTTCCTGGGGGCAGTTAGGTAATGAAGGGATGAGAGTCAGGAAGATCTGAGTTCAAATCTGGCCTCAGACACTTACTAGCTTATATAACCCTGGGGAAGTCACAACCACTATTTGCCTCACTTCCTCATATGTAAAATGGGGACACACTGGAGAAGGAAATGGCCAACTGTTTGGTATTTTTGCCAAGAAAACCCCACGGACATTGTCCATGGAGTCACACGGTACCGGACAAAATTGAATGACTGAATGGCAGCTTCTTTCCTGTTCTCCCTCCTCATTTCTGCCATTCTAATGGTCTTAAAAAGCAGAGTCAAACTCAAATAGAAATTGGGGCCAGTAAGCATGGGGCAGCTGGATGGTGTGGTGGGTAGAGTGCTGGCCCTGGCATCAGGAAGACTGGGCTTCCTGAGTTCAAATCTGGCCTCTGACATTCCCAGGGGAACTTGCTTAATCCTCTTTGCCTCAGTGTCCTCATGTGGAAAAAGAGCTGGAGAAGGAAATGGCGAACCAGTCCAGTATCTTTGCCAAGAAAACTCCAAGAATTGGACGTGACCCAACAGCAACAGCATCATTCATGATGATCCCTGCCGGCACCAAATTGACTCAGCCACATATTAACATTTTCTGTTTTATTGTGTTTTTAATCATTTTGTTGAAGATGTCCAATTGCATTTTAATCTGGAGTTTAGGAGGAGTGTTATAGGCTGCTATGATTGATATCTCTGACCTAAAACAAGCCTCTGGACCAAAGCCTGGTTGTCACTGGGAGGGTCATTGGAGCCCTTCTTATAAATTATTTCAAATTTATTATTAAAGAATTCCCTGGAATCACTTTAAGATGCAAAGGTCCTTTTGTCTTTGTCTAACGAAATGTTGTGGAGGATGCTCTGGAATCCCCAGCCTGGATATAATCAAATCCTGGCATTTCTGAATCAGTGAACATGACTTTGAGAGGTGATGTAAGAAGAAATTATTTGCTCTGGGCTGGCTGATGACTACATTACTGCTCAGCAATTAATATAGTTGGAGACCATTTGCATTTTGCTGAACATGGAAGATCCAAGAACTCAACTGCCCAGATCCTTCACTCCCCATTCCTCTATTCCGTAAGGCTCTCATTGACGATACCTCTACCTACAGTAGATGCTCATGATAGAACCTTCGTTAAACTTTTTAAGAAATCGAGCAAGGAGTGGTGCCCAAAATGTAGTAACAATTATGCCAAGGAATGTAGGAGGCCTAAAATAGCAAGTTATGTTTGAAATCTTTTCAGTGTAACCATCCTATCAGAGAATAATGACTCTTGGGTTCCTGGTTATGCTGCCCAGAAAAATGTTGCAATATTCTTTGACTAGGTTCTTTATGTAGTTACAGAGACCCATTTATAGCATCACCGACTTAGATTTGGAAGGGCTTTAGAGGCCATTTAGTACGGCCCCCTCCATTTTGCATATGAAAAAACCAAGGACCGAGATGTGATGGAAAACACCTATTGTTAGAGATACATGCATGGGCCTATGCATTTTTGGGGCAGCTCTGAGCCGGTTCAACTGCGTTGGGAAACAATATGGAATTATATAAACTGTTCATACCCTTCAGCCCAGTAATCCTGTTATTGGTCGTGTGCTCCAAGCAGGTTGATGACAGAAAAGTCTTCTATATATATAAAAAATATTTCTTACACCAAGGAACCACTGCTGGGTCCCAGCAGCTGGAGTCCTATGCTGCTCACTGTTCCACACCCAGGCATTTGGTTCCTGGATTGGGCTTAATCCTGGGGAAGTCTGGGCTCTAATTAATAACTCCACCCTAGTGTTCTAGGATAATGCTAATTATAGTTGCAGATTACAAGTTTAAGGATTTCCCCAAAGGGGAGAATAAAAGAGTTGCCCAGAGTCTGAATTAGGGATGGAACAGGTACCTAATTCCCACACAGAAAGCAATGTTAAACATGGAAGAATCACAGCATCCATAAACAGAATTAATAGGATTACAAGGATTCAATGACAACTTATAATTATAGATACAGCCAACTGAGAGGCAAACAGCTAAACCTCATTAGGACATAAAGTAGTTTGCAGGATGGCTGCTTAGCCATCTGCCATTTCTTCTCCACGAGGCACTGACTGATCAAACACCAAGCTTGGATCAATCTTCTTTCCATTGGCTGCCCTCTCAGATTCAGAAGCTTCTCTTGCTTCCAGTTGTGCTGCCCTAGGGACCCTGCAGCTGCCACCTTGAAAGCTTCCCAGGACCTTTGAGTCTTTTAGCTGTTGTTGTTTGTCCTTTGTGAAGAAGACCATGGCTCCGAAGGCGATGCCATAACTGACACACAAATTGGATGTAAGGGAGGGAGGGCTGTGCAAAGTCACCAGCCTCACTTTCTCCTCCAGAGTCATCTGGGTTCAGTGACAAGATGTAGATCAGGATGCCTGGAGACGTTGCCGCAGACCTTCTAGCACACTCAAGATCACTTCCAGTCCTGGATACATCCACTATGGCATACTCACTGACTTAAGGTCAAGAAAGAACCATCACAAAATGACAAAGGCAGCCAGAGACTACAGGAGAAAGTCCTCCTAGTGGAGTACATGCTCTGAATGGGGAATGGCAATGGGGCTTCCATGATAACTGGACTGTCCTCTAGTTCTCACTGGAATCACATAATATGATTTAGAGAGCCAGAAGCTGCCCACTCTTTTTAAAAGATTCCTCCAAGTTATTGACTCTTCCAACTAGGCAGCCAATTAGGGAATTCAATTTTTGAGTAGCCTTGAGTCACCTAAGGACAAAAGCTAGCCCCACCGCTCTCATAGTTGACTAGATCCAGATAGGGAATATCTGTGCATTCTCTAAAGGAAGCTAGTTCTAGGATCATGCAACTTTGCATTCTTTGTGGTAGCAAAAACTAGAAACAAAATGGGTACAGATAGATTGGAGAGTGGTTAAATTCTATTATGTGAACCTACTAGAATATTATTGTACCATAAGAAATTACAACTTGGAGGAACAGAGAATGTGGGAAAGCATGAAACTGCACAGTGACCAAAATAGAACCAAGTATAAGTCTACATGAGGACTAGCATAAGACAAATGAAAACAAAGACAGTTGAATTCAGGTCAGTTACAATGATGAATCTAGCTTCAACAACACCAGGTACGCAACAGCTCTTGCCTTGCTTGAGGGTGGCAGCCCACGCATGCTCAGTGTTGCTTATGTCGTCAGACACGGGTGTTTTGTCAATACTATTTTATTGCTGTGCAGTATTATTACTGGTTTTCTTTGCTTTCTGCAGGAATATACTGGGAAACGATCAAGATATTGGAAAAATGTTTTTAAAATGCCAAAAAATATCTACATATGTTAAAGAATTTTATAGCAGGTTTTTGTGGTGGTAAAAAGTTGGAACTTGAGGAGATGCTCATCAGCTGGGGGAAGGACTGAGCAAGTTGTGAGTAGATCGTGATGGAATACTCTTGTGTGATAAGAAAAGATGAGGGGTGTGGTTTCAGCAAATCCTGGTAAGACTTACATAAGCTGATGTGAATGAAGGGAAGCGAGCAGAAGCAAAAGAATCTTGTACGCGGTGACAGCAATAGTGTGATGATGATCAGCCACAGAAAACTTAACTGCTTTGATCAACGTAATGATCCAAGAGAACTCGAAACGACCCATGAAGCTATCGGCCTCCAGAGAGAGAACTGAGGAACTCTTAGTGAAGACTGAAATGTGTTGTTCACTCTCTTTTTCTTGCCTTTTTTCCCCAATATGGCTAATGTGGAAATGTGTTTTGCCTGACTTTGCCTGCATAATTGGTATCATATTGCTTGTCTTCTCAATGGGTGAATGAGAGAATTGGGGACTTAGTTTTTTAAAATGGGTGCTAAAAATAATTTAACTGACAAGAGAGAAGAGATTAAAACACACATAAATAAACAAACACATTCTCAGAACGAAGAAACTAAGGTCTAAAGAGGTTAAGTGACTTATCCAAAGTCACAAAAATAATAAGCGACATAGTCAGGATTCGTATTCAGGTCCTCTTAATCCAAATTCAGTGTCTTTCTCCTGGATAATATTAATTCTCTTGCATTGGTCATAAGGAACTCACTAAGAACCATGCATGAGAAACATCAATGAAAAACACATAAAGATGCTTGCTTAATAAATGTATTTTAAAATGAAATTTAATAACTCATTTCTTTCTTATAAACGGTCTCTGATCATTCTGCCGATACTCATTCATCCCAATCCCATTTAAGATTTTTGTTTTTGTCATTAAGCATCTTCAGCAGGCACTATCAAGTACTTTGCTAAAATCTAGGTACGCTAAAGCCTATATGTATATTTTTTACTGATATGGTATCTCTGTCAATTTTCTTACATCACCACCAAAGAAGCTTGAGTCCAGAGTCAATGGAAGGGAAAGATTTCAAGTGCCTAGGATGAGGCTGAGGACAGCAAACAATGAATGGTACCCTTTTATTCCAGAGGAGGGAGGAAGGGAGACAGAGGTCTGATGCCCTAGGGCAAAGAGAAAGACAAGACCTTTAAGTTCAGGTTTCTACCTCGGATGGCTGCACGCAGGCAAGAAGGGAGTATGGAAAGGAGGAGGCACTTCTCAGCCCACTTTGAAAAGGAAAAAGAGGAGGAACAACAGAAAATGGCGTGAAAAGGACAAGATAAGAAAGAACTCAGAAAAGCAAGCAGAGCTTTCATCGTCCAGATGGAAGTCTGGCAGTTTCCTCTCTGGGGCCAGCAGAGAGACAAAATTGCCACCACTTTCCCCTCTCCCGTTTTCTGGAAAAGGAAGTCAGGTTGTGGTAGGGGGCGTATTTTCAGGAGCTTGGGGAGACGTGAAGCTGAGAGGGGAAAAGGGAGAAAAATGAGCTTTATAGGAGATATCTTACCTGTCTTTCGACAGATGGAGTGACTGCAGAAGAAAACAAGCATCTGCAATTCTTCCAAGGGTGGTTAGGAATACCACAAAGCAGCATCATGGTTGGTGGACATCATCTGGGGTTTGGAGAAGCCAGCATTTCACAGTGAGGATGTGTTCTGCTTGTGTTCTCCTGGGACATTAAGAAGGGAGTGAGAACAAGTATTCAGAGTATGAGTGGTTGTCATGATTGTACACTGGGGTTATCTACAGAGTCAGAGTGATAGGAGAATAAATATGGCACCTTGTAGTCTCAGAAGCATGTTTGGGGACTCAATAGGAGATCAAAGGGGCTAAGAAGGAGGAGAGTCCTATAATTCCTTTGCTTAATTTCCTACACAGTTTCACTTCTTGGGACTGGATCGCATCAAGATCCCAGGAACCTAATCATCAGGAAACTCATCTTCCTATGAGACTGCATCAGTCATGGTCCTGATACCTCATCCATACCCTCTGTACCTTCTCACCTTCTCATTGGCAGTCCGGAGGATGGAGCAAAGAACTCCTTTTAAAGTCTCCATTTTTAAAGAGGTTCCCAGGCTAGTCATCTCTTCATTCCCCTCCAATACTTTGGACTGGACTCCAGCTGTGAGAGGTGAGTCGTAGCATTTTGTAACTGAAAATGCTCAATCAACTATAAATTCGTAGATATTCCTATGAGTGACTTGTCTACTCTACACCCACTTAGCCAGGGTAGCTTACAGGTTCAACTGGACTAAACCCAATGTTCCCCTGGAGACATGTAAGGGAGATTCCTAGTGGCCATTTATGAGTGGACTCTGTAGAGAGTTCAATGCCTAATTTACCATTTTCTTCAACATCTTTTCTTTGAATTTGGTGTCATCTGGTTTGGTCTAGCTAAAGTTGAATCATTTGGCCCAATGAGCAGGCAATAGAAGAAATGTCTCAATAGACAAGGACACTAATAGAATCAGGATCCTGGGGGTAGCTGAGAAGAAGACACTTTGAGAGGGGAACTAGGGAGAAATACAAGTGAGTATGTCTATGTGGTTTGTATGTCATTTCACTAAAACCTATAGTTATATCAGCTTAGACTGAGGCTTTGTTGGTGTTCCCTAAAATCCTGGGAGGCAGCTAAGCGTTATGTGGGATAGAATGCCAGGCCTAGAGCCGGGAAGACTTCTATTCCTGAGCTCAAACCTGGCCTCAGGCACTTCCTAGCTGTGTGACCCTGGGTAAGTCACCTAGCTCTATTTGCCTCAGTTTCCTCATCTGTAAAATAAGCAGGAGAAGGAAACGGCAAACCACCCCAATATCTTTGACAAGAAAAATCCAAAAATGGGGTCACAGAGAGTCAGACATGACTGAAATGACAGAACAGTAACAAAAAATTCAGAACCTGCTTAGCACGGACTTGGAAAAAATATCTCTCAGAGTTATCTCTCTGGTTGGGCATGGCTGGTTTATAAGACTGAGTAATTTTGCCTCTCAGGAAGAGATGAATCTTCCTGAGATCAGACCTGGCACTTTATCTACCATGTCACCAACTGCCTTGATGATAATGGAAAGGAGACCACAAAAAAAATCCCTGCTCACTTAGTTGAGTTAAGAACCCCAAGGGATTGCAGCACAAAGCAGGCAAGTGTTATTGTATGGTCAAAGAGATGATCTGTGGAAATATCTTTGACAAAGGGGGCATGGCCTGTGTGAGGTGGATAGGGAGTTAGCCAAACAGAGGTTAGCATGGAAATATTGGCTAGCTGGACTGGTAGGGAAAAATGCATTGAAAGATCAATGGAGAAGACCATCACCCACTTTATGATTTGAGGTAGGGCAGCCGGCTGCATGGGTGTGTTATACACTATTCATCTGAAGCTTACTTTTTTTTTAGGCTGGGAATTAAAGCCATATGTTTCCACGTGTGTTGTACCTGTATTGACATTTAGTAGAAAGGGCATTAAACTGGACAACAAGAGACAAGGTTCTAGCCCCAGTACTGTTTCTTGATAGACAATCCTCATGATGTGGCAATCCAGATTGTATGATCTAGATTAGGTTTCCATGCCCTGTGACAACAATGGTATCTCAAGATATGTCTGTGTCCTGGTTTTTTCTTTTTTTTTCAAAACTTATATACAATTTAATTTTTCAAATAGTATTTTATTTTTTCCAATTACACATAAAGACAATTTTTAAAATTCATTTTAAAAGATGTTGAGTCCCAATTTTTCCCTCCCTTCCTCACCACCATCTCTCTAAGACACTAAGCAATTTGATATAGATTATGTATGTGAAATCATGTAAAACATATTTCCTTATTAGCCATGTTCTGAAAAAAGAAAGGGACCAAAGGAAAAGAACCACAAAAAAATAAAATGGAAATAGTATGATTTGATCTATATTCAGACTTTATAGTTCCTTCTCTGGTTGTGGATGGCATTTTCCATCATGAGTCTTTTGCAATTGTCTTGGACTGTTGTAATTCTGAGAAGAGCTAAATCTATTATAGTCAATCATCATGCAATGTTGGTGATACTATGTACAACGTTCTTCTGGTTCTGCTCACTTCACTCAGCATCAGTTCACATGTCATTCACAGCTGATCATTGCTAAAATGTTGCTGTTACTGTGTACAACGTTCTTCTGGTTCTGCTCACTTCATTTTGCATCAGTTCATGTAAGCCTTTTACCCTGGCTTTTTCTGGTGGATCCCTTGGTAAGGGTCATTCCCTCTTGATGGTTGGTTGTTCAATTTCCGCCCCCCCCAACCCCTATGACTGAGCTGCCGTTGATCAGGAAAGTTTCCATTCAGTTCCTTTAAAGGGAGAGACAACTTCCATTCTCACTCTCTTATTGCTCCCTTCGGAATATGGCAGTTTGGGACTCTAAAAGATTTCTTTAGGTTTCCAGTGAAGGGGATTTCTCTCCCTTCTTTATCTAGTAGCGATGGTGGCTGTTTGTACACATCAGCAAAGGCATGTGCTTATCTAGATGAGCCCAGGACTGGGTCTCACATCTCTGGCTACCTCTTCTGCTTCGTGTTTTTTGCTGAGCATAAGTGACCAAACCTCATTTCTAAAATGGGCATTTATAGTCTTGACAGCAATCTTGTTAAAGAGGTAAGGAACTCTGGACTCGAGTTGTTGAATGTTCAGGGGGAGATGACCTATGAATCAACTTCTCAAAAGGGAAGATGACCTCTGAAAGGAGTTTGTAAAAAGATTCAGACCATAAATGAATTGCTCTGACAATAGAGAAATGGGATGAAGGTGAAATGCCTGTCTAGCAGCCCCATAATGTATGTCATATTAACATGTTTCAAGTATTGGCCTCCTGGGAGAGTATATTAGGAATGATGAGTTATTGTATGCTTTAAGTATTTGAAAATGAGTATGTTTATGCTAAATATCTCTCTTGTAGTAGAAGAAGTAAATAGCTGTGCTATATCTGATTTGCTTTGCATTCTTCAGTCACGTCTAACTCTTTGTGACCCCAGTTGGGGTTTTCTCGTCTCCTTCTCCAGCTCATTTTATAGATGAGGAACAACTGAGACAACAGGCTTAAGTGACTTGTACAGAGTCACACAGCTAATAAGTGTCTGAGGTCAGATTTGAACTCAGGAAGATGAATCTTCCTAACTCCAGGACAGACACTCTATTTACCGTATCACCGTCAAGATATTAGGAGACATTTTGTTTTCCTGAGCAAAGGCCAAGCAAGCAGGTTGTGTTCTGAGCTTGACATAACAACAATCCCTTGCTCTCACCTTCTGGGTGGTGCCTGAGCTCAGGCAAGCACCAACAGGCCCAGATGTGAAGTCCTGTTGTGAACGGACTTTGTGTCACTACACAGCCTGTTGTGTCTCACCACTATTGTAACACGACAGTGTTAACTCTTTGTCTAGCCACAAAAGTGTAATGTTTAGCCACACTAAACTGGGCCCCACAACTAGGGGCAAGGCCCCAGTACATGTGTCTAATCTGCCTCCTTGCTTGCCGGCTGTTTCCCTCACTTTGAAGTTAAACTTCTAGGGGGCAGCTACATGGTGCAGTGAATGGAACACTGGCCCTGGAATCAGGAGGACCTGAGTTCAAATCCAGCCTTAGACACTTAACACTTACTAGCCTTGTGACCTTGGGCAAGTCACTTAACCCCAGTTGCCCAACCTTCCCCCCTCCAAAAAGCCAAAAAATAATTAAACTTGTTTGATGCATGACTCTCCAGTTTCTAGCCTAGTCTATTAATGTCTGGTCATCCACAGGTGAAAGCTTGGTTTGGTCCAGTTGACACTAATGACGATGTTTTCTCCAGGCATACGATCACTCCTCATCTGGGTACTCCTACTCCATGCCCCACCATATGTCCCCCATAGAATATCCACACTAAGAAGCCTTTTTACATTCTACACATGCCCATGAAAACACACGAACAGTTCACTGCACTGTCCTGGCCTTTTATAATCCCATATGTAATGAATGATACCTTTTATGCATTATGTGCAAGTTGCCACCAGTAATATCATGTCTTCCTTATTCCTGTCATTCATCTTTCCATCGCCTTTCAGGCCAATTAATCAACAAGGACTTATTGAGGGCTCCCTGTGCCCAGCAGTGGGGACATAACGACAAAGCTAAAGCTGTTTCTGCCCTCAAGCAACTAACATTCTATGGAGGAAACCAGGCAACACCAGATTCAGCCAGGGGAGAATTTGCTGGGAGAGCTGTACTGGGAAAGGCTTCCAGCAGAAGGCAGCATTTGAGTTGAGTCTTACAGTAAGCCAGGGTGCCTTAGGCTGAAGATCCAGGAATTTCAAAAGGCACAAATGAAGAGGAAGAGTATTCCTAGTATGGCGGAGAGCTCAGTGTAAAGTCATGAAGATGGGAGCCTCACTGTATGTGAGGGACAGAGTAAGTTGGTTTAGCTAATTCGTAGCATGGAGGGCAGGAAGAGGCAAGATCAGAGAAATAGGAATCAACCTGGTTACTATAAAGTTTTAAATGACAGACAGATGATATTATATTAGAGAACCAATGAAGTTTATCGAGTGGGTTGGAGGAGGTGGGGCAGGTGCAGAGGGGAACATGGTCAGACATACCCTTTAGGGAATTAACGTTGGCAGTTATATGGAAGGTGGATTTGAATGAGCAGACTTGAGGGAGGGAAGCTGATAAGAAAGCTATTACAACAGTCCAGGGTAGAGGTGATGAAGGCCTTATGTACCAGGGTAGAAGCTGGGTGGAAGGTCATACATGAGAGATATCATGGGGGAAAAATGGAAAGATTTGGTAGCTGATTGGCTAGATGATGGGTGTCACCTACAATTTTAATTCTGTGATTCACTGTCACATACTAACATAGCCCCTGAAAACACATCAGTGCTAAAATGTTGGATTTTTGCACCAATGAGCAGCTTGAGAGCCTTGAAAGCCATCGAGTTGGAGTCTAGTGTTCTACCAGAAGCAAAAGTAACTGTGATTTTAGTTCATTTTCTCCCTGGAATCTGAGAAAGGAACAAGAGAAATGCTTGTATAGAAAGCACACACATATTTTAAAACTAATAGATCACTGTGGCATTTACAAATACATTTTTAATCCCAGTGGCAAAATGATGTCATGTAATTAAGTAGGCTCAGAACTAATTTTTAAAAATCACCATTAAGTGGGTGGTACTGCCAATGGCCCCAAAGCAAATTAACTCCTGGGACTTGCTCATTAATTTTAAAATCACTCTGTGCTCTGCAGCCATCAAACCAGAAAAAAAAATGATAAGGATTGCAAAGGAGAGTCATCCTTTGAGCCACATTCGGTGGCTCAAAGTTTCAGCCTTCATTTGCCTTGTCTTTGCTTCCTTTATAGAGTAACATGCTAAAAAGCCTGAAAAAGGTGATCATATACAATACAAGTACAGCTCCCTGGGTAAAGGTTTTTCTCAGCCCTTTGCAGTTCCAAACGGAAGGAGGCATCTCCAACAGTGCACAGAGACAGCAGTAGATCTGGGAGAAGGAGCAGAAATAGTGAGTGTAATAAATACAAAGGTGAAAGTTCCATTCTGTCTATTCTGGAGAATTGTGAGAAGGGAGGGTGAGAATGTATTGGTTGATGAAATCTCTCAGTGACTTTAGTAGGAACCACAAAATGTCTGAGATAGATGGGATCTTAGTGACCGTCAAGGGTTAAACTTTAATTTTACAGAGAAAGAGACTGATTTCTAAAGAAGGGAATCATTGCCTACTAGCTAGTATATGTCAAATCCATGTTTTGTCCTAATTTTCTTCCTATGTGTATGACCAGCCTTTCTCTTCCTCCTCTGCAGGATCATCATCATACCTGCTCCCTTTGCATGATTCCTTTTTTGCTGTTGTTGAGTCATTTTTCAGCCATGTCTGACTCTTCGTGACCACATTTAGGGTTTCCTTGGCAAGGATACTAGAATGGTTTGCTATTTCCTTCTCCAGCACATTTTACAGGTGAGGAAACTGAGGCAAACAGGGTAAAGTGATTTTCCCAGGGTCACACGGCTAGTAAGTGTCTGAGGCCAGATATGAACTCAGGAAGAGGAATTTTCCTGGGCTTTGGCAGTAATATGGAAGGTGGATTGGGATGAGCAGAGACTTGAGGGAAGGAGGCCAATTACAAAGTTATTTTAATAGTCCAGGTCAGAGCCCAGGGCTCTATCCACTGCACCATGCCCGTGCATAATTATACCCCAGATTATGCCCCAGAACTAAGTCCTGAGCTTGCTTTTCTTCTCTGTTCTTTCTTTGTGATCTCATCAGCTTCAAACATCTATAGTCAGACAACTTCCAAGTTTACATCGGGCCCTCACCTCTCTCCTCAACTCTAATCCCAAGTGCCAGACTGCCTTTTGAACATCTTGACTCAGATGTTCCATAGACATCTCAAAGTCAACACATCCGAAACAACTCATGAACAAACTACTCTATCTCTCACCTTCCCTATCTCTGTCAAATACATCACCATCAACTCACTCAACTTGACATTATGAACCATCTAGGAGTCTTCATTATCACTCAATCTCCATAGGTAAGACATGAAATCTTGTATATGCCTAATAGCCAATGGAACAATTTGGTTGGAATGTGGAGAACCTGAAGGGAAGTAATGTGAAGTCAATTAGGAAAATGACCATAGAGCCAAATTAGGAATTCCATAAGAGTTTCTATTTCATTCTAGAGGCCATAAAGAATTGGCCAAATTTCTTGAGTAGGAAAGTAACATGATGGGACCTCTGCTTTACACATATTAACTCAGCATTATGGAAGATGGATTAGAAAGGCATACAAACCAATGAAGAGTTTATTTTAAGAGACCTCCTAAGACATGATAGGGGCTTGAATGAGTTCTAGTGATGTCCATTTGAGTGGAGAGGAGGGTAAGTGTGCAAGATATGCTATAAAGGTATAGTTGGCAAGATTTGGCCAGTGATTGGATATGGAGGGTGAAGGAGAAAGAAAGAGCCCAAGTGCCTCCCAGGCTGTGAGCTTTGGTGACTGGAAGATTGGTGTTGCCCAGAGGAGTTAGGTAACAGGTAGGTTTGAGGGGGAGGATAACTAGTTCTTTTTTGGACATGTTGAGTTTAAGATATTTATGGGACATCCATTTAGGGGTATCCAGAAGGCACTTGGTGATGCTGATTAGAGTTTAGGAGAGAAGGCTAGAGATGTAAATTTGAGAGTCCTCTGCACAGGGATGATAAATAAATTCATGAAAGCTGAAGAGAATGTAAAGAGAAAATAGGAGTCCTATAGGATACCTTCACAGGGTTGAGTGAGACTTGGATGATGGTCCTGCAGAGGAGCCTGGGAAGTGGCAGTCAGGAAGACTGGAGGAGATCTAGAAGAAAGCTGTATCATGAAAACAAATGGAAAAAGAATATCCAGGGGGAAAGGGCTGGTCAACAGGGTCCAACACTTCACAGAGGTCAAGGAGGACTGAGAAAAATCTACTGTGATTGGCAATTGACATCACTGGTGGCCCTGGGAAGAAGTCTCAGTAGTGTAGTGGGGTCGGAAGCCATCTTGCAAGGGGTTGGGAAGCAGCTGGGACATAAAGATTTAGAAGCAATAAGAGCATAGACCTTTTTTTCTGGGAGATTGGCTGGGAAGGCTAGAAAGAGGCAGATAGATGATTTTATATATGATAAGACCATAGTGAAAGATTATGAAAGAACAAAGAAGACATGGGAATGTTTGCAGGCATCAGGGAAGGAAGCAATAGAAAGGAAAAGATTGAAAAATAAGGGGAGGGAGACAATGACTAGATAGATTAAGCTTTTATTAAATGTTCATTATCTGTCAGGCACCATGCTGAGTGTTAAAAATATAATACAAAATAAAAAGGGAAAAAACCAGTCCCTACCCTCAGGAGTTTACATCCTCATGGGGAAAGCTAAAAAGGAAGGAGAGTGGGTACAAACGTGAAAGCCCAGAGAATCAGGAGCAGAGCCAGGAGAAAAGTGAGCAGAACCGGCCTGAATTGAGGTTTGGGGCAGGGACTCACCAACTGGAAGAGACTTCAGAGTAGCACTGTCTCCAAAGGGACAAGGCTGCTGGAGAGCATTTGATTAAGGGGGAAAGTTGCTAGAGGAAACAGGGTGGGAATGGACCAAGAACACAAGTAGATGGCTTGGCCTTGGCAAGGAGAAAAACCACCTTTTTGTCAGTCAAACAAAGCAGTAAAGAATGTGGATGAGTGGACATGAATTGTAGGACTCAAGAGAATAGGGTGCTCATGGCCTCAATTTCCTCCTAAAGTATGAGGTGAGTTCTTGTGTTGAAAGGGAGGGAGGAGGAATGGAAGAAGAAAGGAAGGAAGGAAGGAAGGAAGGGAAGGAGGAAAGAGGGAAAGTGTAGATCACTGACATCCACCTCAAAAAGAAATGGACCAATAAATGATATTTTAAGGATCCCTGCTGACCAAATAATGACTTAGAAAACTATATATTGACATTATCTATGTTCTATTTTATTTTTATTTCTTCAGCATTTCCCAATTAAATTTTAATCTGGTTCTGGCTGCAGATGGGAATGTTTCCCAAAAATATACCTCAGGCTCCATGTATGTAGCTGGTTTGAAGAGATGTTTAACATCATTGGGAAGTGTAACAATAGGGAATTACAGGAGAGTAAAAGAATGTGGTGATGATAGCCTGGTTGAGATTAGGTAACATATTTGTAGGGGACCTGGTCAGCACGGTGGTGCCTTTCTTTTTGTAACTTTTTTGTAACTCCTTTCAGAAGCCTTCAGCAAAATGCAAGAAGAAGGGAAGAAGTCACAATCCAAAACTGGAATTTGGAAATGAATGAGTGGCGGTAGGACTGAGGGGCAAGGAATTCAAGGGTAGAAGATAACATAACCAGTTGAGAGGGTTAATGATGACATCAATATTCCAGAGGTCAGAAAGTGATCCCAGAGCAGGGGTGATGAGCTGGGAAAGCAGAGAGGCGGATGATTGAGCATTGTGGTGAGAATGAAGAGCGTATTCAGGAGGGGTGAGGTACAGGAAGGGATGCAAGGACCAGGAGACTATGGTCAGAGGGAGGGATTTCAGAGTTCTGGCTCATGGTGATTGAACACATGGTTGATAATGAGATCGAGTCATCCCTGCATTTAGCCGAGATGGAGTGAAGGTATAAGTCATGGAAGCTGAAGAGAATGGGGTGAGCCAGGCTTCCAAGACTGTAAAAAGAGGGAAGGAGTCATGTTTTGTTTCTGTGAATTAAAGAATAACACATATTTTTGACAGAAGAGTAACTTCCCAACCTAAATTTCACAAAGCACTTTGTGCACCTACCTCACTATCCTCTGCCTTGTTTTCTGCTTCTCTGCCGCCATCACTATGGAAACAAAAGGACAAAGGCCTGAGAATTCCTGGGTACTTTTCTTTGCTTCACAGGTTACCATGACCAAAGAATTCATTCCCCAAAGGGCCAACATTTCAGGTTCTTCCCAAAACAAAATTTTTCTCTTATTTAGTCTCCAAAGAGAAAATTGAATGATCCTGGTATTGTACCCTTATCATAGTTATATAGAAGCATAAATCTAGAATTGGGGGGATCTAGTTCTCATTTTATAGATGTGGAAGCTGAGGCCCAGGAAGTTACAAAAAGAGAATTGAAAGTGATCTTTAAAACAGTCTAATCCAATCCCCTAATTTTACATGTAACTTGGCTTTGAGCATGCTCAGTTTTCTTAAACATGAAGCTTGATGCATCCACTACTACATGGGTGGGTTAGCCTTTTTTGATTGCCTTCCTGTGTCTTTAAAATTGGGGAGACCAGGGCAGCTAAGTGTTACAGTGAATAGAGCACTGTCCCTGGAGTCAGGAGGAACAAAGTTCAAATCCAGCCTCAGACACTTAACACTTACTAGCGATGTGACCTTGGGCAAGTCACTTAACCCCAACTGCCCTACCTTCCCCTCTCTGAAAAATAAAATAAAATTGGTGAGACCTAGCTGGTCTTTCTTTGTCTTTCTTCCATCTTTTCAGCTGTGCTCCCACCTGCTTTGTCCAGCATGGAAGCCATGATCTGAACTGGTGACAGGTGGAAGGGACTTGCCCTTCTCTTGCTCTCCCCATGTTAACCCCTAGCTCTGAGAAATGGGTCTAGAAATGTTTGTTTCTGTTCTGTGTTGTTGTCCTCAGCTTTAGGTGCTGGAAGTGATGCTCACGGACCAGGAGGTCCAGCATTGGTGATCTTGGAGCCAGGATTGCAGGCATTGTGATGCATCAGCCAGCCATCTGAGCATGGAAGCCTTAAGAAGCCAGGGTGGCTTGGGATGCAGGGAGGGGTGGAGGTTTGGACTTGGAACAGAGACTGTACTCAAAGAGAACCAAACTAAATTGCCCCAGACACTGAGATAGCGTAGGAGGGGAAGACGAGGATGCCTGGCACAGGGTGGGAATGAGGCTTCTTGTATAAGATGGTGCCTAAGCTGTACCATGAAGGGAACTAGGAATTCTAAAACATGTTGGTAAGGAAGGGGAGCATTCCACGCACAGAGGTGCTAGCAAGACATGCCATGTGATGTGTGGAGAACACTAAATAGGCTGGTGTGAAAGGAAGCAATATACAACCAGTCTGGAAGAATAAAGCAGAGCCAGTTTGGGAAGGGTGTGAGGAATGAGCCTTGAAAATTGTTACACTGGATTTTTTTTAAAGGCTTAGGGAATACTGTAGGTGCGATCAATGAGGTCAACATACTATTTTGGGTTTTCATCTCCCTCTCACTTGAATAAAATAGGTTTCCATGAGCTAGTTGGGAAGCAGGCGGTCACTTCTTCTATGGGAAAATATGATCAATTTACAAACAGACTTTGAGGACTCAACCTATCTACCCATTTGTAAGCTGGGTGTTGCCCGTGGAAATAGTGGTGTTCCTTCCCACGGCAGTGGGAAGCTAGAGTTAACCAAACTTAGCTAAAACAAGATTTAACTAAATTAATCCTTCAGGTCAAGATCATAGCTCTTGAGCTAGATGGGAACTTAATGACTATCTAATCCAACAATTTTCATTTTAGAAATGAGGACGCGTGATATGACTTGTCCAAGGTCACATAATTTGTAAGCAGCAGAGCTGAGATTTGAACCCGCCTCCTTCTCTTTCAAATCTGGTGCTCTTTTCATGACCACACTGGGAGATTTCCCAGGAATCATAAGACCATAGATTTAGAAAAAGGGAAAATGTTATTCTGCTTCCTCATTTCACAGAAGAAACTCAGGCCCAGAGAGACTGGGATTTCAATGCAAGTCCTCTGAATGCTAGGACAGCTCAGTGTTGCAGTGGACCTGAGTTCAAATTTGGCTTCAGATACTTACTAACTGTGTGACCCTAGTCAAGTCCCTCAACTCTATTTGCCTCATTTTCTCATTTGTAAGATGGGGACAGACTGGAGAAGGAATCTTTGCCAGTGTCTTTGCCAAGAAAACCCCGTGGGGTTTTGTCCATGGGGCCATGTAGCACTGGACACCACTGCACGACAACCACCACCTCCAGACGCTATGGGCAGCGGTCTTTTTTTCCCCTCATCTCCTCAGTCATCTTTCTCCATCCCAAGAGCCAAGACGTGTCGTTTACTTTTCAGGTCCTATACGGACCCTGACATGATACTTCATCCTGCTTTTGATATGGCCCCAACTCTCACACCCTCTACAGTCCCTGCATAGATGACGCCACCTTTGTTTTCTTCTGAAAGCTCCATCCTGAGTTCAATGGGAGAACCTAGCTTTTCATTGAAGGTTAAAAACCATGTTGATATAAGCCACTTTCTGTTTCTAATGTATTTTCCAAGATCTTCCCTGAAACTCATAATCAACTCGGTAGATGATGGGGAGAGGAGCCAGAAGAAAACCCGTCTGCTCTGCCTGGGGGAAGCTGCAGCCTCAGCACTTGCTTAGTTCCTCCTTTGTGTCTCTGGAGAGTCCCACCCCCCCATCCCCAAGGCAGGATCCTTGCTTGGGCGCCCCTCCTTTCCCCATGGCCTCTGCTCCTCTGAGCTCTGAAATGAATCTGGCAATGGTTTCCTTTCCCTTTTGCTACTTCCTCTGGAAATCCAGGACAGAGCCCATCTGGTCTGGAAGCTCAGGTTTTCTTGTACTTTAATAGTTTCTTGGTCACCTGTTCCAGTGTTCCAACTGCTATTTTTCCTTCAGGAGATTAAAGACAACATTATTGGTTTCTTAATGGCCAGACTCCCAAGGACTGAGGCTCTAATCCTGGGGGGTCTAATTCAGCCCCTCTTCACCTTAATAAGAGGATTCAGAATGGCTGCATGGTGTAAGGCCTAGCGAGTTACACTGAGAACCAAATGAATTTGCTTGAATTTAGCCCACTTCTTGGCAATGGTGGGCAAGCCAATGAATTGTTCTTAGCCCCAGTGTCCTCATATTTAATATAACCTGCCTCCAAGAGCTATCAGAATCAGTAGAGATCATGTTTGTGGAAGCTTTGTATAAAGCGCTTTATGAGTTGCAATGTTGCCTAGTGAATAGAGTCAGAAAGTCCTTGTTCAGTCACATCAGCTCTTTGTGACCCCATCTGGGGATTTCTCGGCAAAGATCCTAGAATGGTTTACCATTTCCTTCTCCAGTTTATTTCACAGATGAGAACACTGAAGCCAACAGGGGTAGGTGACTTGTCCAGGTAAGTATCCGAGGCAGGGTTTGAACTCAGGACCTCAGGAGTCTTCCTGACTCCAGGCCCAGGGCTCTGTGCCACCTAGCTGCCCTAGAGTCAGAAAGACCCAGGTTTAAATCCTACCTCCACAACATACTAGCTTTGTGACCGTGGTGAATGCTTAACCTCTCAGTGCTGTAGACAATAGAAGTTACTAAAACTGTAGATTGCAAAAATAATGCTAGCTTGCTTTGGTAAAGGGAGTTGTATCATGGGGAATTGTTTATACCGATTAAATCAAAGGTAGTACCCCCACCCCCCAAAGTGTAAATGACTACATAATTGTGATTCATGATCATCCTGAGGCAACCAAACTCCGTTTAAATTGTATGGACATAAGAAGGAGAGAAAATGACCTAAGATCTTGGAGCTCAGCTAAGAGGAATTCTGCTTTCATAATCCAGACATGTCGGGTGAAAGGGTTCCTTATTTGACCGGCTTCAGTAATTGGCCCAGGTTCTCCCCTTCTCCTTATGTATACAGGCATAGCCTCAGACAATATCAAAGAAACACAGCTCCAGCAAAGCTTCCCACTCAGCACCACCTCCGAAGCATGAGTTTTCCTTGGCACAGAAGGGATTCTCTGCTAAGGATGCCCCACTTGTCCTCTCTGGGCCTGGTAGACAGAAAGTAATTCCTGGTTATCCTTGTCAAAGCCCTGGCTAGTACACAGACATGGCTGGGCTCTACAGTGAGCAGAATGGAGGACACCTCCCCCACCTTCTCAACCCAGCTAATTGGTGAACCTGCTGATGAAAATGACTTGTCAGGGATGTTCAAGATGGGCTGTTAAGGAGCTGGTGATGCTTTCCCAGGAGCTCAGCCCAGGTGGATGGAGGCTTGGCGGTGGTTCAGTTGTGTGCCTGCATTCAACAGGGGGAGAAGTGTGGGTGCGGACAGTAAGGAGGGTAACAGGGGATTCAATTTCCTTGGCAGGCTGTCGGCTGAGGTCATGAAACGACTCCCACTACCCCCTCCTTGTGATCAGGCCGCTTGTGTGGTCTCACACTTGTTGAGCTGTGTAAGACAGCCCACCCTGAGCCTAGGGTCTCTGCCAATAAATAATTATTAGGAATCCCAGCTCCAACACTGAAGAGCTGGGTCTTTGTAATTAAAGACTCCATTAACTTCCTGCTGCAAACTTCCAAGGGCTAACAGGACTTAGGCCTGCATTATTCAAAGTAGTGACAGTAGACAGACAATCAGCCTAGACCATCCATTCACACACTCAAGAGTTTATGGTTCTGGGATCAAGCCATACTTAAAAGGCAGGGTGCCAGTGGAAGGGGAAAGGCTCTGTGCTTCTCAAGGGTCCCAGGAAAAGTTGTTCCTATGTCCTCGAGCGTAGTCTGTACCTAAAACTGTGGAACATGGGCATATAACTTAACCCATTTAAATGTCAGTTTTTACAACTATAAAATGGGGATAGTACTTTTCTTACAAGCTTGTTATAAGGAAAAAATGTTAAAATACATAAAATAATAACACTTTAAGTGCTTATAACAGAGCTATTAAAATAACTTTAAATTAACAAAAATAAATTAAAATAATGATGATATATATATATATACATATTTATATATAAACAAAATAAGATGATGAGTAATAATAATTAAGCTGAAAAATGTAGCAGGATATTCATTTATATGTACTAAGAGGCATAATTTATTCTCGCTTCATCCTGTATAGAAGCATTGAACCCCCCGGAGTTTGAATGCACAATGTTTTTCTCAGCCTTAATCTGGAGGAAAATCCCAGGGGTGACTTGGGGAGGGGAGAAAAGGCCTCTGGGAGCTGGGACTAAGAAGTACATACTTAACTGCCAAGGAGAGCTTGCCAAGTTAAACCATAAATTACTGAGCTTTCTCTAGAAAGAGTCATTTGTAGACAAGTTTGTGGAGATAATGATATTTCTACAGTCTCATCATCATCATCATCATCAGAGCTAACATTTATGTAATGTTTACTACGTGCCAGGCACTGTGCAAAGCACTTTCATTTGATCATCACAACTACCCTGGGAGGTAGGTGCTATCATTATACCCATTTTATAGATGAAGAAACTGAGGCAAGCAGGGGTTAAGTGACTTGCCCAAGGTCATACAGTCAGTGAGTATCTAAGACCAGATTTAAACATAGGTCTTCCTGAATCTAGGCCTGGCACTCTATCCACTCAGTTAAAGGGCAGGGGTCTAGGTTGGCAATAGCTAGAAGAAGGGATGAAGAGGGGAGTCAGGAAAGAGCTGGGTCCAAATCCAAGTTTTATGATCTCGGGTAACAGTTCATTTTAGCTCTCTGAGCCTCAGGTTTTCCAGCTGTAAAAATGAGGATAATAATGATGATGGACCTAGTTCATAGGGTCATTGTGAGGCAAGTTCTCATAACCAAACAATGTGAAAGTGTCACAGGATACAGAAGTGTCAAATAATGGTGAAGAAAATTGGTTTTGTTTTTGTTTGGTAGCAGCTGGTTTTATGGTTAGCTGGTCTTGACTTTATCTAGGTCTGATTATGCTAAGTCTGATTCTCATACCGTGCAGGTGGTCCTTGACTGCAGAGAAGCAATCTGGTGGAAAGATCACTAGACTCTCTTGTTTTAACATTATGCTATTTTAAAAAATTAATTCATTTTATTTTTAATTTATGAAATAATACAAACATGATGTTATGCAACATGCATACCTTTTTACTTTCTGTGGCACCGTACTCTCATGATTCTCTTCCTATGTATCTGACCACTTCTTTTGGGTCACTTTTGCTCATTCCTCTTCCTTCCCTTTCCCTTAAAGTTTGGGTTTTCCTAAAGGTTCCCGTTCTGTGCCTTCTTTTTTTCCTACCCCCAAACTTCCCCTTGGTGATCTGTTCCCCTCTAATGGCTTAATTTGTTCCTGCTGTGCCAACAACCTCCCAAATATGTACTTTCATGCTCAACTTCTCAGCATGCTAGTCTCATATTTACAACTGCCTACCAGATAACTCCATGTGAATACCCATTCTAATCTAATAAGCATTTATTAAGTGCCTTCTATATGTAAAGCACTGTCCTGGTTACTGGGGATACAAATGCAGAATGTTAATCACTCTCCCCCAGAGGCTTACCTTCTACTGGATGTATATAACTTATAAGCAGATAAGTATACACATGATTATTTGATGAGGGTGAAGATATCAACTAGGAGGGTCACGAAAGGCTTCTTAACAGAAGTGAGTGAAGAAAGGGATGGATACAAGAGATGTTATCAAAATGATGAGGTTTGGTGACTGATTGAGGTTGGGATGGGAGTGGAAGAGTCGGAGACAACTCAGAGTTTGCTCGAGTGAGTTACTAGAAAAGTGGGAGGCTACTTAGCAGAAACAGAGAAGTCTGAAGGAGTGAAGTGCTTGGGGAAAAGGATAATAAGCTCTGTATTGAACACATTGTGTAAGATACCTACGGGATATCCAGGCTGATAAGTCTAATAGGCAGTTAGTTGGTAAATGCAGAAGTTGGTCTCAGAAGAGACCAACCAGTTGAATACATGGTAACTGATGAGATCACTGAGAGAAAGTGTAGAGAGGAGAAGGGTGCCCAGGACAGAGTCGTGTGTGTGTGTGTGTGTGTATGTGTGTGTGTGTGTGTGTGTGTATAACACATGGATGATGTCCTAGTAGAGACCAAGGAGGAGCAGACAGATAAGGGGAAAGAGACCTTTAGAGGAGCGAGATCACAAAAACCCCAGCGGGAGACGGTATCTAGAAGGAAGGATGGAATCTCTAGTATCAAATAATGAAGGACAAAGACAGAAGAGACCCTGGGAACTGACAGTTAGGAGATCATTGGTCACATTTTCAGTTGTGTGATAAGGTCAGAGACTAGATTGCCAAAGGTCAAGAAGTGAATGAGAGTTGTAGTTTGTCTGGGAAAGGGAGAAGAAATAAAGTATGATAGCTTAAGGGGACAGTACTTGTTTATAGGCAGCAGGGAAGGGACTTGTAGACATGGAGTGCTGAAGATTATGGAGAAAAAGGGGATGATTGTGGAAGCAATCCTGCTGGAGAAATGGGAGGGGAAAGTATCAAGTACTTGGAAAGGAGCTGCCCTTGGTAAGAAGTGCCACTCATGACTGGGGACTTGAGCAAAGCATGAGAAGATCCAGGCATGATGTCCAAGAGTTTTGAGATATAGATTAGAGAAAAAGAGGGAGCTTAGTGATCGGTTCCTACTTTCTCAGGGAAGTCTGAGGTGGGGCACTCTACTGGGAGAGAGGAAGGTGTGGGATATGGAAAGCTCTTGGAGAGATGAAAAGATTGAGAGCAGAAGTCTGGGGGGTAAAATAGAGAATCCCCAAGGGAAGGGAGAAAGGCTCACCTACTCCAGGGAGGACCCAGTTGTGAGAAGGTAACAGTCTCTTTTGGGTGAATCTAGTCAGCGTGGTATGTGACTTCTTTCATCAGTGTTCAGCTGCATGTAAGGGCACAGGAAGGAAACAGTGGGTGGAATCCAGGTTTGAAGTTTAGCATGAGTGGCAATAGGTAAGGGATTTGAGTACAGTATGGAGGACAGTGACTTAATTAGTACAAAGAAACTGGTTAACGATGGAGTCAAGACTGAGATGAGGTAGCTAGAGAGCTCAGTGGATATAGCACAGGGCCTGGAGGGAGGAAGACTCATCTTCCTGACTTCAAATCTGGCCTCAGACACTTACTAGCTGTGTGACCCTGGGCAACTCACTTAACCCTTGTTTGCCTCAGTTTCCTCATCTGTCAAATAAGTTGGAGAAGGGAATGGCAAATTAGACCAGGATCTCTGCCAAGAAAACCCCAAATGGGATCACAAAGAGTCAGACATGACTGGAAATGACTGACCAACAACCACAAAAAGAGCCAGGTACTGAATTCCTTGAGAAAAGGGAGAACTGGTTGGAGGTTGGTAGATCCCAGTCACCAGGATGGGAAGGGGCTACACGGTTGGGTAGCAGGGGAGGGGCTGGAAGTAGCAGTGAAGAGCAAGGGATCTGCCAAACCCTCCTTCGATCTAACCTATTCTGGGGCCTCAGAAATGGGTCATCTAGCACCTGAAGATGACCAGGTGCTGCGTCTTTTGGGGAGTGGTGTGCTGGTAAATGTGTAACACCTGGCTCTCCCCAAAAGCCGGTGTATCCAGGTCACACTTATAAGTTTAATCTGTATTATTGTTTTCTCCATCACTTTAAGTCTAGACAATTAACACAACAACGAATCAAGCCCTGATTTGTAGCAACTGTCAAACTCCAAGTTGTAAATGCTCAGACTGACAATTCAACAATTGGCTCATTGGAGCCAATGAGTACATAAGATGGAAGGAAGGCAGTAGGAGAGGCTTTAGTATAAAAGGAAGTTTGTCAACAACAGAACGAAATTTCCAGAGGAAACAATGGAAGGGAAGGGCAGAGATGACGCTGGACGTGGGAGGGGTCTAGCTGAGGGCAGAAGGAAATGAGAAAACAAGGGGTTTTCCCCTCCCCTAATGCATCCTCCATATGCTGTTAAAGTAATCATGTCACTTTGCCCTGCAAGTCTTTGCCAACCAAATAAAGTCTAAATTCTGGACACTAGCACTGAAGGACGACCGTGGTCGGAGGTCAGCCTACCCTCGGAGTTGCTACAAGGACCCTCGCTGTCTATCTTGCTTCAGCGACTCCCCACACTCGCTCTGTTTCCAAGCCCTAAGTTAGGAGCACCCGGCCTTTCCACCTTCCCCAGCTCTTTGGCTGAATCCTCCATTTGTGTTGTCAGAAAAACGGACCCCTTCAGAATGGGGATTTGCTTTTTGATTTGCATTCTTACTGTTTAGCACAGAGCTTTGCATGTGGTGAGCCCTTAGAAGCAGCTTTTTCCATTCCCTCAGTCATTCATTCACATGCTGGGCCATGGCCAATGGCGTTGACTTATTTCTTGCCACTGGACTCCCAATGACTTTGGAGGAGAGAGTGGGGCTGGTGACTTTGCAGAGCCCTGCCTAACTGAAATCCAGTTCACTTGTAAGTCAAGGCATCACCCCCCTGATTTCATTGGTCCTCTTTGGGAAAAAAAGGATGAACAACCACATTCATTCACATAGTCACAGTTCTGATCTGACTAGCATGTTCTCCATCCCCCACTACGGGAAGGAATCGCCCTCTTCCCTCATATCCGTTTATGGAGGTCTCTCTCCTCCTCCAGTGAAGCCTTCTCTGACGCTCCCCAGTCCCAGCTGAGAGTTTCATAAGATCATAACCTTAGTTACTGAAAGAATCCCAGAAGTCGTCTGCTCTGGAGATACCAAACACAGCCCAGTGACTATGCTGGAGGTGGCAACACTCCCAAGTTGGTCCTTAACCAGACTAAATGTCATTGGGAAATATTTATCAAAATAAACAGAAATACACAGAACATAGATAATGTTAATACGTGGTTTTATGAGTGAATATGTGGCTCGCATTGTGTGTGTTTTAGCAGCCCACATTTCTATCTGAGTTTGGAACCACTGGTTCTGTCCAACTCCTTCATTTTACAAATGAGGAAACTGGGACCCAGGGAACCTGACCCAGACAGTGTTAGAGGTGGGGTTTGGACCCGGAGCCCCTGAGTCCAATGCTCTTTATTCTATAAAAATAATCTCTATTTTCTCACAATATTTCCTTTTCTCTTGCATTACAATTATTTGTGTACCTGCCCTTACTAGTATAGAGAAACTGGTTAACAGTGGAGTCAAGATGGAGAGGAGGCAGCTGGATGTCTCAGTGGATAAAGCACTGGGCCTGCAAGGAGGAAGACTCATCTTCCTGAGTTCGACTCTGCCCTCACACACCAACTAGTTGTGTCACCCTGGGCAAGTCATTTAACCCTGTTTGCCTCAGTTTCCTCATATGTCAAGTGAGCTTTTGAGTTCCCTGAGAATAGACTCTGTTGTTGTCCAATTGTGTCCGACTCTTTATGACCCCATTTGGGGTTTTCTTGGTAAAGATACTGGAATGGTTTCACATCTCCTTATCCAGCTCATTTTACAGATGCATTCCCTGTACTAGCTAGTACAATGCCCAATGCATAATAAGTGCTTAAATTGAATGGGAATTAATCTAACCACACAGTCATAGCTTCAACCACCTACCAAAACAGCACTGGAAAACAAGCACATAATAAAGAAAAGAATAAAGAGTTTTATACAATTTACTTGGATGACTTTGGTTTTCTTTCTTCCCCCCCCCCCCCCATTTTCTTGACCTGAGAGGCTCCATGCTATAATCTGTTTTCTGTTCAGGCTCTTTCCAGAGCATCCAGGCGGGTCCCAGTTAATTACAGCCCCTGGGGGACCCCAGGCCCCCAAATGAGCATGTAGTCCTGTGTAGGAGGGCTGTCCCAGGGAGGCCAGAGTCCCTGATTTAAGGGAGGGGGAGGGAAATCATTACCCAGATGTGTTCCACATCTGTGTGCACTGGGGGAGGCTTAAGTTTACCCTTACTTATCTGCCTCCAGGAGCCAAATGGTCCAGTCTCAATGGACCAAGATTCATTTCCATAACAATCCCTCACTGTGGAATGAATCATCCTGGTGAGTTTGAAAACCAGAGCCTGTTTTCCAGGCTTCTCCCCATGGTGGTGGGGGGGTGGGAGGGAAGGGCCTTGGCTCTTTTTTCCAGCTGTTAAAATACGCTGTCAGTATAGGGCCAATTATGATGTATTCTGTGAATGTTATTCTGTAAAGAACCGAGGAAAACACCACCCTTAAAAGATCATCCAGCTGGAAGAAGGAGTCGATTCTCCTTTGTCCAGAGGCTGAGTTTCTTGCCTGGGAACTCTTGAGTTTGTCCTCTTGTTTTTCAGTCGGCCTGAGTCTCTAGCGAGCTCAACTGAATTTCTAGGGCTTCAAGTACAACTTTACCAAAGCCCTGGCTTTCAGATTTAGCCACATTCTCCCCTACCCTGCCCCTAGGTTTATGTTAGAAGGAACTTTCCACTCCATTTGGGAATTGGTGGCTTCCCCAGCACTGAAGAGCAATAAGTCTGTGTTATTCATTTATTCCTTTCACAAGCACCTACCAGGGATCAGGTGCTGGGGTGGGCACTGGAGGCTTTGGTTTTTTAATAATCAATTCCTACTCTTCAGGGAGCCTATGTTCTTCTGGATGACGGCTCCTTTTCTCAAATCCATCAACCCTGAGAAATTGTTATTAATCTTTGGGTGATAACCAGAGAGACTTACTAATGTGCCCACAAGAAGCAGGACTAGTTTGAGAAATATAGATGGGTCTTATTTAGAAGCTGGTAGTACAGTATTTGGGGGTGGGGTGGTTTTGTTTTTTTTGCAATGAAAAGTCTAGCTTCTGGGAACTGAAAAGATTCCTATGAACTGGTTCCTAGATTATTTCTTCATGGAAAAGGAAGGATAGGGGTGGCTAGGTAGTGTAGTGAATAGAGCACCAGCCCTAGAGTCAGGAGGACCTGAGTTCAAATGTGGCCTCAGACACTCAACACAAAACTAGCCATGTGACCTTGGGCAAGTCACTTAACCCCAACAGCCCTATCTTCTCCCTGGTTCTGGGAGCCTGGAGAGGGAGATGCCACCAGAACCACTGCGGAGCAGCGGGGGAGCCCTGGAGGTTGCCCCTCGGGTCCAGTCACCCCCTGTCCCCTCTCCTCCTTCCTCAGTCCCAGGAGCCATGGGCAGCTTGAGGCAGCACTTCCAGAGGTTCCTGGAGCAGAAAAGCATTGTCACCAATGTCCTGCGGAAGCTGGAGGAGGTGTCTGGTGTCATTGGCTACAGGTTCCATTGCTTTCCTGGCCCTCTATCTCATCTCTGGCTATGGGGCCTCTCTTCATTGCAATCTCATCAGATTCATCTGCCCAGCATCTGCCTCCATCAAGGCCACTGAAAGCCCCAACAAATATGATGGCCCCATCTGGCTCATCGGCTGGGTGGTAAATAGCATACTCGGCCTGGCCAAGTTCTTCCCTGACATCCTCCTTTTCTGGTTCCCCTTCTGCTCTTCCTTCTTGCTATGGGGAATGCGTCCAGCGGCCTGCAATGGCTCCCAGATCCTGAACCATAGCCTGATCCACCCCATCGTCCTGAGGCACCTGGCTTCCACAGACAGCCTGGTGACTGATCTGAGCAGACCAATCTGACCCAGGGAGCAACCGAGGCAGGCATGATTCACCCCCAGAAGAGTAAGTGAAGAGATGCCTCCTGAACCAGAGGCTTCAAATGACTCAACACTTCCTCCCAGCCCCCTCAGCATCGAGGGACCCTGGCCCCGGATCCTGGCATGTGTCTAAGCAGCTGACCCCTCCCAGCTGTACGGCTTCACCCTACCTCCACCTCTCGGGCTTTAGGGCATTAGAGAAGACTCCCCATTCTGGGAGGTGGCATGGGCATGGGGGGACCTCTGCCCATTTTGGATCTGCCAGCACCTGCTAAGGGGCCCTGCTGGGGCTCAGACTCTTTGTTCTTAAGTATACCATTAACCGTCTGCCTCTGGCCCCTACCACCGGCCTCCCACAGGTGTCCTGTGCCATTCCAGCTGCCCATGTGTTTAAAAAAAAAAGTCCTACACGGGCCAAACATTCTTGACCTAAAAAAAAAAAGGAAAAAAGAGAGAAAAGGACAAGAAACTTTTGTCTTCTATTTTCCAGCCTCATCACCCATTACTAATGATATATGTGTGTGCATATACAGTCATTTAAGGTTTGCAAAATGTTTTACAAATAGTTCTTTATTTTACCCCTCACAACTGTTATCAATACCCCCATTTTGCAGTTGAGGAGACAAGCAGAGGGCAAGTGACTTGCCTAGGGTCACACTGCTAATAAATGCCTGAGGCTGGATTTGATTCCTGAGTCCCAGTCTGGTCCAAAGCTCTAGCCCCTGGGCCACTGGATGCCTCCTCTTAGTTCCAGCCAAACCAGATCATAGGATAACCACGGCTATAAAGGACCTTATAGTCCAACTCTCTCAGTTTGCAGATGCTGAGAAGAGGCCCAAGGAGTTTAAGTGACTTGTCCAGCCTAAGTCGCACAGAGGAGAGCTATGATCCAGTCTGTTCTCTGCCCCCTTAGGCCGCTTTGGTCTCACAGAGAAGAGGGAAGGATTGTGAATCAGGGCTGAATTCCAGCCCCAGCCTTTCTACAGACTGGCCCTCTGACCTTGGGCAAGTCTTCTCCCTTTTCCAGCCTCAGTTTATTTCCTTATCTGAAAGATGAAGTGGGTCAGTGTAGGTCACAGGCCGGCCCAAATGTGTCCTTGAAGAATGTTATTTTGCTTGTTAAGGCAAACATTCATTGAATACTCGGTCATCAAGAAAATTGTTTTATTTATCCAATTAAAGAAAGTAAAACTTGACTCAACTTTAAAAGAAAAACTTACCACTGACTTTTACTTTGAAAATGGCTAACTTTGTGTTTAAGTTCCAATATTTCCGTTTATGACGTGTTTGTGTTTCTTTTCTCTGTTCTGTATTTGTGTTCTGGCACTTGAGTCTAAAATAAAATTTTGAAAAAAATAGAGAAAAGAAAATGGCTAGTGATCGGACCTGAGATTTAACTGGTTAAGGAGACTCTGGGAGACAGGGATCCTCTGCCAAGCAGTTCTGCACCCAGCCTTGTCCAGAAACCTGGCCAAAGAGCACCAGGAGGCTGTCTTGCTCAGTGGGTCACATGGGCAGGAGCTCTCAGGAGTGAGACTTGAATTCAGGTCTTCCTGGCTTTGAGAGTTAGTGCTTTGTCCACTATACCACACAGCCTCGTTACTAAAGACCTGGAAAATTAGATGCAAAATAGCCAATACTTTTGGAAGCAATTTTTTGTGCCTATGCATCCATGGTACACTTATGATCACAAGTCTTAAAAGTGGCAGGGACCGGGGGTGGAGCCAAGATGGCGGTGTAGAAGCAGCAAAGGACCACAGCTCCCACACAAACACGCTAAAAAACTCATAAAATGGGACTCTAAACAGATTTTCAAGCTCCAAAACTCTCCACAAGACAGAAAATACATCTGTTGCTA
>CM053594.1:360135742-360163226 GCA_028646575.1 Pseudocheirus occidentalis | reverse complement strand
TTAGGGAAGGAATGACATAAACTCTAAACTGAGTATCTTGCCACACAAGAAAGTAGGGGGTATGGGGATGAGAGGGGGGGTGATGGAGGGAAGGGCAGGGTGGGGGTAAGGTTGCTGGAAGCACACACCTCAATAAAGGGACAGGGACAAGGTAGAGAACAAAACAAGGGGGTGGGGGGTGCAGGATAGGAAGTAGAGACATAAAATCAGCCTCTCACAATATGATCACCATGGAGATGTCCTGTGTAATTACACATGTACAGCCTGTATTGAATTGCTGCTCCTTCCAGTGGGAGTGGCTGACAAAGGAGGAATTGCAAGAATCTATAAATGAAAGCTATACAATCAAATGCAACTGGGAAATAAGACATACAGGGATGGCGGTAGGGAAACCCTCCCTGCCCTACTAGAAAGTTAGAGGGGTGTTGGAGGAGGACATAAAAGGGAACAGATTGTGGGAGGGACTTTATGGTGGGATCACTGTTTTGGGCTTGGGGTAGGGGAAAGAAGGGGAGAAAATTTTTAACTCAAAACTGGAAATGAATGATGTAATCAAGAGAATAAATTAAAATTAAATAAATAAGAAACAATTTAAAAAATTAAAAAAAAATTACATATTTAGTGCCATACCAATCAATCTACCAAAGAAGTATTTTATAGAGAAAGAAAAAAAATAGTAACAAAATGCATTTGGAAAAGCAAAAGGTCCAGAATAACAAGAGATTTAATGAAATGAAATGCTAGGGAAGGTGGCCTACCTATAACAAATTTTAAACTGTATTATAAAATAGCAGTCATCAAAGCTACTTGGTACTGGCTAAGGAACAGAGCAAGGGATCAATGGAATGAATTAGGTACATGAGACACAGCAGCCAATGGTTATAGTAATCTACTGTTTGATAAACTCAAAGACCCTAGTTTTTGGAATAAGAACCCACTATTTGACAAAAAACCCACTATTTGGCAGAAGCTGAGCTTAGATGAATATCTTGCACCATATACCAGCATCAAGTACAAATGGGTGCATTGTCTAGGTATAAAGGCTGATACTGTAAGCAATCTGGGAGAGCAAGGAATTACCTGTCAGATTTACGGAGCAGGGAAGATTTTATAACCTAACAAAAGTTAGAGAGTATTATGAAATGCAAAATGCATAGTGTGGAATACATCAAATTGAAAATTTTCTGTACAAATAAAGCCACTGTAACCAAGATTAAGAGTGAAGTGGAAAACTAGGAAAGAATTGTTACAACCAATATCTCTGATAAAGGCCTAATTTCTAAAATACACAGAGAATTGGGTCAAATCTATAAGAATACAAGTAAGTCATCCCCCAACTGATAAACTGATAAATGGTCAAAGGATATGAACAGGCAGTTTTTAGAGGAAGAAATCAAACCTATCTATAAGCATATGGAAAAATACTCTAAATCACTATTGATTATAGAAATGCAAATTAAAACAACTCTGTGGCACAACATCTCACTGGTCAGATTGGTTAAGATGACAAAATAAAAAAATGATAAATGCTGGAGAGGATATGGAAAAATTGGAACACTAATGTATTGTTGGTGGAGTTGTGAACTGATTCAACCATTCTGAAGAGCAATTTGGAACTATGCCCAAATGGCTGTAAATAAGTGCATCCCCTTTGACCCAGCAATATCACTTCTAGGGTTGTATCCCAAAGAGATCACAGAATTGCAAAAGCACCCACATGTGCAAAAATATATTATAGAAGCTCTTTTTGTGGTGGCAAAGAATTGGAAAACAAGGGGATTGCCCCATCAATTGGCGAATGGCTACACAAGTTGTGGTATGTGAATGTAATGAAATATTATTGCGCTATAAGAAATGAGGAGCAGACAGACTTCATAATAACCTGGAGAGACTTATATAAACTGATGCTGGCAGAACCAGGAAAACATTGTATACAGTTAGAGATACAATGTATCTGTGATGACTGACTGATAGACTGGGCTCCTCTTGGCAATGCAAGGTTATAAGACAACTCCAAAAGACTCAGGATGGAGAGGGCTGTCCTCATCCAGAGAAAGAGCTACCGAGTCTGAATGCATAATGAAGTTTCAAACTACCTGCTCTGCCTCTTTTTTTTTGTTTCCTTTTTCTCATTGTTCACTCCATTATGGGTTATAATCCTTCTTTACAACCTGATATGTTTAATGTGAAGATATCTATAGATCCTATATTTGATTGCATGCAGCCAAGGTGGGGGAGGGTGGAGGAAATTTGAAACTTAAGGAATTATGAAACTGAATATTTTAAACCAAAAGTAAATAAATAATAAAAAATGAAGAATGTTTCATTTGCTCCAAAAATAATATGCTCTAGACTTCTGAACATAGGGAATAAAATATGCATTGGAATAAATAAAGCAGATCACTTTCAAAAATACTTTGCTTCAGTAATGAACAACAAAGTCCACAGAGCCAGAAAAGAGGTCTTCAAATATAAAGGGAATGAAATTTGAATAACAAAAAAATATTCTATAGCCATAAGGAAGTACAGATGTGAGTGGAATGGAATTATATATTCTGAAACCAAAACAAAAAAATTTCTTCAATATGCAACCCAAATCAACTTATCTTACAACCTTGAGCATAATCATCAGTAAAAAAAAAAGCAAAACAAAATGAAGAGGTTTTAGACCCAGGGTGGCCCAACCATTTGTGAGAGTAGATCACCAATAGCTGTGGCGGTTTCCAGAATTATCAACCCATAAATGCTAAAGACAAAGTGAAAAGTCAGTAGAACTTGGCTGAATTTAGGGGGACAGAGGAGCAGGTCTGGCTTTCTGCTCCCAGAGTCAGAAGCAGCAGAAGCCATGGCCATGCAGCTGCCTTGAAATGGCTACTTCAGAGCTTGCCTGTTCTGCAGATTTCAGGGGGGCCAAGTGATCATTCAGAGGCTAAGTGCCCTTGCCTTCACTTGCCTGGATCTGGACTGTGGTCTTGGGTGGTGGTCCTGAGGTCTGTGACCAGTGAGCCAAAGCTGGTGGGGGCTGTAGAGACAGCAGCTTCTTAATAGCTCCGGGAGCTGTGAAAACCCCAGCAATTTAGGACAAAGCTCTCCCCTAGGGAAGCAGAGTTCTACTGGGGCAAAGAGCTCAAAAGTCAAGTTAATTGACTGGCAACATGAGCAGGCAAAGGAAGCAAAGCAAGCATAGCAATCCAACTTTAGATTCCTTTTTTGGGGACAAAAAGGATCAAAGCACAGAACAGGAGGAAGACTGTAACACACAGTTAGAACTCCTGAAGGAAAAACTCCCAAGAGAAATATAAGCTGCTTACAAGCCATAAAGGAGCTTAAGAAGGATGTTGAAAACCAAATAAGAGAAGTGGAGGAAAAATTGGGAAGAGAAATGAGAATGATGCAAGAAAGTCATGAAAAAAGAGTCAACAACCTGATTGAAGAAAATAACACCTTGAAAATGGCAAAAGAGGCCCAAAAATCCAATGAGGAAAAGAATGCCTTAAAAAGACAAATTTGCCAGATGGAAAAAGAATCTTAAAAGCTCTCTGAAGAGAATAATTCCTTAAGAATTAGATTGGAGCAAATGGAAGCTAATGACTTTATGAGAAATCAAGTTACTATTAAACAGATCCAAACAAATGAAAAAAATAGAAGGCAATGTGAAATAACTCATTAAAAAAATCACTGACCTGAAATCCAGGAGAGACAATATAAAAATTATTAGACTACCTGAAAGTATTGGATTTATTGGACTACATGATCAAAAAAAGGTCCTAGAAATCACCCTTCAAGAAATTCTCAAGGAAAATTGCCCTGATATTTTAGAACCAGAGGGCAAAATAGAAATTGAAAGAATTCACCAATCATCTCTTGAAAAAGATCCAAGAAAGAAATCTCGTAGGAATGTTGTAGCCAGGTTCCAGTGCCCCCAGATCAAGGAGAAAATATTACAAAGCTACCAAGAAGAAACAATTTGAATACTGTGCAAACACAATCAGGGTAACACAGGATCTAGGAGCTTCTACATTGAGGGACTGAAGGGCCTGGTATATATGATATTCCAAAGATCAAAGGAGCTAAGGTTAAAACCAAGAATCATCTACCCAATAAAACTGAGCCTAAGTTTCAGTGGAAAATATGATCATTCAATAAGGCGGAGGACTTTCAAAATATTTCTTGATAAAAAAAACATAGCTGAATAAAAAGTTTTACATTCAAATACAAGAAGCATGAGAAGGTAAATATGGAAAAGAAATCATAAGAAACTTATCAAAGTTGAACTATTTATGTGCCAACATGGAAAAATGATAATAGTAACTTATGAAACTTTCCTCAGTATGAGGATAGGTGAAGGAAATAGAAATGTTTTATATACACACACACACACACATACACACACATATGTATACATACACATATGTCTATATAGGAGGATATATGCATATGAATGAATATATATGTATGTGTATATATGTATACATAGACAGAGGGGGCACAGAATCAATTGAATAGGAAGGAATGATACTTTAAAAAGTGAAATTGAGAGGTGGGTGAGGATTAGAATGAGAGGAGACAGGGAGAGACAGAATGGGGTTATCTCATTTAGAAGAGGCAAGGGATAACTGTTACAATGGAGGGGAAGAACAGGAAGGCTAAAGGGAATGGGTCAACTTTACTCTCATTGAATTTGGCTTAGGGAGGGAATGACATCTACTGTAAAATGAGTATCTTGCAAACACAGGAGAGTAGGGGGGATGGGGATGAGAGGTGGGATGACAGAGGGGAGGGCAAGTTGGGGGGAGGGTTGTTAGTGATGGGGTGCTGGGGTGCCTTTGTAACATCTGGGATGCTCTTGTCTGTAACTTCAGTTTGTAAAATCTCACTTGTGTTTAGGTACCTATATATGTAACATTAGTTGTAATAAGCCTGTGCAATTAAGTTGTAAAATCACACTTTCCCCCAGCCATAAAGGCTTTAAACTCTGCTTCTCCCCTTGCCCCTAGCCCAAAAGTCTTTTCCCTGAGCCAGCAGTTTGCCTAGATACAGTACCTATGAATCCTTCAAAAGCGTTCTATAAACAAATCCTCAGAGAAATGTATACCTCCTTTGTTTTAAGTGGGACAGCTGCACCCGAAATCCTTGAACAACATTATCAGAAGAGATAACTCCCTCCCAATATGGTACCTCCTAGATCCCTAATCAGTCTAGCTTCCAGATTTGGCACCTCCTGAAACAATGAAGCCTATCCTCCCAACAGCCAAATTGTCAAAGAGTTGACTGGACATATATCATTCAGCCTTGACCAAGAATAACCTAGTGATGTCACAAGGCAAAAACCACACCTTCTGGTTGCCCCACCTAGAGGGATGCCCCAGTGAATTATGGGCAAAATGCTGATATAAAAAGTGCATGTCCTTTTAAGCACTGAACACTCCTAAACTCCTCCCTAAGTCCATGCTTACCCACCTAGTTAGCATAATTAACCTTTGACTGACAGTTTTATCACTAGTGTCTCTAGCCCCTGCACTTTGCAGGTTCCCTTAACCTTCTCCTGCCCACATGCTAAGGAGGGAACAACACACACATTTAATCGGGCACCCCACCCCACAGGAAAATAGAGGGGAAGGGTACAAAAGGGGTAGATGGTAGAAGGGAGGGCAGACTGGGGAAGGGATAATGCCCACTGAACTGGGGTGGGGGGCAGGGGAGAGACGGGGATAAAATTTGGAACTCAAAATCTTTGTTTTTGGAAGCATTTTTTTTCCTTTATTATTTTTTCATTTTTAAAAATTTCTTTTATTTTTTATAATCTCTTTTAAAATTTATTTTTAGTTCTCAACATTCATTTGCACAAAATTTTGAGTTACAAATTTTCTCTCCTCATCTTTCCCCTACACCCACCCCATAATAGCAAGCCCATCAAGTACCGTTTCCCCCAATCTGTTCTCCCCAATATCTTCCCCCTTCACCCCCCCTAACTTTCTAGTAGGGCAAGATGGGTTTGTATACCATAGTACCTGTATATCTTATTTCCCAGTTGCATATAACAGATACAACACATTTTAAAGCATTTGTTCTTAAAACTTTGAATTCCAGATTTTTTTTTCCTCTTCTTCCCTCCTCACCCATCTCCACTGGGAAGATAAGCAATTCAATGCAGATTGTACATGTGTAGATACCCAAATCATTTCCATAGTCATTATATCATGAAAGACTAACTATATTTCCCTCCATCCTATTCCACCCCCCACTTAACCTATTTTCTCCTTTGACCCTCTTCCTTTTAAAAAATGTTTGCTTCTAATTACCCTTTCCCCCAATCTGCCCTCCCTCACGCTCCCTACCCCCCTCAAATCCTGGCAGGGCAAGATACCCCATTGAGTCTGCACTCCATTCACTCCTCAGGCCCAATTCAATGAGAGTCCACTTGTCCCATTCCCTTTCACCTTCCTGCTCTTCCCCTGCATTGCAACAGTTTTCTCTTGCCTCTTTTATATGAGATAATTTACCCTAATCTATCATTCCCTTTCTTCTCCCAATAAATTCCTCTCACCTATTAATTTTATTTTTTAGATATCATTCCTTCATATTCAGCTCATCCTGTGACCTTTCTATGTATACATGAACATATGAATACCCACACTCACATTATATATGTGTGTGTATGTGTGTGTGTGTGTATAGTCCCTTCAACTATCCTCATACTGAGAAAAGTCTCATGAGTTACAATGATCATTTTTCCATATAGGAATGTAAATAGTTGAACTTTAATAAATTCCTTATGATTTCGTTTTCCTGTTTAACATCTCATGCTTCTCTTGCTTCTTGTATTTGAAAGTCAAATTATCTGTTCAGCTCATTTTTTTTATCAAGAATGCTTGAAAGTCTTCTATTTCATTGAATGACCATATGTTTCCCTGTAGCATTATACTCAGTTTTTCTGGGTAGGTGATTCTTGGTTTTAGTCCTAGCTCCTTTGATCTCTGGAATATCATGTTCCAAGTCCTTACATCCCTTAATGTAGAAGATGCTAGGTGTTGTGTTATCCTGATTGTGTTTCCACAATACTCAAATTATTTCTTCCTGACTGCTTGCAGTATTTTGTCCTTGACCTGGGAACTCTGGAATCTGGCTATAATATTCCTAGGAGTTTTCTTTTTGGGATTTTTTTCAAGAGGCTATTAATGAACTCTTTCAATTTCTATTTTGCCCTCTGGTTCTAGAATAACAGGGCAATTTTCTTGAACGATGGTGTCTAGGCTTTTTTTGATCATGGCTTTCTGGTAGTCCAGTAATTTTTAAATGATCTCTCCTGCATCTCTTTTCCAGGTCAGTGGTTTTATCAAGGAGATATATTTCACATTGCCTTCTATTTTTTATTTGTTTGAATCTATTTGATAGTGTCTTGATTTCTCATTAAGTCATTAGCTTCCAGTTGCTCCAACCTAATTTTGAAGGAGTTATTTTCTCCAGTGAGTTTTTGAAATTCCTTTTCCATCTGGCAAATTTGACTTTTTAAAGTATTCTTCTCATTGGCTTCATTTATTGTATTTTTTAAGGTCTTACTTTCTTCAGGGTATTTTTGGGTCTCCTTTAGCAGGCAATTGTTGACCTGCTTTTCATGACTTTCTTGCATCATTCTCATTTCTCTTCCCAATTTGTCTTGTGCTTCTCTTACTTGATTTTCAAAATCCTCTTTGAGCTCCTCCATGGCCTGTAACCAGTCTATATTTTTCTTGGAGGCTTTTGATGCAGGAGTTCTGACTTCAATGTCTTCCTCCTGCTCCATGCCTTGTTCCTTTTTGTCCCCCCCAAAGGATTCTATCATTTGTTTAGTTTTCCTGTGCTTGCTCACATTGGCAGCCAATTATTTGACTTTTAGACTCTTTTCCACAGTAGAACTCTGCTTCCAGAATGGAGAGAGCTTCGTCCCAAATTGCTGTCAGCCTTCCAGGCTTCCTTCAGCAGGAGATTTGTTTCTCTCTGTCACTTTGTGAGTTCTGTAGCTCTAAAGTTTGTTTAGAGTAATTTGGCTGATTGTCCATTATTTATTTAAGTTGTTTGAAATGTGGCACATAAATCCTTAATATTGATTAGGATTAAGTATTGAGTATGATTAAGCATAATGTGATTTCCTTGTGTAATTTTAGTGCATTGTCCTTACGTCTGTTTGGCTTGAAAGCATAATTGCAACTCCTGCTGTTTTGTCCAAGTTGATTATTATTTGAAAATAAATTTTATTCCAGTTTCTCATTCTCATTTTATGTTTCTGATTTTTGCATGGGTTTCTTTTATTTATTTTTTCTTTATTTAGTATTTAGTTTTTTCCCAATTACATGTAAAAACAATTTTAACATTCACTTTTTGAAATTTTGAGTTCCAAATGCTTTTGCTTGCTACCAACAAACTTACCTCATTGAGAGGCAAACAATTAGATATAGGTTTTTATATGTGTAGTTATGCAAAACATGCTTCCATAACAGTCATATTGTAAAATAAAACATAGACCAAGAAAATAAAAAACCTCAAGACAAAGTTTTAAAATGTTTCAATTTGCATTCAGACACAATCAGTTTTTTCTCATGTAATGGATAGCATTTTTCATCAAAAGTCTTTCAGAAGTATCTTGGATTGTTATATTGCTGAGAAAAGCTAAATCATTCTCAGCTGATCATCTTACAATATTGCTTTTACTGTGTACAATGTTATCCTGACTCTATTCATTTCACTTTGTATCAGTTTGCATAAAAGTCTTTCCAGCTTTTTCTGAGACCATCCTCCTCATTTATTGCATCATAATCACATAGCACAATAATTTTGGTCATTCTCTCATTGATGAATATACCCTCAGTTTCAAATTATTTGCCACAAGAAAAGAACTGCTATAAATATTATTATACATACAGGTCCTTTTCCTTCTTATTTTATGTCTTTAGGGGTGCAGACCTAATAGTAATATTGCTAGGTCAAAGAGTATATGTAATTCAATAGCCTTTTGGTCATAGTTCCAAATTGCTCTACAGAATAGTTGAATCAGTTCACAACTCAACCAATAGTGCATTAACGTCTCATTTTTTCCACATCCCTTCCAACATTTGTCATTTTCATTTTCTGTCCTATTAGTGAATCTAATAGGAGTGAGGTAGTATTTCAGAATTATTTTAATTTAAATTTCTCCAATCAATAGTGAGAACATTTTTTTCCTATGGCTATAAATAGGTTTGATTACATTATCTAAAAACTGACTTCATATCTTTTAATCATTTATCAATTGGGGAATGGCTCTTATTCTTATATATTTGACTCAGTTCCCGACATATTTAAAAATGAGGCCTTTATCAGAGAAACTTACTTCAATTTTTTTTAAAGTATGATTGCTAACTGATTTCCCTCCTTCCTATTTCTCCTGATTTATTCCATTCTTGCTCTCCTTTCACCTTGTCCCTCCTTAGGAGTTTTGTTTGTGATTACCATCTCCCCCAATTTGTCCTCCGTTTTATCACCTTGTATCCTCTTCTCTTATTCCCTTATTTCCAGTAGAGTAAGATCAATTTCTATACCTAGCTGAGTGTGTATGCTATTCCATTTTTAAGCCAATTCCATTGGTAGTAAAGTTCATGTACTAATTCCCACTTCCCTCATATTTCCCTCCACTATGAAAGCATTTTCTTGCCTCTTGTTTGATATAATTCACCCAATTCTACCTCTTCCTATGCCTTCCTCCCAGGTCATTTCTCACCCCTTAATTGTTATTTTTAAAAATAGAATCCCTTCATATTCAACTCATACCTGTGACCTCTGTCTATATATACTCCTTCTAACTGTTCTAAAGAGAAGCTCCTTATCACTTACAAGCATCATTTTCCAATGTTGGCATGTAAACAGATAAACTTGAATAAATCTCTCACAATTTCCCTTCCCTGGTTACCTTTTTACACTTCTCTTGGGTCTTGCATTTGAAAATCACATTTTCCATTCAACTCTGGTCTTTTCACCAAGAATACTTGAAAGTCCCTTATTTCATCAAATATCCATTCTTTCTCCTTGAAGGATGTATTCAGTTTTGTTGAGTAGGTGGTTCATGGTTATAATATCAGCACCTTTGCCTTCTGGAATATCAAACTCTAAACACTCCAGTCCTTAATGAAGAAGCTGCTAAATCCTATATCATCCTGACTGTGACCCCATGATACTTAAATTGTTTCTTTCTGGCTCCTTGCACCTGGGTGCCCTGGAATTTAGCTATAATATTCCTAGGAATTTTCATTTCGGAATCTCATTCGGGGGTAATTGGTGGATTCTTTCAATTTGTGCTTTTACCCTCTGGTTCCAGAATATCAGGGCAATTGTCTTTGATAATTTCTTGAAAGATGATGCCTCGGTTTTTGTTTCTGTTTTGATTGTTTTGTTTTTATCTTTTCTCTCAGGTAATCCAATAATTTTAAAATTATCTCTCCTGGATTAATTTTCTGGGTCAATTGTTTTTCTAGTGAGATATTTAACATTGTCTTCTTTTTTCATTTTCATTCTTTTGATTTTTTTTGTTTGTTTCTTGATTGCTCATAAAGTTATTAGCTTCCATTTGCTCAATTCTAATTTTAAGCAATAATTTCTTTAGTGAGCTTTTATACCTCATTTTTCATTTGGCCAATTCTACTTTTCAAGGAACTGTTTTTCTTCACTGAATTTTTGTACCTTTTGATATTTTCTTAAAGAGTTCTTCTATTCAGTGAACTTTTGTATATCTTATTGCATTTGGTCAATTCTTTTTTCAAGGAGTTCTTCTCCTCATTGGATTTTTGTGCCTCTTTTACCATTTGGCTTAGTCTTGTTTTAAAGATGTTATTTTCTTCAGTATTTTTTTCTGTCTCTTTTACCAAGCCTTTGAATCCTTTTTCATGAGTTTCTTGCATGACTTTCCTTTCTCTTCCCAATTTTTCCTCTATCTCTCTTAATTAGTTTTCAAAATGAATTTTGAGCTCTTTCATATTCTGAGACCAATTCATATTTTTATTGGGGAATTTGCATGTAGAAGTTTTGACTTTGTTGTCTTCTGAGGGTGTGTTTTGATTTTTCCTTATTGCCATAGTAACCTTTTATGAGCAGAATATTTTTTCTGTTATCTGTTCATTTTTCCCAGGGTCAGCCTCCAGTTGTGTCTCCCTTGATGTAATGGCTGTGTTCAGGCAGGGGTTGGGGTCCCTCTTATTTGGCAAATGTCTGAAGCCTCTCAGGTCACCACCTACCTTTCCTGCTGAATACACACATTTCCATGCTCACTCTATAGAACCTAAGTGCTAAGTGGTCCCATTTACGGATCTAATACAAAGACCTTGGGTGAACGTTGAGACCTAGATCTTACCCACATTTCAAGAGAAGTGTTTTAGACAGAGAAATCTATGCTTGTTCTACTGTTGTTTGGCTGTTTTTTCAATAGCATCTGGTTCTTCATGACCCCATTTGGGGTTTTCTTGGCAGCAGTACTGGAGCGGTTTGCTACTTTTGGGCCATTTTACAAATGCTGAACAGGGCAACAGAGGCAAACAGGGTTAATATCTTGCCCAGGATGACAGAACTAGTAAGTGTCTAAGGGCAGATTTAAATGCATGAAGAGAAGTCTTCCTCAATCCAACTCCAGCATTCTATCCACTTTACCACTGTGTGGGGCAGAAACCACGCCAGATCTTCAAAATCAGAGTCTGAGTTGGAGACCAGAAAAAGTCTTTATTCTTTCTCATGAGAAAGGGAACAGCCCTCATCACTAAAGGGGCAGCCATCAGCCAGAGAGTGCACATTTAGGAAGCTCACAGGCTTCTGTTGTCCTGACCCTAACTGGCCCACTCCCCTGTTGGGTCTTACGACTGGTCAGTGGGCTGGGCTCGGCTCACAATCTCAAGCTAAGCAGCACAAAGCAGTCTCAATCTTTCATTACCATAATTATTCATGAATTAGTATCCTGTCAGAGGAAGGTGTTTTCCAGTGCCTCATTATGCACCAAATTTGGAGACAGCCAATGAGTTGCAGTTGACAATCCTTTATTATCATGATCATTCATTTGACTCTTCTACCCAATCAGAAGGAAACATCCTTCAGTCCCTTACTTGTGCATATCTACACCAAATTGGGGGTGGTGGTGGTGGCAACCAATGAGAGGAAGACCAGTGGTGTTCCCTTATTCTGGGGCCTGTGGAAACTTAACCCTCTGCTTACACCACCTCGCTGCCCCTTGCTCTACTGGGGCTAAGCAACCCCCCCCAAAGGGGGAAACAAAGATTTGGAGGTGACTGAAATGACTGTACAAACCAGAAAACCCCTTTTTATTAGCTTTTCAATGATTTATGAGCACCTCACTTTGTCCCAACATCGAACCTATACTGGGGTACCAGTGTCAGACCTGTCTTTCATGACATAACTTCCTGTACCGGGTCCTTAGCTCATGTAGGTCTCTAGAGAACAAAACAAAAGCAAAACTTTGTCTTACCAATGTTATGTTGACAAAGCCTTAACTACAGTTGATCTGATTAGTGTTGCCCTCTTTGGAAAAGATAAACTTCCCTTGAAATTCCAATAAGGTGCTGACATTCACCCCAGGTCTTTGCATTACAGATCTTTGTATCTGTCAATGTGATTGCTGAAATGCCTCATTTCTTCAATCCAGGACATATCAAAGAGTTTTTTGGTGGAGGGTTGGGTTTCCTGGTTTCTTCCAGATGAACCTCCCATTTTCCAAACCAAGCCCTACTCCTTCCCTTGAGGCCCACTTGTTTTTAATGGGTCATGTATATGAGAAAAGCCATGGTTACCCAGATCTTATCCATTCACTTTTCTTCCTATTTCATTTAAAGGAAACCCAAGTTGAAATGGTTTTTAAGTAAACTTTATTTGATCCTATAAATCCTAGCATTTCAGGCAGCCAAAGACTATGAAAAATCAGCTGGTTTACATTTTTTTTTCCAGGTTGAGTTTACTGAGAGAAAAAAAAAAACCATGAGGTCATTTTTACCAAGGCTTTCCCCTTTCTCCCTAGTCTTTGGGAGGTTTAGCCAGAACCCTAACAAACACTGGCTACATGTTTTTCTTTTGTTCTAAACTTTTAAAAAATCCTCTAAGAACCTGTGATTCTACATTCTTTGCATAAGATTTTGGAAAGAGGGCTTGAAACCATTACAGACAGGGGATTGAAATGCATTCTCAGAATCAAGAAAGGCAGGCTTTAAGACTTGGAAAAGATCTCAGCAGCTATCTAGTCAAGCCCAAGCTTCAAAATCCTCTTTGAAGCACCAGAGGAATCACTCAATCTTGGCTCAGACACCTTGAGGGAAGCCATTTCACTCCCCCCTCCACTACCTCCTGAGGCTCTTGTGGAGCCCTAATTGCTAGACTTTTTTTATTTTTTATGACTTCAAGCATAAAATGTTTCTCTTTGCAGCTTCTACTTATTACTCCAAGTTCTGCCCCCTTTATAATCAGGCAGAAGAAGTCTAAGCCCTTTTATATTAGCAACTTTCAAGCAGAAGTTTTCTGGAGCCAACTCTCCTGAGAGCCAGTTGTTAAATGTTTACTTTACACTTTGGGCATTTACACTTTAGAAATCAGCAAACATCTACCAATCAGGGCTTCATTTATCAACTTGATCATTGTCTAGACTTAAGAAATGATTGGAGAAAGTAGTTATAATGCAGGTTAAACATGGATTACATTTTCAGAGAGCTAGTTGTTAAACATTTACCAGCACACTCCTGCTTTCAAGGACAGTCAATCCTCAATTTTCACAATGTAACAATTCCTAGAAAATACCAAAAGTTAAAAATGCTAATTGCTGATTTACTGAATCTATGGAAAATATGGGTGTTGGGTTTCTATGACCACCAAAACCTGTAATCTTGTGCTAGATATTGTGAAAAATATACTTTTCTGCATATAATTTATTATAATATAACATTGATGCTGATAATATGTTTATATGCTATTCTGATAATATGATAATAAATATAAATTACATTTTATTTAAAAATGTAAAATTTTACATTTGAAATCTCCGTGATGTAGGAACATCTGTCAGGGGCTGCTATTGGCTTTATTTTTTGACAGAGGTAGAAATGGAAACCCAGACAGGGCTGAAGGGAAAGGTATGCTCCTCAGAGAGACAGCTGTTGCATATTTACCAGCATATCCTTGCCCAGACCCAAGAAACTGATGCTTCAGGGACAGAGGAACCAAATGAGGACAGAGAGAAGACATTTCTTGGCACAAGAGGATTGCTCTGAAGAAGTACAAGGTTGGAAACTGAACATATTTATCCATAACTGAGGAAAATGCTCTGTGAACTATAACTCATTATTCTTTATAGAAATATTTTGAATTTGTATAGTATGTGTCATGTGTGCCTGTAATCTAAGTATTATTTTAATGCTTCAAAAATGTGATTTGATTATTGTATGCACTCCTACTAATACAGATTGCAACACAGTGTCAGGAAGCCTTGAGTTTGAGTTCCTCATCTATAGGAACTGGGACTCTTCTGCTTACCTGAGATGGGCGGCCACCTCCTTAACCAGGCATGTGCACATCTGTGCATGTGAGTGTGTATTTGTATATCTATATGTGTATATTGTATGGTTGTTGATTTGTTCCCTTATTTGCTTTGTGTATTTGATATTTGTCTCCCCAGAGCCCAGCATCGTGCCTGACATGTGGTAGTTGATCAGGAAATGCCTGTTGATTAATTTGACGTATGTTGTATTAAGGATGCACATGTGTGTATAAAGGCAGTATTCATGTTTATGGCTAGTTCTATTCCTGGCGACATAAGATGGCCAGGCGTGGCAGCACTTGCTTATTGTCCCTCTTTCTGGTGGATTGCTTGAGTTTGAGAATTCTGAGCTAATATTGGGCTAATGCAGATTTGGTGTCTGCACTAAGTCAGGCACTAATATAATGGGTCTTATTTGTGGAGGGCAAACCAGCCCAGGCTGGAAAAACAGAACAGGCCAGTGAGTAGCGGGAGGATCCAGCCTGTGAATGAGCAGCCTGGTCAAGATAGGGACCCAAAATAGAGAGAGAAATAAACAGAGGGATGAATGAGTGAAATGGACTTATAAGTAAAGAGAAAAGGTGATATTAATTCAAAATGATGCAAGTTAAATCTAATTATCCCATAGAACTGATGGTATGATTTGTTGTGGTTCAGTCATGACTGCCTCTCCATGGCTCCATTGGGGGTTTTCTTGCAAAGTTACTGGAGCGGTTTGCCATTTTCTATCTCCAGCTTATATGACAGATGAAAAAACTGAGGCAAACAGGGTTCAGTGACTTGCCCAAGGTCACACAGCTAGAAATATCTGGGACCAGATTTGAATTCAAGAAGATGAGTCTTTCTGACTCTAGGTCCAATGCTTAATCCACTGCCCCCTACCAGGCCCTAATGGTCTCACCGAGAGCCTGGTACATACATATATATATATATATATATATATATACACAATTTTTTTTTGCTTTTTGGAGGGGAAAAGCAGGGCAGGTGGGGTTGAGTGACTTGCCCAAGGTCACATGGCTAGTATGTGTTAAGTGTCTGAGGCCGGATTTGAACCCAGGTCCTCTTGACTCCAGGGCTGGTGCTCTATTTGCTGTGCCACCTAGCTACCCTGAGCCTGGTACAGATTTTTATATATGTTGCCAGAAGCACAATATTTCCTGGCTAACTTGATATATTTATAAAATATAAATTATTCAAAAGTGCATTTGAATTGATTAACCAAGCTAACAGCCACTAATGACATAAAATTATACCTAATTTGATAAGGTTAGTCTCCCGTGCAAAATTCTTACCATGCTTTTTCCTCATTTCAGTCTTCTTTTTAATACAATAAACCAGGAGGTGAAGAAAGACCTTCCTCAGCGCCCTAGAACTCGAGAGTTTCTGTGGACAGGATTTTCAAAGGAGGAGCTTTGGGGGAAACCTGAGAATTTTTGAGGAACTGATGCAGGAATGTCTGCTTTTCTGACCTCTTTTTCTCACTGTAGTTGCACAATCAGTAAGAAAAAATAGCAGGTTATAGTTTATTTTTTGATTTCTCAGGCTTGTGTCTTCTCATCTGCACCAGCAGGTTTTCCCTCATGCACCAATGTTATAGGAGGCACACCCGCCTTTAACACGCAGGAACCAACCTCATCCTTGGGGAAGCCTTTACTCCTTTTATTCCTCACAAGTGCTTTGACAATGTGAGAAGTCAAAAAGCTTCGGTGAGACCGAGGCCAGATTCAAAGGCACAGGGCTGAGTTTATGAAATCAAGTCTTCATACATATAAATACACACACATATATATCCAGGAAATGAAATGTTTCCCATATATGTGGCTGTGTGTATGGGAAATTTATTTAAATTATTTGATTTTCTATGTGTCTGTATGGGAAAGACTTGCTTTTATCACTTCAGGCTCACAATCAGCCTTTGAATCTAACCTCACTCACATCAGATTGTGCACATACACCCACATTTATACCCAGTGCCTGTATCTATATCTCCCCAATTCGATTTCAAGCTCCTTGAGGGCAGGACTGGTTTTTTTTTTTGCCTCTTTTTGTCCTCCCACTGCTAACACAGTGTCGGAGACAGGGGTGGGGAACTTATGGTTTTGAGGCCACATGTGGCCTTCTAGGTCCTTATGTGTCGCCCTTTGATTGACTCCACCCTTCACAGAACAAACTCCCTCAATAAAAGGATTTGTTCTATAAAATGTGGACTCTGTCAAAGGGCTGCCCCCAAGTCCTTGGAAGGCCACATATGGACTCGAGGCTGCATGTTCCCCACCCTGGTCTGGGACATGGAAGGAACTTGATGTTTATTGATTAATTGGTATCTCTAGCCATAGCTTCTTCCTTTGATCTTACAGAGAATTGCAGTTGTTACTAGAACAATAATTTTTTATTCTATCAACAGGTTGGTTTTTCTGAAAAGATGCTCCCATAATTCTCTTTTGTTCCTTCTTTCTCATTTTCTGGGCAGCACTATTGCTCCCTCCTCCCTCCTCCCCAATTCCTTTCAGCAGAATAAAAAGGGGCAATAACCTCTTTAAGAAACATTGGCTGGGTCTGGGGCGACACCAGAGCCCTGATCTTCCCAACTCCAAGGCCTCCTGTCATTCTAAACTGCTGTGTTTCTCGTGCCCTGTTCGGTCATTCAGCTGCGTCTGACTCCTCGTGACCCATGGGTCATCTAAGGTCAGTGTTTGTCTGTAGGGTTGTCTTGGCAAAGACGCGGAAGTGGTTTGCTGTTTCCTTTTCTGGTGGATTATGGCGAACAGAGGTGAAGTGACTTGCCCAGGATAACACAGCTAATAGGTGTCTAAGGCTGAATTTGAACTCAGTTCTCCCTGACTCCATGCCCAGCTGAGCCACGCAGTTGTCCCCATCTCAGGGCATGGATGTAATGAGGACTTTCCCACAGTTAGCTGCTGAGGGAAGGGAACAGGTCAGTAACAGACACCAACTTGTACTGCCCCTGGAACAGGGTTGGCCACGTCCTCTCCACTAATAAGGAATGGAATAGCTTTACAGTGTTAACAGAAAAACTGACATCACTAAAGTACTTTTAGTCACACTGACTAATATGGAATTTGTGATCATATAAACCAGCTGGGGTTCAAGTTTGCTTTTGCTCCCTTTCTAACAAAAGAGGGTTGGGAAGCAAGTTATAAAGCTTACAAATGGTCCATTTGGTTTTGAAGTCTTTTAAAAAACATTATCGTACTAAATCTGGGCATACAAACAACAAATCATTCTTAATAAAGAATGGTCCATGGGAGGCTGGGTGATACAGTGAATAGAGCACTGGCCCTGGAGTCAGGAGGATCTGAGTTCAAATCTGGCTTCAGACATTTAACACTTACTAGCCGTGTGACCTTGGGCAAGTCACTTAACCCCAATTGCCCTCCAAAAAGCCAAAAAAAAATGATTCATACAAAAGAACTAGGAGTTTAACATTCCCTTGACTTCATTATTTCATACAGTTGATGCTTTTTACATTTAAGTGAAGTCAACAAGCATTTTTATTTAAACACTTATTTATTTAATAACATTTAATAACTTAATAACTTAAATAATTTATTTAATAACATTTATTATACACCTATTCTGTGTCAAGAACTGTTCTAGGTGCTGAGGGTACAAAGAAAAGCAAAAAACAACCCATGCTCTCAAGAGCTCACGCTCTAGTGAAGTATTAGTCTAGAGCTTCATCTTCTTTGTTCTTCATATTGACCTAGAAGTGACTGAGATGCTTTTTCATAGCTCACAGATGCACACAGATGTGTGCTCATTGCTTTGGGAGTCCTCTCCAGTAAGATATCCATGCCTCCCCATCCTGTAGGACTCAAGCCCATGTCCTCTTCTAAGCTTGACACTGGAAGGCACCCAATGCTCTTGGGACTTTCTTCTATTTCTCTTGCAATCTTGAGGATTCCAATGGACCAGAAAATTTATTCATTAGTTATTACTCCGGACAACTAGGCAGCGCAGTGGATAGAGAGCTGGGCGTGAAGTCAGAAAGGCTCATTGAGCTCAAATCTGATCTCAGACACCAGGCAAGTCACATCACCCTGTTTGCCTTAATTTCCTCCTTTGTAAAATAAGCCAGAGAAGGAAATGGCAGACCAGTCCAGTATCCTTGCCAAGAAAACCCAAAGCAGTGTCACAAAGAGTCAGGCTGGACTGGAATGATGGAACAACAAAGTTATTACTCACTCTTGTCATGGAACCAGCTCATTTTTTGACTGGACATCCTTCTGATGACATTCTTACTCTGATTCTTCTTTACAGTTTATTATGATGTGTTACATCTTAATTACACCCACCATGTTCTTTTGATTGGTCCCTGAGTTATACTCATTTTTTGTTCTTTGGAGACTGAAATGTTCCATGACTCATAGTCTGGTAGAATATTGGCATCAAAAAGATAGAATTTGTTTCTGGGAGAAACAAAAAGGAGCTATTCAAGGAGCTTTGTGATTTCCCAACCTCAGTTCAGTCCTCTATTCCTCCCATTCACTTCTAGGCCCAAACTCATTGTCATTGTTAATGTATGTCTATTTAACTGAATGAACTCAAAGGCAAGAGCTTCCTTCATTTTTACACACACAATAGGTACAAAATTAATGTTTGCTGAATTAATGAATATATGTGTATATGTATATGTATTCATACACACATATGTATATATGTGTATATACATGTACATGTGTGTATATACATATGTGTATATGTATGTATGTATGTTTACAGAGAGACAAATAAGCTCTATAGGTTTTCCATCTAACAGCTTGTCAGAATCTGAACGGTATACATTCATCATCCACTTGTTTTTTCCCTTCTGGATGGTCGGGTCAGACTCTTGACATGGTGATGGATCTCACCAAGGAAGCTCTGCAACATACAAGAACTTGATCTTACCAGAACGATATTGTCTACAAATAGGAGCATTTGGAAGACTTCCCCATCTGTAAGAAATCCCCCTTCACTTGGATTCTAAGCTAGATCTCCTCTACAACAGTGAAGAACACCTTTGGTGAGCATAGATCTTCTTGTTTCATGTCCCATCTGATATTAATGGTCAGAGGGTCATTGAACAAGAATCTTGCATAAATTTGAGGTAGCCATAAAAGACACCTTTTGGGAAGCTGGCATCTTGATTTGAATCAAGAGCTTTGTATAGTCCATGAACAATAAGCTAGTGGAATCTTGTCGATTTTTTAAACATCTTTCCATCAATTATGTAATGGTAAAGGTGAGTTCTGCTGTGAAATACCGCCTGCATAAACCTGTATACGTCCTACTCATACCTTCGTCAAGGGTACCCTTGACACAGGCCTAGATTATTCTCTAATTGTGGTAAAATAGGCAGGAGCTGTTCTTTCAGAACCCTTGTGGGGAGGGGTATTAATAATGTTTTTTTTTTGCTTTTTTTTTTTTAGAGGGCAGTTGGGGTTAAGTGACTTGCCCAAGGTCACACGGCTAGTTTTTGTGTTAAGTGTCTGAGGCCGGATTTGAACTCAGGTCCTCCTGACTCCAGGGCCGGTGCTCTATTCACTGCGCCACCTAGCCTCCCCTTAATAATATTTTTATGCCTTTGGTAACTTCTCCTTTTGATGCTTTTTTTGTATATTAAATGGCTAGGGATGTTTCAGGTATAGAAATGCACAGGAATAATGCTTTTGATACCTTTTGAATTGATCCCTCAGTGCCCACATGATCATGTCTCCTCCAGCTTGGCCCTCCTTTATGAACTCTTGGTTTATTTAATTCAGCTGCTTTTCCTGTCTTTTTAAATGTGCCATTTCTACCTCTTTTATAGTCACATCAGTGATTGTGATAATAGAGTCTAAGTATGATGACTCCATCTTCTCTAATGGTGAAGAGAGTTTGTTATGCAAATCTCGACAAATCTTTCCAATTCCATCCTATTCAAAAAGCATTTATTAAGTACATATTTTATGGCAAGAATGGTGCTAGGTAATGACAAAAATGCAATCATTCCTACCCTCCGGGGACTTTTTTCTAGGGGAGAGGAACAACATGTGCTTAGAAAAACAGAGCTAGGGTCCAGATCTGTGATTTCAGTGTTATAGGAGACTCCCGGTGGAGGATAGTCCCTTCTCCAATGCAGGCCATCACTTTCTTTAGGATGCATTTTTATAGGATTGCTTGGGGCACTGAAAAGCTAAGTGACCTTTTCAAGATCACAGAACATGTATGTGACTGAGGCAGGATTTGAATCTAGATTTTCCTAACTCCAAAGCCAGCTCCATCATTAGGCCATGCTGCCTTTCGCAGAAAGGAAGGAAATTCTCACACAGAAAAATTATTTCAAAATATATGCCAAGTAATTTAGAGGCCAAGGGCATAGCAAGGATATGAAGGGGAGTTTGGAAACAATAGAACAGGGATTCCTGAGGGCCCAGAGGAATGACAGGATCACGGAATCATAGGAGGTCAGGAAGGGAGGAACTTCTCCCCAAGGAAACCTCAGACTTAGAATCACAGGAATCTGTAGTAGAACTATGTGACTGTAGATTGTCATGGCCTTCACAGTAGCCATGGAAGTATTGATTTGGTTGCCAATTCCTGAGTAACAGGTGGAACACTGTGGGGCAAGGTAGTGAAGAAAGAGGGAAACACATGATGACAGGACAGATCATGGGCTGCTGGTACTGCCTGATGGTCAAAGCATAGCTGGAAGAATCATGGGCCTAGCTGGTCTTGTTGATTGTCCTTTGTTTTCAAAGAGGACCAGTGGCATCCCAGGGTGATGTCTTGACTTGTGGATGCATTGGATTTAAGTGAGGCAGAGTTACACAGAGTCATCAGCCTCACTCTTTCTTTCAAAGTCACTGAAGTCCAGCGCCAAGACAGAAGTCAGGACAGTTGGTGATGGCCCAGGATGCAGTGGATGACCTTGGCATCTTTGGTGTCTGACCTTACTCTAAGGCTCCACAGTACCTGCTTCAGCTGCCTTCAAGGCCATTGGAACAAATTGTTCTCATCTGCTCACTCCATTGGGAAATCTTCCCATGCTTGAGGTATATACTACCCTCACTCACCAACAAATCTGTTGCCTGTCAGATACTGTCAGCCTGAGTTAGCCTGTCTGCTGAGACAGTTTACAGAGTGTGGCTGCTGTGCTGCTACAGCTGAGAGCTGTGTGCCAGGTGGACACCAAAGGTGAATAAGCAGTCCTTAAAAGTGTTCAGAAAGCCCTCACAGCAGCGGTGCCAGTCCTCTCTGAACAGCAAACACTCCACCTAGCTGGTAGTAGAAGGGTGGAGACAAATTTGAGGTAGCCCTCAATCCTCAGCCAGGTAAACTCTGCTCTAGGGCTCCATCTAATGTTGATAAGATTATCTCCTCTAGCATTATAGGAGCAGCTGAACCATATGGGCAAGATTCTTCTTAAAATATTGATACTATCCTCAAGTCTTAATTGGTCCAGGGGACTAAAGCTCAAACCAATGACATAGCTTCCTAGTGGCTAATTACACAAGCCTTTGATGAGCTCCTCTCTCACGCTTAACCCACACTTGAACCAACTCCCATGGCTTGGAAACTGTACCCACCTGAATCGATGACGTATCCTTTCTCAGTGTCCTTTCCCTACTATGAATAAGTAAACTTCTTTTTAATAACTGAAGGATAGTATTATAATGTCTCATTTCATTTCAATCCCGTTAGTCACTAGTCATTTCCTGTCTATTAAAGTAAAATCAATTTCACTTTTGTGATGTCACTTGGTTCTTGGTATGTTGAGCTCCTTCCAATTTTTTCTTAATGAAAATAAATTATGTAAAGGCATGAGGTTTCTGTGTAGTCTGCAGATAGTTGACTATTCTCATTCCTTATTCCTGATCCATCTTCTCCCAGCACAGTTCTCCTTATCCTCATTCCTACCTTTCCACGAAAGTCATTGAGTATCAAAGTATATATTGATTTACTATGTAGAGTCCTACCAAGTTCTTCCTGGCCTTTCCCTCTTTTATCGTCTTCCAGACATGTTGGCACATGGTCTGCAATTCTTTCCATGGTGCTCTTTTGCCAGAATTTATCCTGAGTGCTGTAATATGAGATGACTGAATCCCATAAATGATATATCTTGTTACCTTTGGATGCACAGCAAAGTCAGTTTTGCCAACTCCTTTATTTCTCTCTCCATGGACAAACTGAGCCATTTTTCCATTTAGCTGCAACTTCCTTATGTCTTCTAGTTTTACATTTATTATTCATGTCAAAATCATGTGATTCCATTTCTTCAGGAGCACACTTACTTGCTGGTCACTGGACAAGGATATCACATTTGGAGTTATCAATACTAAGTCAGGGCTTATCAATAATCTAAAAGGTCTGTAGTTCTTTAAAACTTCTGCTCCCTTTCCCAGCACTGTGCCATCTTTATTACAGATGTGCAGAGGGGGCAGGATTGAATCATGGTCCCTTTTGTATTTTTCAGCGTTTCATTGGTTGCCCTGAAGATTCATCACCAAAGGGTGAGGTTACTGTTGATAAGCTTCTTCATACCATTCCAGGCTGTTCTTGGAAAGCAGATGTAATCTACTAACTCAGTGGTTCTCAACCTCTCTAATGCCGTGACCCTTTAATACAGTTCCTCATGTTGTGGTGACCCCCAACCATAAAATTATTTTCATTGCTACTTCATAACTATAATTTTGCTACTGGTATGAATCGTAATGTAAATATCTGATATGCAGGATGTATTTAAATTAAATATAACCCACAGGTTGAGAACTGCTGCAAACTGAACTGTACTCAAAATCATTCCAACATGATAGAACCTACCAGAACTTGTGCTTTATTGGGGCAACCATTGAGAACACAGGGTCACCTTATGCTTTGATAAAACTTTGGAGGAGGACTTCCAGAAATCCTCTGTGATGCCAAAGGCCATGCAAAAGAGTAGAATGTGTGACGTATCCTACCAGGCTTTAAAGATTTGGGGAACAATACTGGCAATGAATCATGTTTGCCTTCTGAGGAGCAATTTAGCTGAGTGTGAAAGGAACTTTTTGGCCAACATGACTGATGGAAGAAAGGAAAAAAGAGAAAATGACCCTCAATCTCATGCCTCAGCTCTTTCAGTGGAGTGGTAGACTATGGAAGAAGGGGAAGAGGGTACTAAGACACCCAATGTTCTTAGATTACCTATGTATGCTAATTTAATCATTGGTACTCTGAATGTAAAGTGTTTATTCAGTCATTTTACTCAGTTGTGGGGTTTTCTTGGCAGAGATACTGGACTGGTTTGCCCTTTCCTTCTCTATACCATTTTATAGATGAGGAAACTGAAGCAAATGGAGTTAAGTGACTTGCCTAGGGTCACACAGCTAGTAAGTGTCTGAGGACAGTTTTGAACTCAGGTCTGACTCCAGGCTGGTACTCTGTGCACTATGGCTCCACCTGGCTGTCCTTTATTCATTTATTTTGGTCAACTGCAACTTGAATTTCTGAGTATGATTTACCAAGATTCATAAGCATAGAACACCTCTGGGAAAATATATGTGTTGAAAAGATGGGTCATTGTGTAGGGGAACAGCTTGGTATTGTTTGAAGTACTGCACAATTTCCCAAATACAAACCACTGGGCTCCCTTCTAACTATTCAATTCTGTCTTTCTCATTAGATCGTGAGCTCCTTGAGGTCAGGGGCTGTCTTTGCCTCTTTTTGTATCCCTAACCCTTAGCACAGTGCCTAGAATGTAGCAGATGATTAATAAAAAGGCACTTTAAAGTATATCAGATGAACATCCCCCAGGGGAAGAGAAGGCACGATGGGGTTGAGATGTGCCCCAAGGAGGAAAAACCCACTTGGATGAGCTTACACATTCATTGAAGCATTGAAAAAGTGGGCTCTTTTTGTGACTTCTTCTTGTAGCTGAACTTAAAAGCATCTTAGAAAAGGATTTCTTTGAACTTATTGGATTTCCTTCAGGTTTCAAAATTTTTACCAGCCTTGTCAACATTCATCAACATTGTTATGATGATATGGTAGATGACAGTCAGCTTGCAAAAACACTCTTAGTACTTTGGGCCATATTTACAGTTTCCACAAAAATAAAATTGGGGGTTGTCCACAGACAGATTTTATTTCTTTCTCAGCCTTGTATCTGTGATACTTTATGTCTGAGTGGTGGGTTTCAGATGACTTTTTGAGTCCTGTTCATAAGCCAGTAGAGAAGTATGGAAAATGAAGCCTTGCATGTGTGCAATGCCACTTTCAAGGCTGGTGAGTTTTAAAGTCTCAGCTGAAATGTGACTCCTAATTTAGGGAGAGAATGCTTCGGCTGTGCTGCAAGGCTGTATGAGGGGTACGATGGGCATGAGAGCTCTGTAGAGAAGGCATTTTTCATTGCTGTTTAAGAGAGAACAGACTCTCCAGGATCAATCCCAAAGAGGAGACAGTGAAAGATGTTGATAGAGTCATGTAGGGGAAGCTAGCGCCTCAACATCTACCTGATTTCTAAGGTTTCTCTCTGGTTTGAGCAAGATCTCATCTAAAGAATTCCTTCATTTATCTGTTTTCTGGTATATTCTGACCTATAGAACTTAAATGGTTTCTCTTTGCTATCTGCTTGGGCAAATGAATTTATTTACTATTCACTTTTTGTGTTGGTCTCTTGTGTGTAACTGGCATTTGGTGGGAAGAGGCCAAGCTAGAGGTGGGGAACTTGTGGCCTTGAGGCCACAAGTGGTCTTTTAGGTCCTTAGGTGGGGCCTTTCACCTGAGTCCAAGTTTTACAGAACAAATCCTTTTATTAAGGGGATCTTTTCTGTGAAGTTTGGATTCAGTCAAAGGACCACACCTGAGGATCTAGAAGGCCACATGTGGCTTCAAGGTCGCAGGTTCCCCACCTCTTGGCCAAGCTATTAAGTATAAGCTTGTGGAATAAACTCTCCCTTTTATAGACAGTGACTAGGAAAAGTGGCTTGAACCTAAAAATTATGATCCTACACCAGCAATATTTGGTGGAGGGTAGACAGGGCAGATAAATGTCATTCTTGTCTGGTACCCCTCTCAGAAGGGAAAAGAGGGGCTATCATGCCTACTTCTACTCCCCTGGAGGTAGATGTCAAAATCTCCCTTGAGTTATGGTGGGCAAGTTTCCACAGATATGTATCTATGGCTCCCTTGTTTTTGTGTTTAGATATCACATGTCGATATATACTAACATAGGTACATACACACCTTATACTCAATTGGAATAGGCAGTTCTCCATGTGGTACTCCCAAGAGGTATCCCTTATAATTGTACCTGAAACACTGTTGTTAGAGATTCATTATTCCTTTGGGTCTTAAAAGATTTGTTGGTCTTTAATAACATCCTATTAAAATGTAAATATCCCTGGACTGGAGAATCCTTATCCACAAATTCTTTGCAGGGGATTATGGAACAAAGAAAAAATGTCTGAGTCTGAGTCTGAATTGGGTGAAACCTGGAATCTGGAGAGGATTCCTGGGTGGGGAAAGGGATGTACACAGCACAAATTCACCTGCTAGACAATTTCACTTTACCTGGAGGCACTGGAAAGACCTCAGTGGATTTTCTGATTCTGTTCAGGGCTGAACAGAAACCATTCTCATAGATTAAATTCAATTTATCATGGAATGCTTATATACACAACTCTGTGCTAGGGGCTAGGAGGGTGAAGATTGAAATAAGAATGAGCTCCCAGAAGGTTTATAATATAGTTGAGGGATAAGACAAACATACAGAGAATTATAAGCAGAATGTTTCTCTCCCTACAAGACACTACTCCTTGAAGTTCTGGGATCTCCATTTGCCAAGGTCTTCACTCTCCCTTCTCTGTCCCGATCCCTTCCTGAAAGTAATCATTCCCTTCTCTAATGTACTTAGAACATATTTTCTGGAGCTTTCCTTTGTTCTGATCACATTCTATCTTGTACTATCCCTTTCTATGCATATGAACTTTTTAGTTCACTTATGACAGGAATGGGGAACCTGAATGAAATGCTGAGTTCTTTCAAAGTAGAGAAAGGTAATTGTTCATCTTTGAACCTCACTGTTCTTTCTACCCCCGGTGCCCAACATCAATGTGCTTGAATTAAATTGAATAATACAAGTGCATAGGATGCACTTGTTAATCTTAGAGCCAAGGTTAACTGGGATCAAGTCCCATCTCCCTGGACTAGTCACTTAAACTCTCAGTATTTTAGGCCAGAGGTGTCAGACTCCAGACCAGCAAAACTCCGGGTAGAACCTGAGCCAGAATAAAATGTAATTTTATGAGAAATGGTTAACAAAGTAAATAAAAATACAATATAGATAATGTTAATCTGTGCTTTTCTTAGTTAAACTGCAGCCCCACAGAGAAAGATCCATTTCTCTTTGAGTCTGACGCCACTACACATGTAGGTGAGGCTGAAAGACTCTAAGTGGAGAGAAGTTGCTGACTTGAGGGAGTTTCCTGATCTCAGTGCTCCTTATCCTTAAGTGAACTCAAGAAAGGAGAAAGCAGTCATACTTAGGGGTTCAGGGAAGGTTCCATGGGAAAGAATGTAGCTGAGATGGACCTTGAAGGAAAAGCAAAGATTTCAACCAGCACAAAGGTAGGAGAGATGGGGCAGAAGTGCACTGTTGAATGTTCAACAGTCATCATAGTGGAACATATGAACACACTTTTAATATCTGCATTACCAATAATCATTTAATATCTGCATTGTCAATAGTTTTTAAAATCTAGATAAACAAAATAATAAATCAAGCTCTGATTTGTAGTGATTTCCAATTTCTTTTTTTTATATTTTTTATTTATTTTTTAATTTTTAAAATTTTTTTTATTTTAAATGTAAATTTTAATTTATTTCTTGGTTATATCATTCATTTCCGCAAGGTTTTGAGTTACAAATTTTCTCCCCTTTTTGTCCCTACCCCCCAGCCCAGAACATTGATCCCACTGTAAGACCCCTCCC